>OY744605.1:74413309-74476017 GCA_963556255.1 Allolobophora icterica | reverse complement strand
GGAGCAGGGGGAGACAAATGCCCAGAGGCCCGGCGACTTTTTAGGGGCCCGGGTCGGGCCCGCAATCAACTTATGAAAAACATTATATTCAGTTATTCTGACGCTTAACTACAATCAGTTTAAACTTCAAGCATCTGAATAAAATCATAGGTGTATATAATATTATATAAATACAGTCTTGTTGTCAAGACCTTAAACCTCAAGACCAAGACCAAGACCAAGACCTTGAACCTCAAGACCAAGACCAAGACCAAGACCTTGAACCTCGAGACCAAGACCAAGACCAAGACTTTGAACCTCGAGACCAAGACCAAGACCAAGACCTTGAACCTCGAGACCAAGACCAAGACCAAGACCAAAAAAATCTAAATCAGGTCAAGACTTCTAAAAATTGTCAAGTCTATTTTAATGAAAACATGAGTCTTTTATTTTATTCAAGCAAATTAACTTTAAATGCAAACTGCAGAGAAATCCGAATTTGTATTCAAGAGTCCTTCATGCAAACTCTTATACCAAATGCCTTTTATATTTTATAAAAAAAAAACAATTCGCTCAGAATTTTCTGACCAAGACGTGCCTGGTGGGCCTCATAAAAATTCCGCCATGTGAAAAAATACGTTCTACAGGTGCTGAAGTCGCTGAGCGCTGACACACACAGAGTAGCTTTTCAAGCACTGGATGTAACTGTACAGATAGTGAGTCCTTTTGAAATCTTCCCATGGTTTATCATACCGTCTGATACAGAATAACTGTTGCTGCTGCCAATGAGTTTTCCTGACCAACATGACATGTATCCATCCATAGCTAGGCTATTGGTCGTATGATGCAAGCAGGCTTGATACAGAATTCTTGAGTTTTGTTAAATGACTGTTCATATTAACAGCCGGTCTTGGTCTTGGTCTTGCGAGACCAAGACCAAGACTTTCCACCTCAAGACCAAGACCAAGACCAAGACCTTGACCTTGAACCTCAAGACCAAGACCAAGACCAAGACCTTGAACCTCAAGACCAAGACCAAGACCAAGACTTTTAAAAACGAACTCGAGTGCACTCGAGACCAAGACCTTGGTCTCGAGGACAACAAGACTGTATAAATATAATATTGTACGGTCGTACACGCGCGTTTATTATATCAATTTGAGTTTTGTTTTATTTTTTCGTACGACCGTACGATATTATAGGCCTACTTATATAAAGCCTAAAGATAGTTTAGAGGCCCATAACTGCTCTGCCTAGGGGCCCGTGACTGTTCTCCCTAGGGGCCCACGACTGCTCTGCCTAAGGGCCCGTGATTGCTCTGCGTAGGGGCCCGGAATTTCTGTCGGTGGCCCTGGATACACACTGATCTCTTAATAGACGTCATGGGAACCGTGTCAATGGCTGCAGTTGCGTTGCGTACAATCACAGTAAATCTTATTAAAGTAAATTCTAATTCTTTGTTGGTGAGTGACGTAAAGTTGGTTGTCTTCTTTACAGAAAGACTTTTGCGTCTTATGATAATTTTGTTTGCAAAATATTTTTGCAAGAAGTAAACGTTGTCTTTATAATTACTATGATTACTTGCTTATTAGTATGATTACTTACTGACTTAGGCCCAGGGTGAAAATTGTCGGGGAGTTGGGGGTTCAACCCCCCTAGTCTTTCTTAGGACCCCCATAGTAAAGCCTTCATTGCACACTCCAACTCCACAGGAATCAAGGTCTAACCCCCAGTTATTTTTCTACAATTCTCATACTGCTTAGGCCCTACTTACATGTATGTAGGCCTAAACCAGAGTGCGTTATGTCAACTGGTCAAATAAAGAATATACTTACTTACTTACTTACTACTTAATACACAATCTCAGGGCATTCCTTAATAAGGGAGAATTCAAAGCGAAATTTAAGTGCATTCTTGCTCACTATTAACCAATAAGCCCTGCGTGGGCTGCGGAAGTGGTAGTCGTATAATTAGGCCTATGTCATAACGACCTTCGGCTGGGGTCTGGGTCATAGGGATCTGTCCGATACGGTCGGTCGACCGCGGCCTCGGTGTGATCATTAAGAAGCTACGGATAACACGCAGCCTTAATGATCTCCAACAGAGACAACGACTGTAATAATTAACACATCCTCACAGACTGATGCCAACCCCATCATCAACCCAGCAGACCAGGATTGCAACCACTCAGACACCGTGAGTGGGTTAGTGGGTTACTCGCGGTTTGTAGTGTCTTATCGAAGTAAGCTAATGTATGTATGTCACAGTGTTCTGGTTGTTATAGAAGATTGATTTTATAAAGTGAAGCTGGGGTAGTCATCCAATAACGACTGCCGGCTGGGGTGTGGGTCATGATAGGGGTCTATCTGATTATTTCAATATTTATGTGTAGGCCTATGGTCACCGTCACACTTTATTCATAAATTTATCTTTACTCACTACATGTCAACAGCAAAGGAGTGATAAGTGATCTAGTATTTTATTATATCTTTGGTTTGAAATGTTCACGTGAACTAATTGTTGTAATAGCGAACGAAGAAAATGGACAGTGCAGGATGAAGAGATCCGTGCTCTCCCTATTTATTCCATGAAGGACTATATTGCATCGCATTGGGAGAATGGAAGCATAGCCTACATTTTGTAAATTTCTGTAAAAAAACTGTTATTACACATTTTTATTCTAATGACCCTACCAGAGCATTTCGTTCTGTGGAATATGTGATTGCTAAAAATCACTCTATCCATATTTCTTCGTTCTACTACAAACTTGAAAGTATCTTTCAATAATTATCATCTGGAAAATATTAATTGCGTAACCAGTAATGCAGATGTTCACACCAGTAAAATGATTGTATGAATAAAATTATCTGTAGTAATTGGTAGACGATATTTCCAAGTTAATGTCATGCAAATCTCAGCTTTACAAATCTCAGCTCCCCGTTACTACATGACTTTCTCCTTACAACACCAGAGTGCAGCGCCACAAGAAATAATTATTAGAAATTACAATAAATCATAAATGTGATTTGAAGCATGTTTTATTATCAAAATGGAAAGGGTGTGGATAAAAATCGGCTGAACTCGCGTGACGTCATTTGGGTACAGCCTCTTAAGCTACTCGTGTCGGAATCGTAGTCTGTTTCTATAAGCTATTTTTATCTCAACCAATCACAGAAAAGAACATATCATTATATTCGCTAGTGTAGACCAAAGATGTTAATAGGTGGTGTAGACCCGCTGTAACAAGTAAATGGCGTCTATGGAGCGCAGCGCCCCTAGCGGCAAATATGTACAACGTCGTGTTTACATAACAATCCATGACAATCAGTGATGGGCAATAGTTAACTAATAAGTTCCTAACTTTTAGTTTAACTAAAATGTCTTAGTTAAGGATGAAGTTTAACTAAAAAATAGTTTAGTTAACACCATAGTTTAACTAGTTTTGTAGTTGCTAAGTAAAAAGTTTACCTAAGAAATCAGCAATATGCAACTATTTTACTTGCTTATTGGACAGAATACATTTTGTAGTAAGGCACAGTGTTAGTAATGACAGTCAGTGATGGGCAATAGTTAACTAAAAAGTTGCTAACGTTTAGTTTAACTAAAAAATTTTAGTTAAGGAAGAAGTTTAACTTTAAAAAAATAGTTTAGTTAAAACCATAGTTTAACTAAAAAATTTTAGTTGCTAACTAAAAGGTTTAACTAAAAAATCAGCAATATGCAACTATTTTTCCACAGTGAACATTGAACACTGTCAGCAAAAACATTGTAACACTGCATGGTTTTAGCATTAACGGCCAGTGATTTCAAATTCATACACTACTTACAGTACACATGTAACTGTATGCCAGAACACTACATATTGCATAGTTTGAAGGTGAAATTGTCATTGACGCTTTGCATTATTACAGTTCACTTAACGTCTTTTATTGTGAAAATGTTTCTCATAAAAAGTTGGAAAAGTTTAACTACTTTTTTTAGTTTAGTTAACTAATTTCCAAAATCAGTTGCCAACTTTAGTTAAACTATTTTTTTTAGTTGGAAAATAGTTTTAGTTTAACTAAAAAAATAGTTTAGTGCCCATCACTGATGACAGTACGCCTGTAACTGTATGCCTTGAACAGTACACATTGCATAGTTTGAAGGTGAAATTGTCACTGATGCTCTGCATTATTGCAGTTCACTTAACCTCTGTTATTGCCCATCACTGATAACAATGTCTGTTAGAACCACTGCAAATTAACCTCGAATGCTTACTAACCCAATTTGCCTAGCTTCTTCTTCTTCATGAGGTACTTTGTGAAATGCCTTGGCAAAATCTAGGTAAATTATATCTACAGGTTTTCGGAACTCCTAGCAGCCTTCGGAAAATCCATGTTGACTGCCATTTATAATATCGTGCCCATTGAAATGTTTAACTGTACTATCCTTCATTATTCTTTCCAGGACCTTGCACATCACACTAGTAAAACTGACTGGTCTGTGGTTCTCTGGTTCACTTCTAATTCCCTTTTTCAACAATAGCACTGTGTGTGTGTGTGTGTGTGTGTGTGTGTGTGTGTGTGTGTGTGTGTGTGTGTGTGTGTGTGTGTGTGTGTGTGCACCAGTAGTTAAAAGAAAGCATGAACTCATTTGTCTGCCTAGCCACTTGAATGTAGTGAAAACTAGTAGTTAGTCACTGAAAGTTACACATTTCTCATTATAAGTTGCTACTGTAGTGTTTCACAACAGTAATATTAGCATTATGTGTACTACAGGCATTACTTTGAAACGATATTGGGTGGCTGTGAATAAGAAGAAACAACTTAGATGGAAGTGTTCCGAATGTCTCAAACAGAAAGCATCTCTAAAGAGGAAGACAGAAGTACTCGGATCAACCCTTAGCCTCCAGTCAACAACCTCTAAAGTCGCTCATATGAAAAAACATTTGCCAACTCATCCAAACATCTTTGTTTTTTTGAATGCGTTAAAAATAGTGCAGGCAAAAACAGAGATGGACATTTCAAAGGTAGAAGTAGGTGTGGAACCCCCTGTTCGCAAGCCTAAACTAGTGAAATTCGAAGCCAAAATCGAAGAGTCCTACAAAAAACACGTAGATGGCCAAATAACTACCGACCGCTTGTTGAGTATCGTTCGGTATCACACTAATGTATGTAAGAAATAACTCAAAGTGGAAATGACAACCTAGATGATGTGTGCCAGGTATATAGTAGGCACTATGGATGAAATGTGTCGCTTACTTTAGCAAACCTATGTTTCTGCCCATTCACCTTTGATGACAACATCTTGTAATGTTTTGGGCATAATAGCAATCCCTGAAGCCTCGCTCGAGTTAAAATCAATCGAACCAACTCGTCTGCTGGATATAGGTAATCCATGTATGTTATTTTATTCTATGTATGAGTGATTTGTGTGCTTTGTTTAAATGGGACAAATATATAGCAAACATTTACATAGTTCATTAGTAGTAATGGTCTCTCTCTCTCTCTCTCTCTCTCTCTCTCTCTCTCTATCTCTCTCTCTCTCTCTCTCTCTCTCTCTCTCTCTCTCTCTCTCTCTCTCTCTCTCTCTCTCTCTCTCTCTCTCTCTCTCTCTCTCTATCTCTATCTCTCTCTCTCTCTCTCTCTCTCACTAGGCTTTAAGGCAGATATTAATGTCAATATGCATAATTTTTATCAACTGGAATGTGCATTTGCTTATGATAACGTGGATGTAACTTTGTTCAGAATTCTTAAAGATGCCTATATTACCTTACGTATAGCACCATACTAAGATTACTATGCTGTATATACATTGTACAGAAGAGTTGTTTTATGCAGGTCTTTTAACACATGTTCTACATAGGCCTACGACTTCATTGTATGACTTTGGGGCTTTACAGTATAGGCTGCATGAAACCAGTTGGCACTACATTAAGAATACTCCATTGTGTATACATTTGGCGCAAATGTTGGATTATGCAGTTTTTGTAGCATATGTTTTTATATAGACCTATATTTTTTACTGTGGCCCTTAGGACCTTAGGATCTAAACATAAGTGTGGGATCATACGGACCGCTATAGGCATTTCATTTATATGGGATTACCTGTTCCTTCTGACTTTGTTTACTATCTACCTTCGTGGTGAATAAACGTACATATTAACACAATGTCATGTTTTATATGGTCATCCTAAGTCTAGGTTTTATATAAAAGATATCGTTGGCAATACAGAAATGCGAGAAAACCATATATTCGTTATGATGCAGCGTCGTAGTAATTTTTGTAATTGAAATTGTAATTGAACATTTATGTAGCACCACTCACATCAGTGGCGCTCTCGACCCACATCACTGCCAAAACTGGCAAAAAGAAATGTTTTCAAGCGTCTACGGAACTGAAGTAGTCTACTGACTCTATTGCAATCCCGTCTCCCTGAAAGTAATAAATTTTTCGCAAATAAAATTGTTTTTTAAGTCGACCTATATTTTATAAATCGGCCAATCACTGCGCAGCACCACCGTTTTGTTGCGGCCAATGACAGCAAGGCAAAAGATATATAAGAGGTCGTTGCTTATTTCCACGGATATTATATTGATCAAGTAAGTAAGTATATTCTTTATTACACCATTAGCAAACGCACAATGGGACAGACGCTAGAAGCATTGATTGTAAAACGTTGAAGTAATAATAAATCGAAATAAAAATGATAAAATAAGTAATTAAAAAAGCAAGTGTTTTCTTATCATTTATGCAGTAATCTAGCAATGTAACCCTTCCCTGTCAAAAGATCACATCGTGGTATCTCATTGCGCATATCGCACGTGTTAAACTGCGCCAGATATAAGGGTCCACGTCCAGTCCCGGACGCGTCGCCTTACGAGGGCCTAGGCATCGACTACCACGAGTTCCAGGCTGAAGACACGGACACTTACGACATCTGTCGACACTTTCCGGAGTGTATTTGTATAATCTGTATTTGTAATTACTGTGCTGATACTGCAATTACGCCATACATTTATACTATTTTGGGCGATATTCGGGAAACAGAAAAATATCGCGTTCTGTTTACATAACAAATGCATTCATTTAATTATTGTTATGAAGGAAAACCGGCGAGGTAAAAATTTCCTTTGGAGATATAAAAACATAATATTATTTAATATCAGGCGTAAAAAATTGAAGCGGAGCGACATCTATTTATTTTATTCCTATTTATTCCGGATATTTCTATAGCGCCTCTCGAAGTCAACTACTACTCAGAGGCGCTCCCGACTACAGCATATGATACTGTGCCACGAGAAATTGCGAGTGAAGGACTTGCCCAAGGTCCGTACGCAGCGGCTAGAGTGGGATTCGAACCTGCAACCCTCCGGTCACAAGGCGCCGAACTTACCACTGAGCCACCACGCCCCACGCGACATCTGTGGATAAGTGTCAAACGGATATACAATATACTTCTGAGTAAATAATGAGGGGCGCTATAATAAATTTTCAAAATGAATGAATGATCGAATGAATGAATGAATGTTATAAATTCCACTGAATTCCTGGGCACAAAAACATATTAGGCTATATTGAACAGCATCTAAACTTAAGGAGCATATAAAACATCTCTAATATTGGTACTGTTGGTACTAATACTATATTGGTATAATACTCTATCGCTCTTCTAAATCAATTGTTTTCTCTATCAGGCCTGTACTTTGTTGTTCTCTTATTTACCCATACTTATAGCTCATTGTTATCCCATTTAAATCGAACCTTAATAGATTACTTACCCTTAAAAACAGCCCGTTATATAGGCGACATTCCTTACGCAGGTCATATTGACCAAGGTTTCAGAGACTTTGGTTTGTTAAAGATTGATCAAATTAGGTATCTATACATATAGTTTCCTTATATGCAAATTTGTCCGTCGTACTGACGCTACGTCACAAACAGCTTCTGTTCTATTGTGAAACATAAACCGGTTGTCTTGACGACGGTCGTCTTGACGACGGCGATCAGAGCATTTTAACAAACGATGTATATAGGCCTATAATGATACACTGTCGTCACGTCATAATTATGACGGGCAAATACACTAGTATGCAAATAGGAGTCTTTATGTATCGCTACGATCATGGCCTCTTACCACTTGTCTTCAATAATCTCTTTAATCACACCTCTGATCACCACCCCTACCTTACGAGAAATTTGACTTCTTATGTTCCCCAAATAGAATAGAATAGAATATTCTTTATTAGAACCAATTGCAAACCGCATTTTGGTGTAGGCCCTGCAGCAAATTATACGTGTTTAGACAGTTTATATATGACTGCTAAGCTAGGCCTATTAATGACAGTACTGCTAATATTTGTCTCAAACATATCCCGTTAATATTGATTTTTACTCAATGGGCAAACTAAGCTGCATAATAGAGCATCCCGATGATGAATGTTTTTTCTAGTCAAGCTATCAGCGGGGGGTATTTCTAGGTCATGAGCTCGATCGTGGGCGCAGGAGGTGGTACACACAAATAGGGCCTACTCGATTATGCTCTATTCAGTGTACTGTATCCCATTCCTGGAACCTTCTTCCTCGAGTCGGCGGTAATACCATTTCGGCGAATCGGGATTCGGCGATTCGCTACGAACAGCATTTTCGGCGATACGGGTTTTTATCACAAAATAGTTTCGGCGATTCGGGCGGTAGTAGCATTTCGGCGATTCGGGATTCGGCGATTCGCTACGAACAGCATTTTCGGCGATACGGGTTTTCTTCACAAAATAGTTTCGGCGATTCGGGCGGTAGTAGCATTTCGGCGATTCGGGATTCGGCGATTCGCTACGAACAGCATTTTCGGTGATACGGGCTTTCCTCACAAAATAGTTTCGGCGATCCGGCGGTTATACCATTTCGGCGATTCGGGATTCGGCGATTCGCTACGCGCCCGCGGAGAGAACGTCGGCCTTATAATATTTATCCAGCCTAAACTGAATTCTGTTTGTGGCTCTCTATTTGCCTGTCTGCCTCTCTGTCTGTGACAGTCTGTCTGTACCTACGTACAGAAAGCCTATATTTGACCAGTCGGTCAGGCATTTATAGGGCTTTAATATACAGGTTCTGAAACAGAGACAGACGGGCGAGCAGACAGCAGTCTGCTTCTCTGTTTCTGTGAGTGTCTGTCTCACTATAGGTCTGTCTGCTTATCTGTTTCTGTCACTGTCTCTGTCTGACTATATGTCTCTCTGCAAATATGCTTCTGTAGCTCTCTGTCTGTCTACTGGGCTGTCTGCTTCTATGTTTCAGTCACTGTCTATCTGACTCTAGGTCTGTAGGTCTCTCAGCTAACCTGTTTTTTCACTGTCTGACTGGCTATAGGTCTGTCTACTGATCTGTTTATGTCGCTGTTTGACTGAATCTAGATCTGTCTGCTTATATGTTTCTGTCACTATCTGACTGACTGACTGATACATTTAGAAGGCCGTGGCCCACCACTGAAAAGCTCGACTTTGCATAGTCGTGGAACGAGCGAATGGGACTAAAAGAACCCATTTTCCCGCACAGCGGAGAGAACGTCGGCCTTATAATATTTATCCAGCCTAAACTGAATTCTGTTTGTGGCTCTCTATTTGCCTGTCTGCCTCTCTGTCTGTGACAGTCTGTCTGTACGTACGTACAGAAAGCCTATATTTGACCAGTCGGTCAGGCATTTATAGGGCTTTAATATACAGGTTCTGAAACAGAGACAGACGGGCGAGCAGACAGCAGTCTGCTTCTCTGTTTCTGTGAGTGTCTGTCTCACTATAGGTCTGTCTGCCTATCTGTTTCTGTTTCTGTTTAACTGACTGTAGGTCGTTCTGCTTATCTGTTTCTGTCACTGTCTCTGTCTGACTATAGGTCTCGTCTCTCTGGCAGTCTCTGCTTATCTGTTTCCGTTGCTGTCTGCTGACTATTGGTCTGGCTGCTATTCTATTGCTATCATTTTCTGTGTCTGACTAAATGTCTGTGTGCATATGGCTTCCTGTCACTGTCACTGTCTCTCTGACTAAAGGTCTTTTTGCCGATCTGTTTCTATCACACTCTCTGTCTGGCTATTGGTCTGTTTGCTTATCTTTTTATATATCTATCTCTTTCTGACTATAGGTCTGTCTTTTTGTCTCTTTATATCACTGTCTCTGTCTGACTATGGGTATGTCTGCTGATCTGTTCCTATCATTGTCTTTGTCTCACTATATGTCTGTCTGCCAAAGTCTTTCTGTCACTGTCTGTATGATTATAGGTCTGTCTTCTTATCTCTGTTTTTATTGTTGTATCTTTCTGACTATAGGTCTATCTGCCTATGTATTTCTGTCACTGTCTGTTTGTCAATAGGCCTGTTTGTTTATCTTTATATCACTGTTTTTGTCTCTCTGTCTGACTATGCATGTGTGGCTACTTATCTGTTTATATCACTGTCGCCCTCTGACTATACTATGGGTCTGTTTGTCTGTTTCTCTGACTATCTCTGTTTTTCTTATTCTATTTTTCTGTCTGTGCTGGACTTTCCTGTTTTATCATTCTTTTTTCTGTTAATTGATTCATGGTGTCAATGATTCAAAAGACGAATTATAATTGTCATTTAAGTGTAACCTAGAAAAGATTGGCCAACCGTACTAAAATTTGCTGGCAATATATAGAAGTACAAGTGCTGTCTCCTTTCCATTATCCATGAAGCACATGATTTCAATATGAACTGCAAACACTGCAGGTTCTGTTGAATGAATCTGTTGTATTCTGATTGAAATGGGGACACTAATTAGTTGGAAGATAAGGTCGTTTGAACCCAGGGAAGCAGTTATTAAGTTACACGCAGTCATTACTTGCAAGTAATGAATCCTAATCGTAACTTTATTCGTATTCTTGAATTAAGCACTGAATGTTATCAAGGTGATACCTGTTGATCAGTGACATCCTGGGTGAGAAATGTGATGGGCCAAATGCGTCACATTTTCTCTGTAGGGCTTTGGCACTGCAAGAAATGTATAGTAGATAGACCAGTAAGTTCGATAGGCGAGGAATTCCAAAGTAGCATTTGGGTAATCCATTCACGGCAAGTGTCTCAGGCAGTTTTACTTTCCATTTTGGCATAGTTTTCTTTAAGCTGGCCTAGTCGTCTTTGCTTAAATGTTATTAAGCGAATAAGCAGACTCTAAACCTCTGCTTCATATACTCACAGTCTCTATCTCATTCTATCCGTATCTCAGACCCTCAGATGCTATCTCTGTTTCTCCCATATTCTTGCGTTTTCGGGTGCTCTTACTTTCAGTCTTGTGCTGATTTAACACTTTAACGATGAACTGCATTGGTTTCCCAGTTGCTTTTAGAACACTCTCGTCGTTAAAGTGTTAACTTTTTCTCAACCTAACTGCGCTTTCCTTCATTTTTGCACTATTAAATAATCTTTTATGTCTGTCTGTCTTTCTGTCCTGTCATCTACCTGCCTGTCTGTGTATCTGACTTCTATCTGCACGTCTGTCTGTATGTTTGTCTAACTATCTGTCTTTCTACATATCTGCCTATCTATTTTTTAATTATCGATCTATCTATGTCTATTTGTCTCTCTGCATCTTTCTTGCTCTGCCTTTTCCCTTCTCTCTGTGTGTCTCTGTCTTTGTCTCTGTCTCTGTCTTGCTCTTACTCCATTACTGAGTCCTTGTCTTTCGATCTCAATCTTCAGATTCTCTGCCACTGTCTCACTCTTGTTCGCTCTCTCGCATTTATTTACTCATTCCATTTTACTCTAACACTTGTGCCTAGTCTTTGTTCATTCACTTTTTCGCCCAGTCTCAGATTTAAATGCTTTTGCATTATGACACATCCGAGCTTTCTACCGCTCTTTCTGCGTATTCTAATGTCTGGTAGTTGTGTCTTTTCACATTTGCATCAGCGCGAATGTTTGCCCGACCTTTCCATCCAAGTAAAAGCAAATTACTTAAATTGAGAATATTTCTAATATTGGACTTTCTGTGGGTAGTACCAAATTGGCGATGAAATTTGACTGCCTGAGCACTGAAGTGAATGGACTATGGAGACCTTTGCCAACACCTCCCCGTGGTGGTCTCTGGGCATGCAGTTTTACTAGCTGGTTGACTGCATGGCAAAGATTGGCAGCTAGCTGTAGGCCTACGTCATTATTTCTTTTCTATCTTCAGTATTACAGTCTTATAATATACTTTACTATCTCATTCAGGGCCGGTTTAACCACTAGGCGAACTAGGCGGCCGCCTAGGGCGGCACATTTCTGGGGGCGCCATAAAAGCTACACAAAGAAATATTTTTTGAACCATTGCCGCCGTTTTGCCAGTCCAGAGGCGTAGGCCTAGCCATACAGTCGCTTAAGGGCACTTGGTTATAACCCGCAATGTCACATTCTGCTTTAGGGCGCGATACTTTCATTTCCCTCCAAGCGCACAAATTTTAAATTTGGTTAATTGTTCCATCTGATGACATATTTAGCCGCTACGTATACGGTGTTCAAAAAGCCCGTGTAGGCCTACTGCGTGTATGTCTCAGCCTCTCTGCAGTCTGAATTAGTCTGTATGATGACGCATGCGGCCGGGATGCCTCATGATATCTGATGTATACACAAGGCCACAGACATATTGTATGTGTATTGTATATTGTATGTGTGGTATTTGTCGGAGTAATTGACCTCGTTCGACCCCCAAGTCGAAGCGAACCGGGTGTTCGCTTCGAACGCACATGAGCTCTTTTAGGTGTACAACCACGGGCCCACGGCACACACTCTCTCTCTCACTCACCCACTGTCTGTCTGTCTGTCTGTCTGTCTGTCTGTCTGTCTGTCTGTCTGTCTGTCTGTCTTCCTGTCTGTCTCTCTCTGTCTCTCTCTCACTCTCTCTCTCACTCACCCACTCTCTGTCTCTCTGTCTCTGTCTCTGTATCGTTTTCTCTCGTTTTCTCTCGCTCTGTCTCTGTCGTAGTCTGTCTCTCTCAATGTCTCTCTACAAGCCTTGTGGCCTGTACACTCTACATTGTCTTATTGCATTACTCAAAGCTCTCCTGAAAAAAGAAACTAAGACTCAACTAATGGTAAGGAACTTTTAAATTTAGAGTAGTAGTTCTTGTTGCTTTAATTTTTTAAGTAGTACATACGATATCTGCTTCTCGTTTCTACATTTGCTAAAGAGAGCGCGAAAAATCAAATTTTGAAATTACATTATATTTGTATAGACTTCGCACGTAGGTAGGACTAGGACTTCGTAAACGTAGCCACAGGAGTTACTAAGTGTTCAAATGAAACTGTGAACTGTATCATTAATTAATATTTACATTTAAAATTCCCATTAAACGTGTTAGACCATACAACATCTATAGGCCGTATAGCTAATGCAGTTCCAGACAATATTACTTTAATTATGGCTAACTTTAAAATTTAAAATTTATCAAATGCCATATTGTTGTTTAATTTAGAAGCAATAATGATTCTTAGATTATTACAATGAAAGACGAATCGATAGTACTAAATTAAAGATGCAGCATTCGGATGCATTCCTGTGTGAAGGTTAAATTAACTTGATTAATTTAATATTAATTAGGCCTAGTTATCGCACTATCCAGAGGCGCGGAGCGACAGGTTCGCCTAGGGCGCCAAATACTCTGGCGCCGGCCCTGATCTCATTAAAGTACTAAGCTGGTTCTTATTCCACTTTGTTAAGGGCCAGGGTAGCGTGAGTTGGCTTTATGATGAATATTGTATGTAATATCAAATAGCATGAGTGGAAGACCTTCTTCAGCACAGAACAAAGTCAGCGCTATAACCAGTGGCGGCGATCTTGTTTGACAGGTGAGGGGGACATTTTTGAACTGATCTGGTTAAAAATTGAGTTTTGAACTGATCTGGTCAAAACAGAGTAAAAAATTTATCGCCGTGAACTGATCTGGTCAAAAAAGGTTAAAAAAGTTCGCGTTCATGCGCGAACAAATTTGATGACCTTTTTTGGTGTTTTTCAAAATGTGGGGGATCCGATGCATGGCGTGTCCCCCCCCCCCCCCCCGACTGTTAAAGTGGGGGACACGCCATCGACCCCCCATGATCGCCGCCCTTGGCTATAGCCTATAGACAGACCTATAACTTATTCGCTGGTCCTTATTTAAATCAAGACTGGTTTAGTTTCTAGTTAATTAGAATTAGCGTTAGTTCAAATTTCATACTTAGAATTAGAATGAGCATTTCTATAGAAGAACCATTTAATTAGAATTAGAACTCAACTAATTAATTAGAATTAGGCATAGACATCAGAATAAAAACGACACAAAAATATTCGTGTAGCCTACTATAGTTTGGCATACAATCTATCAGACATTAATTTCAAGTAATGACTAGTAACGTAAATTTCAAAATCCAATTTCTGTTTATTTCTGTGGAAAATGCTTTTGTTAATTAGAAATTGGAGTTGCATTTTGGAATTATCGAATCATATCCCAAACGTCAATGCCATATATAGGCCTATATAGAGCCTGAGCCTCAGCGGCGTAGCTAGGATATTTTGCGCCCGGGGGCGAACTATGAAATTGGCGCCCCCCCCCACGGTTCACATTTTCCAAATACATCGAATGGCAATTTAAATTTTAATGACATAAAATATCAAAACTACAAATTAATAGTGTAGTATAATTAGGTTCTGAAAATCTATATACGATCGTAGACATTGTTTTTAAAAAGTCAATAAATTCAAATTATACATATGACTGTCCTAAACTCGTAGACATAGCCTATAGTCTGCAAAAGATCAATTTTTCTTGGATTATCATCAGCTTCTTTAACAGAAGATTCTTCAGTCTCATTGTCTCCGTCACTTTTAGCAAGTTCGACGTCTTTTTGAACCTGTTCAACAACGACATCCGCGATGTTTTCCTCGGCATAGTCAGTAACATCTGTCTGAACCATGCTTTCCTCCGTGTTGTGGTCTTGGTATGGTTCAACCCCTGTCAACCATCTCATGTTCTAAAACAGGTGGTTGATATCCGCTTCCACCATCTTCGGATTTTGAAGAGTTGGAGTTTTCAGCTTCAGCTTCTGTCATCTTGGCTTTTTAAAGAAAACTTGCCAGAAATGAAGGCCTACTAGACTTTTTATGTCTTCTCAGCTTCTTTCTTTCTTTTACGGCCCTCAGCTTCACTTAGTTTTTTTCCTGGCATAAAAAATTATGGCTGTAAGATATCATCACCGATTACCACCGTAGCACCCTGCTGTCTCCTCGGCTTGACCTCCCCGGACTCTGACCTGGCACCGGAACGGACAAGGCGGACATGGCTATTACGGACTTGATTTGATAATAGCGCCGGATAAATAAGCTGGTCTCCATGACGTGGCTTTTGAGTGGCGCTGAGAGATTTCGGAGATTTACATTTACATTACATTTACATTTACCATTATTTAACTGAAAAATGTAAAAATTTAAAATAATATCTTACAGCAGCAGATGGTACATATTTGTTTTATTTTATCCTAATGCTTCAGAATTGAAATCCAAGATAGCTAAACTGCGAGTAGCCTACTTACTGACTTATACCGTGGGCTCTGATAATTCGGTCTGTAGACACGCTCAGACTAAGACTGCATGTCTGCCTTATTGAAAATTAGCTTGTAATTTTGACCTCTTGGCTCAATAAAGTAAACATATCACTCCAGAGCCCCTGTAGCCATCAGCTGCCGAGTTGGATACAGCAGCCAGCACCAGCAGTCGCCCTGTGTCCATGATGCCTACTGTAATATTCCATACCCTAATTATGGGGCGCAAGAGCCAAGCCGGGCCGAGCTAGATTAACTCTCAGGCAGCCCATGCGCACGTGGACAGATGCTACTCCTACCGGGGCAGCATACTGCATACCACCGCCCTCCCTAGGCCAAGGATGCAGCAGAATGCAGCTATTCATTCCAGCTGGTTAAAAGTTTCCCAAACAAGGAAGTTGAAAATGGGGCGCCAAAATCATCTCTGATGATTTTGGCGCCCCATTTAGCGCTCCATATAACTGGACATTTTTGGGGCGCCAAAATTAAATCTTATAATTTATGGAATAAATAGTTAAAATTACAGCAAAATAAGGAAAAAATATTAATTGTTAACCCTCATTTTGGCGCCCCCTTCCTTTGGCGCCCGGGGGCACATGCCCCCCTGCCCCCCCCTAGCTACGCCTCTGCTGAGCCTATCATGTGAAGGAAGAGTACTAACTTCTAACCTGATGATAATTCGAATCGGTGGGAATTGATTCTTTGATAATTATTCGCCTCTGCCCTCTGGGTAATTTACTTAAGCAGTTGCGGCGATCTTGTTTGACAGGTGGAGGGGACACTTTTGAAATGATCTGGTCAAAACAGAGTTTTGAACTGATCTGGTCAAAAAAGAGGTAACAACTTTTTTCGCGCAATTTGTTGACCTTTTTTGGTGGTTCTTCAAAATGTGAGGGGCGGGCAAATGTATGGTGTGTCCCCCACTGTTAATGGCGGTGTCTTGTCCCCTTCAACCCCCCGGGATCGCCACCCATGACCAAATCTTTTTTGATGGCAGAAAACACTTTGCTTTTAAATTCATCAGAAACTGAGTTTCTTCGATTTGGAACTCCGCAACAACTGAATAGATTTAATTCTATTCGCCTTCAAGGTTCTTCTGTCACACACGACGCACAGCTGATCAGCCCGCAATTTGGATGTTCTGCTTGACTCTGACCTGTCTTTTAATGAACACATTTTGACACCAGAGGGAGTGAACACATAAAAAGGCCCCAATTATAAAAGAAATAATTGCAATTAATTACATTTATTATGATGGCAAAAGCAATATGTAGGGCCTATAGTAAATGAGTAATAGTATAGTATACTATAACAGTACAAACACAAACCAATTGCAACAGCCTGTTTTTCTAGGCTTCGTTTTAATCCACTTCACTAGCGAATTGTAGACTAACATACATACATACATACATACATACATACATACATACATACATACATACATACATACATACATACATACATACATACATACATACATACATACATCATACATACATACATACATACATACATACATACATACATATATACATGCACACATACATACATGTATACATACATACATACATACATACATACATACATACATACATACATACATACATACATACATACATACATACATACATACATACATACATACATACATACATACATACACATAGATAAGCACATGTCCACACAATTTTCCAGTATATACATGCATACGTACCCGACTACCGACACACATGCAAACATGTATACGTTCCCAGATCCATACCGGTACTTGCAATTATCTATTGCAAGTATCTTATAGAACGTTTGATTATGGTACGTGTGTGTGTAAACGTTTATTTATTCATGTTTCTTTCTTCTTGACTTAATTACGGAGGGGGATAGAGTAATGGTAACACTCATGACCAGGAGAGCAGCAGTAGGCCTACGCGGTTCGATTCCCGCAACCACCCTCGGGCGGGCGCCTTGCATATTGCGCCTTATTGTATTGTGTCACCCATAGCGTGCCATAACGTGTCTTTAGTTAAGATATTGATAATTGTACAGTCATGTCTCAATATAATCTTACTGCGTTTGTCGGTTTGAATTAATAAAGAAAAATATTATTATTAATTATTATTATTATTATTATTATTATTATTATTATTATTATTATTATTATTATTAATTTCTTCTTGTTGTTTTATGGTTATTTTACCTTATTATATTCTGGTAGCCTATTTTGAAGGTAGCCTAAACGTTTTCAATTAATTTTGGACGTTATAACTTTACACAACATGTTATATTGTATTGTGTCACCCATAGGCGCCGACTTTTAGTAAAAGGTACTGGGGCAAGAATTTCATTCTCATGATCCCGTGATCGGATGATCCCATCACCCATCTTGCCCTGCCTTTACTCTCCCCGAGTCCCCTCTTTCCTCAAGCCCTGTCCAGGGCCTACTATACCACTGCAAGCTGGAATCAATCCCCTTACTGTGAACCCATCCCCTACCTTCCCTACCCCTACCCATCCCCTTCCTTTCCCCACCTCTTATTTCCTGCCCTCCCTGTTCCCCAGTGCCGTTTTAAGACCTAGGCACGCTAGGCCAGGGCCGCCGACAGAAATTCCGGGCCCCTAGGCAGAGCAGTCACAGGCCCGTAGGTAGAGCAGTCGTGGACCCTAGGCAGAACAGTCACGGGCCCCTAGGCAGAGCAGTTATGGGCCTCTAAACTATCTTTAGGCTTTATATAAATATATAATATCATACGGTCGTACGAAACAATTAAAAAAACACAAATTGAAATAATAAAAGTGCGTGTACGACCGTACAATATTATATTTATATATAGGCCTATTATCACAGTATATTTATACTGTGCTATTATGAACAACTATAATTTTATTCAGATGCTTGAAGTTTAAACTGATTGTAGTTAAGCGTCAGATAATGTATTTAAAAAGGCATAAATCATAAACTTTGTATAACTGAATATAATATTTTTCATAAGTTGATTGCGGGCCCGGCCCGGGCCCCCAAAAAGTCGCCGGGCCCCTGGGCTTTTGCCCCCCCCTGCCCTCCCCTCTCGGCGGGCCTGCGCTAGGCACAATGTCATGCCTAGGGCCCCGCGCAAACAGGGGGCCCCGCGGCGGCCCAGGAACAAAATAACAATAATTTTTTTTATTATAAGTTCTGTTTTAACAAGTAACAAGTAACAGATCTGGGGTCGTCCATTAATTATGTCAACAAATTTAGGCAGTTTTTGACCCCTCCCTCCCCTTGTCAACAACTGTCAAACATTCAAGGACCCCTAAGAAAATTATGTCAAAATAAATTTACCCCCCCCCCCTTAATAAAATTATCTTTCCATCGAAAAGAAACTAAAAATATTACATTTTCGAAAAGAACGCAGGATATACAGGTTTAAGAGATTATTCTGCGCATTTTCTCATTAATCTGGGAACAATAAACAATTAAGATAATTTAAAACGAGGAAAATATTGCCGCTTATTAATTGCGTTTGATTAAATTGCAAAAAAAAGAAATAGATCACTCATAAAGACTTTCCGCATCTATGGTTGCTTTTTGATTAAATTATTGTTGACGTCAATTTGTCTTGAACCCCCTCCCCCTTGTCAAGAATTGTCAAACTTTTCCAAACCCCCTCCCTCCCCCATTTGTTGACATAATTAATGGACGACCCCTCTACATTCTTAATCAAACTGGTCCATTTGAATGCTGAACAAATATCAGAATACAGCGAAAAGCTTGCAAAGTTCCATCCTCAAGATCTTGACCAACCCGAACTAATTTCAGAATGTAGACGCCTAAAATACTAGATGTCAGTGTCATTTGCAAAAACATCAGTGCCATCTATGTCAATAATCTATGTCATGATATAGAATGACATATAGAATGACAATCTGGAAGTAACGTTTCCAAACGTTGAAATGGCAATAAGCATGAGCGCCGATGCCGGAGGGGGGACGAGGAGGACAAGACCCCTACCTTTAAGAGTGGGGGACACAGTATACAATTGTCCCCCAAATTTTGAAGAAGCGCCAAAAAAGGTGAACACATTTTCATCTCCTTTTTATCAGATCAGTTCAAAAGTGTCCCGTGTCCCCACCACCTGTCAAACAAGATCGCCACCAGTGGCAATAAGAATATGTTTCTGTCAATGATGGTGACAAACTGTAGGCCTACGGGTGAAAGTTCTTTCTCAAAACTTGAATTAATCGAGCTTCGCAGCCTTATGATGCAAGAACGATTGATATACCATGAGCATATCAGATATTTTGGAGCCTTTGAATTTTGATGACATTCACGGTATTTGCAAAAAAAATGTGACAAAGTCACAATCTTGTCAATCCATGTATAGCAAACGTTAACTCATTACAATCTCACTTTCAATTTGTATAACAAATCAACAGTGGAAACTGTAACGTAGGCCCTATGTTAAAATAAACTTTTATTTTAGACTTGTAGTAGGCTACAAAGATTGATGTGTTAGCTGTTACTATATTAAGAAATTGAACAAAATGACACATATATGTACATGCAATGCATTAATGCAATACTCTGTATCTGAGGCGGAAATCGGGTTACGTTAAGGTTAGTTAGGGTTTGTGGACTTTGTGCGGACTGTGCCTAGGGCCCCCCCCCAAACTCCTTAAAACGGCTCTGCTGTTCCCCCTTCTTTACCATTCCCTCCCTTCCCCTCCCTTTGAAGCAGAGGTTCGGGGGTCCTCCCCGGAGAAATTTTGGATTTCTACATTGCCGTAGGTGAGTTTTAGTCCATTTTTGGAGAAAGAAAACTGGTTTCGGAAAATAACGTTAGATCTAAAATAACAACAGAGCCTTAGGCCTATAACTATAGGCCTATACAGCATCCTACCCAGGAAACCTCGTCGGGTAAGGGAGTCAAATCTAGGGAGAACCAGATTATGAGAACGTATAGGCGCAAATCAGTGGGGCTATACCCCGGAAAGAGACTTGGAAGGATCGAGCAACTATACTTATGCGCCGAACTGGCTCACTTTCCCCATCCATCCAAAGGGCTTCAGAACTGGCCAGGCAGGCTGATGAACGCCTATGCAGCCGTTGCTGACCCTGGCCGTTTTCTGCGATCCTATTTCCCTGCCAGGGATCGGTTGGGACCGGAACGCACCGGAACGGCGTTCCGGTTCTTTTTTTGACGACCAGTATTTTTTAGACAGGATTTACAGGAACATTTATAGATTAACATGGCGCCCGACGCTGGCGTTCCGGTTCACTTTTGTTTAGGTCGTAACCTCTGTTCCCTGCTGACCGAAATATTCCCCATAGGCCTAATCTCCGAGTGCGAACTCACAATTTCACATTGCCTGGAAAGAATTATAAAAACTTTATATCCCGTACGTATGCCTTATTGAAACACTAATTAACTCGTCACTGATACCTAATTGAGATATCTGACCACAGTATAAATAATTATTTAGGGCCTATAGACCTACTGTGATCTGATTTAACCGCATTTGCTGTCTATGTTTTTAAGAATGTGTAATGCTGTTGCGTTTATGTCAGCAGGAATTTCTGCAATAAACGAATATTGATTGATTGATTGATTGATTGATTGATTGATTGATTGATTGATTGATTGATTGATTGATTGATTGATTGATTGATTGATTGATTGATTGATTGATTGATTGATTGATTGATTGATTGATTGATTGATTGATTGATTGATTGATTGATTGATTGATTGATTGATTGATTGATTGATTGATTGATTGATTGATTGATTGATTGATTGATTGATTGATTGATTGATTGATTGATTGATTGATTGATTGATTGATTGATTGATTGATTGATTGATTGATTGATTGATTGATTGATTGATTGATTGATTGATTGATTGATTGGTTTAAGTAAGGGCCTATCCGCTTATGAAATTATTAATGAAAAGCGCTACAAAACCTTATACGTTAGAGACAGTACTCGACCAGAGCTATCCATTGATATGTATAAATAGTAACTATTAATACATATCAATGGGCGTCACAGACGGAGAGTAATTCGGGAGTAAGCGTGAAGTCGAAAATCCGTGAAGTAAAGAAGAAAATACTTGGGATAAGTGGGTGGAATTTGATCTGTTGCTAGCTAAGTGATATAATTTAAGGCTTGTATTATTGATTTCCTCGTCTCCTTTTCTTGTCGTTCGGATCTCCTTTGGGCTACTGTGAAAAACCCAGCTGATTTGACGCAGCGCTCGTGAGCACAGGCTGGTTCCCTGCGCATAACCTTCGAGTGGAGCTTTAGAAGTTTGGAGATTACGATTACGATTGGATTAAAGCCACAAGTCACCATAGCTCTGTCTGTATGTCTGACTGTCTGACTTTTGCATTTTTATTAGAATCAGAACCTGGTCAAACATTCCTATACCAATTTTGCCAATTTGCTTTGATTAAGCGCCTTCGCTTAAGATGGTTCTAACGACTGATACTGACGAATGCGGAGTACGGTACTTTATCATGATTAAATGGTTTCTACTGCGCGAAATGGTGGCGCTAGTGACACTGTGACCTAGTTTATGTAATGTGGAATCTATAGGAATAAATTTATTGAAGGATCTGGGGTACTGAACACCGTCCTTTGTTTTTCCTGAAAATTCTCGAAAATTCGGTGATTTGAAGCATCCTGAAATCCTGAATAGTTTCAGATTCTTTGTCGATAGTCTGGAGTTACGTAATATTTGAAGCGATCATCGCAGTCGCAAATTAGGAATCGTGTATTTAGGAGCGCATCGCTGCATCACTGTGTAAGAATATAATACATTGTCAGATTGACCTAATTATGCATGCATGCATTAGATTTATTTACACACACGCTTCTTTTCTGCGGATTGTTAGAGTATCCGTGATATTTGTCTGTGTAGGTACTGGTTGTGTTTTTGTGCTTCTTGCGTTGTTCCATGGAAGCTTTCAACTGATCTCGTATTTTTCTCGATTATCCACGGGCACCTGTCCGGGTCTGGCCCGAATCCCCGAAACCTGAATCCCCGAAACGAATTTCGGCAGGATCCCCGAAATCGATTTTAGACTAAAATTATAAATAAACATGTGAATAGGCAGTATATCGAGATACATCAAGGCCACGCTAGGTCTATGTCACGTATGAGTTTACAATTTAACTTTGAATAGTTTTCGAAAGTTCTGCCGCTTTCTATAAAACTGTTTTTGGGAAATCAGGCTTTTGTGTATTTTCAGCGTTTTCAGGGTTTCGGGGATTTGGGTTGATCCTATCTGTCCTGACCCGTTGCTTCCCTATTTGCTAAGTTTTCTGTAACGGGTAGAAATTATTATGGAGGGAAGGATGGAGGGAAAGAACGATCAAGAGGGGGACCCAGATGGATGCTGCTGGACTGGATGATGATGGATGGATACAAGAAACTGAAGGAAGAAGCCCGGCATTGAGAGGAGTGGCACTATTGGACGTTTGAACCGGCCAGAATTTGAAGAGGAGAGTTGTCTCACTCTGTGATTTTTGAGTTGGTGAGAAGCACCTTCAAATGGTTCTTAGAACTTGCTGCATAGATGCCTATATATGCTGTATATCTGAGGTTCACTTTTCTGTTGCATTTTGGTATTATGTGAGAAACTACATAAATTCCAGTAAATGTGATCTAGCGAACAGCCTTTGTTTCATACTTTAGTTTAAAAATACCTGTACCTACGGTAAGTAACTGCAATTCAAACATGACAAGTGAAATTGTTTACATCATCCTATTGGGATGCAACCTAATGTAATGCACCCTATTGTTGTGCAACATATATAGTGCAACCTATTGTAGTGCACCCTATTGTAATTCACCGATTTAGAAAGCACTCTGTTGTGGTTCAGATCCAAGAATGTCCCGTTGTCCTTCTGCACTTCAGTCATCCTGGTTAGCAATGGTTGCTGGTCGATATATGCAAGTGCCATATTCTGTACATCAACTTGCTCCTTATGCTTTCTTCTGTATGAGACCATTGTTGTCTGTGAAGGTCTTCTCTTGTCACAGGTTTATGATATCAACATGAGATAATGTTATTTAATATAAGGATATGTATGCTTAATGTATATAGCGTCCATTCAAGAAATCTGGTCAGAGACCCTTGCAACTCCAATCGAGCAAAGCAGTACAGTCCGTAATTTATGCCACAATGCACTGATAGCAGATCTGCCTAAACAGGGCTAAAGTGAAGAAGAGTTACACATGCTTGTAACACATGCTGTGTCTTTGGACACATGCTGAAAACTGCTGCTGAACATGTTCTAGATGCAGTCTAGCATTTTAAAACATATCATTCTGTCTTTTGTAGTTTATACAGTAAACAGCTCAACAGGGATTGAAAAGTTCAACTGTCACGTCTTCATCATGATGGCCAATTTTTTGGCGTCGAACGACTTCACTTTTGTTCATCCATCTGCAACACATCTTGTGGGCAGTCCTTCTACATCGGTCGGTTACAACCTTGACTACCACGGCCAACAGAACGTTTTCTCTCCAATTAACTGTACGCTGCCAACAACAATCCAGTTTCCGACGCCACCTGTAACGAGTCTTCCACAGAATAGGAGAGGTTTGGGATCTTGTCTTGCTGAAGCGGCAATTAGCACAGCATCTGCGTACAACTTAGCTTGCGTGACTTGGCAGCCACCAGTAAATCTGAATCCTCAACCTCTGTTGCCAACCTGTACAGAAGTTTCGCTGCCATTTGTACCGCAGGTCTCATCGACTCCAATGCCAAATGTGGGTTTTGGAACGACAAGCGTATGGTGAGCCTGCTTATTGTACAGCACCTTTTAGAAAGCTTAAAGTTGCTCAAATGTTGCGCTGTAGCAGATAGTGATGATAGTTATTATTATTGCAAATTTATATGGTGCAACTTCAAAAGATTGTCAACCTGACAATACAAAACCACAATCAAATGGAATGGGTTTCAAGCAGTTATAGAAATGAAGCAAAGGATGGTAAAGAAGCTCATTTTGTAGGTGGTAAGGCAGCTTACCATCTGCTTTATTGTATTAGCAAATTAATTACATACAATTGTTGTAATAGCAACATTTTTTGTACTTACATGATACTGTAGTGGTTAGCATGCTGGACTGTCAACCAAGAGATTGGGGGTTTAAATCCTCACCAGGGCATAAATTTGTTTTGAGATTTCTGCTCCAGCTGTGTTGACTAGCCAACTAAGCTATAATGAGTACACTGTGGATGAGAAGATGAGACGGCGAGGGAGAGGACTGGCAATCTGCCCTCATATGCCGAGGCTAAGAAAATGAAGTTGCTAACTCTTCATGTCAATGCTAGGTAAAGCAACTGTCCTTTATCTTTTTGTTCTTCTATTGCACTTGTCAGGATCTTGTAACAGCAACAGTTAAGAGCTCACAGGTACAGTGCAGTAAGGGCCAGAAAAAAGGAGATCAAAGCTTACTGGCCCCGCTTTCCAGTTAACAGCAGTAACTGATTCGATTTATTTCTTAAAGTACTTGACAATATTTGGTATTAACTATTGTTATAATTGTTTATATTATGGCATCAATAGCTACAGGATGTACAGTCATAGTGATGTATTTCAGGTCGGACAAGTTGAGCAACTGTGCTCCACCACAGGTGGGTGGGTGCAAACGGAAAGCTGAAGGTCTTCCTGAGTAAGGATGATGAAATTCTTTTTACAACGTTTCAGTCAGATTCGTGTAGTTTAAGGTCATTCAGTATTGGGGTAAATGGTTTAAAGCACATTTTTAGATTAGTAGATGTTTATTTGAAAAGCACAGCTGAATAAGTTTGTTCACTATAATTGTTTTTATAATTAACTATAATTAAGTTTTTGTCTAGTCATTATTTTATTGTGTTGTTAATTTCTTGTTAAATAATAAGTTTTATCGAGTTATTTATTATTTTTTACACAGGCAGCAATTAAAATACAATAAAATGATCCTTTGGATTGTTAAGTTTTATTTGCTAAAATAGACTAAAAAGAAATTTTAAGGAATTCTATTAATTGTTTCATATTTTATTATTTTCTTAACATTGTTAATGTATATTATTGTCTTTACTTAAATATCTGGTTTCAGTTTCTAAATAAAAGTGATGATGATGATAATAACTTTTTATTGAGTAATAATATGCCTTAATTTAAAATTGTGAAGTAGCTGTTTATTAAAATTGTTGTTTAGTATTAACTTTATACAGTGCTAAATGCAGATTGCTATGCCGATGGTTTCATATTTTAAAAAAATCTTCAATTTTACTTGTTTGCACAAATTTAAAATTTAAATTAAGAGTCAGACTCAGATTCAAATTTACTGACTTTGCAAGTGTAATAAGTGCAACAAAGAAATATCTGTCAAAATATCTGTTGCAGGGATTGCTGGCTTCCTGCAAAGGTACGCATTAACGAAGAGAGAATGTCTGCCTGTATGAGCCATCTTCATCTTGACAATAACAACAGCGGCGCTCAACCAAATTTTGAGAGCGAGCCTTGGTATTCTCAGGACGTCAAGACGGATGCAAGGTATTTTGATTCTCCTCTTCATTGAAACTGCATGGAGTAACTTCAGAATACAAGTTTGTTTGTTAGATTGTATATAATTATGTATCAAGGTATTTATGTGGCACCTTTTTTAAAACCTCTCATATGTAGTTCTTTTAGTGTTTCCTAATTAATAATAATTATTAGGTGAAGATGTGTTTAATAATGATAATAATATTATTATTTCGCGTTTTATTAAGCACCACTATCTAATGATCAAGGATCAGTCGATAGCACTGAGCAATTGTGACTAAAGGATTTGCTCAAGGTCCTTACAAAGTAACCATCTCAGTGGAGGCTCAAACCTGTACTCTCAGGACTACAAGGCGAGCGCTCTAACCAATCAACTACTGTGTCCCATAATAATATAATTAATAATAATTAACAGTTTTGTATGTAATTTATTGCAGTGGGGCTGAACTAGAAGAGCTTGAAAGCGTTGACTTTGCACCAGAATCTTCAGCAGCTGGTTCGCCTGATGGGAATGCAAAACTGGCGCTGAGCAAGAACTCAAAGCTCGAGCTGTGCCGGGAACTCGAGTTGGGAATGAAAAGAAAAGAAATTCTACCAAAGGTCATACTTGATGAGTTGTAAGTGGACACGTTGTTATTAGCCTTTGATTTGCTTGAAGGGCAAAATTATCATTTTGATATGGTACACATGCAGCAAGCAACAAAGTCTTGTATGTCTGATAGCGGAACATTAGGGGGTTTCTCTTATGTTCCACTATTGTGTCTCTTATGTTCCACTATAGTGTCTCTCTTATGGTCCACTTTAATACATATGAAGTATTTTTGTTTGCGTTAATGTTAATTTGCTCATTTACTTTTCTTAAGGCCTTGAGCCGAGAGTGAACAAATCTCAAGTTTCTGGGCACAAGACTGGTAGTGCATCAAGGACTTGCTCGTTAGTGGCCAAATTCTCTGCGGCATTTATCTGCCTGGTGACAATGATTATTGTGTGCGAACAACATGAGTGGGGTCATTACGTGGAGTTCGCTCAGCATTCTCAAACCAACAATCTGATTACTTACCAAGTGTGCTACCAAACAGACCACAACATCAGTTGCTCAAGTTTACCTTCTGCACATTTCTAATGATACACTCTCTGGTAGTCGTGTCCAAGCAGAATTAAATTAACAGAATTATATATTAAATTAAATAAATAAACCTGCCATTACATTTGTTTTAGAGTAAAGTCTTCTATGCAACTTGTTCTCTGGAGGCCGCCGGAGCATTTTGGCCAACAGCTGTTGGCCGATATCTCAAACGAGACTTGTAAACCAGACGAGGATGAAAATTTAAGTGTAGAAGAGGACGAGATGGCAAGTGAACTGTCTACATCCAATTCGCCTACACTGAAAAGCTGCCCAGATCTCATGACTTGTCAACCGTAAGCTCTACCACTCATACCTCTTGTGCTGGATAGTATAAATCATGACTATGTTGCAGTCAGACAGTTTAATGTTTGAACCCGAGGGCAGAGAACCTGAAGAAGAGGAAATAGTAATTCTAAGTACTATAAATAGTAATAAAAGCTTCAGTCAGTGGTGCTAAGGAATTGTACATGAAGGATTTTCCCCATTACTGTCTCTTCAAGCATCTGAAACCTGCAAACTCCCAATTTCATTTTTTAATTTATTTAGTTTTTATTCAAATCAAAAACAGATCAACTAAAACACAAGCAGATTAAGTAAGCACAATACAAATGATAAGCAGGAATGATGTTCAAACTCCTTTGGACATGGGAACCTATTGCTCTTCGTCAATGCTAGACTGAAACGCTAGCAAGGCTAGTGAGCTCATCAAGTCCATCTTGCAATGTGTTCAAAAACGTAGTTGCAAATCTTACATCACTGTTCACACTTGAGAGGAAAATAGGAAAGAATTGTAATGGATTTCAGTCATGATGCTAAAGAGTTTTAAATCTTAGGATTTGTGAGTAACAAGTTCAAATGCCTCAGGCCCTGCACAGCTACAAAAAAAATAGATGAGTGCTGCTCCTGCAATTAATTAGAGATATATTTGCTCGGGTACTGAGGTACCCTGTCTCACAATTTTGTGTTATAATAAGTACAAATAGTACAGATTTAGTAACACCTAGTACAATGAAAAACAACTTTAGTTGGTAATGCCCCTCTGACAAAGTTCAGAAGTGCATAAATTAAATTAATTACAAGTTAATAACTTGAATATATATTATTTGAATATTGGTGTATTGTTACTGTTTACTGCTCTGCATTCAAAGCAGTGAAGACTGATTGATCTTTGTTGCACAGGTGGGTGGTCCTACCAGAAACGTCATCTCAGACTACAGACAGTATCGATTTGTTGGATGATTGTGAAGATATGGATCTCTGACCCTTGACCTCTGACCCTTGACCTCTGACCCTTGACCCCTTATAAGATCTTCTGGCTGCTGCCGGAGACTTGCTAGAATTCTGTTGGCATGGTTATTTCTTGTCGCCGAAGAACTATCGCAAAGTCGCTGATCGCTTCAAATGGATTGTAGTCTATTGTCGTGCTGAAGAGCAACGAACTTGAAGTTCTGCTTTGCATTGGCGTAAGCCTTCGTCTCGACCGTCAGTATTGCATCTTAGAATCATGTCGGCAATTTCTTCTACGGTTCGTTTGCGGGTTTATGCTGGATATAAGCTTTGATGGTCTTTGCTGTCTGAACGTTTAAATTGATGTCTCGATATTTATGGTTCCTAGCGTTTTGTGTGTTTTTGTGCGTGTGTGTCTCATTTTCTATCTGTCGTTGCATTTTGGTTTTCTCGATGATGTAATTACCAGTAAGTGTTCCTTTATGCTGACTTTAGTTTAGTTCAGCGGTTTTCAAACATTTTTATTGTACCACCAGGTAAAAAAATCGAATGTTGGCATACCATCAGCAAAGGTCATAACAAAACAACAGGTGAGCGCGAAGTCCCCTTGCAATTAGAGTAGGACCATAGGTAGACAAATTTAAAAATTAATATATAATTTTAAGAATGATCTTTTTGAATTTTTTGCATACCACTTCACTACACCTGATGTACCACTAGTGGCATGCGTACCACCGTTTGAAAACCGCTGGTTTAGTTGTCACGTAGAGATTATGTTTCATGAAGAGTTGTGTTTTCAGACATTACATGGTTTCATGGACGCTGTTCTCAATGTTCCTGTTACACTACCTTTAGCTGCCATGTCCTTCTGGCGTAAAGTATCATGCAAAACAGTGAGTTCCAAATAAACCAGTGAGAATGTGTAGTGTATTAATGCTATGTCTAAATTTGTCTCTAGGCAGTGTATCAAAAGTTGTAACCTTTTTGAGTTAAAGGTGCTTTCATTTTATTTCTGTACTTGCAGCAGTTAACCAGTAACTTGAGGCTAATTCCAGATGGTAAACATGTAGTTAAATTTACCTTGCTGCTTGAATACAAAATATATTGATCATGATTGCAATATTATTTTTATTATTACATATTTATTGAGGGCCATGATCTAATGACCAAGCACCAATTGATGGCGCTGAGCAATTGTGAGTGAAGGACTTGCTCAAGATCCCTACACAGCAAACGTCCAAAGGGAGGTTCCAACCTATACTACTCTGTATTACAAGGCGAGTCCTTTAACCAATTGGCTGCTGTGTCCCACAAATAATAAAATTGTACCAATTGAATTCATCTCATCGCATGAAAGTTCAGAAAAACAATCAACAATTTATGTTCTTGTATTTATAAGGTTATTATTATTGTTACATGTATTGTTGTTCATTCAGACATTCATATTGCACCAATTACAGAATTCTCTGTCAAGAGCATTGGTTGTTGGAAGAGGTGAGACTTTGGGTGTTCTGAGAATGAGAAAAAGTCGAGAGTAGCCATGGAGGGGTGAATTCCAATGAGAGGAACCAGTTTACAAAAAGACTTGCCACTAGTCATCCTGGGGCAACATGAAACGGACTTCTCTGTGGTATTGTATAGCTTCAGAGGCCAATCCTAAATCTAAATCCAGGGATCAAAATCTTAACCAGAGATCGAAGCCCAGCCCAGGGTTAGATGGTGTGAACCTGTGAACCAAAGGCCAAGGAAGTCGATGGTTGGCCAATGGTAATGCATATCTTAATCTCAAGTGTTTTGAAATCGTTGATCTATTGAAATGCTGTAAATTAAATGTGTGTTGAAAAACAATGATGAACATTCGCTTTATGACTCTGCATAGGCGTAGACTCTGGGGGGCAGCAAGGGCACGTCCCCCCAATAATTATAGGGGGCAATGCCCCCCAAAATGGAGAGGAGAATTTCTTCAAATATTAAAATATGTTTCAGTATAGACAAATTTCTTCAGAAACAGAAAAACAGCGATACAGAACTGAAATACTTTCAGAAATTCATAATGAAAACAAAGATTTATTTTTATCTTCAATATCTTCAATATGAAAAAATGTACATGTAAACAAAACGCATCCATTTTATACGCATTACGTAACACCAGAAGCCTCTGAAGCTCGCTGATTGTCCAGACCAGCAGAGGTGAAAAGTTTTTTTCAGTTTTTGGTTTTAAACAACACAAGAAAAAAGAAAACCACAAAATTTGTTTTTTTAAAAATAAATTTCTTATTATTGTAGAAATTATTTTAATAACATTGATTTAATAATTTTTAATTTTCGGAAATCGTGACTGAATTGGACCTCTTTTTCATGCCATTTTTCATGATTTTTATGATCTGAAATCAGAAAATCTGAAAAACAAATAAGCAAAACAACAGAAACCAATTAAAACAATAAAACAACAACAAAACAAAAAAACAACTTTTCATCTTAAAGAACTTGGTTTTTTGCACCTCTGGTCCAGAGACCCCATGCGCCCCAATATTTTGGAAAAGTTTACGCCAGTGTGACTATGAACAGGTAATCCAAGATGAACAGGATTGACGAATAGGTAGGGGGGCCTAAATCACAAAGCCAGTCTGGTATGTGATATAATTTAATGACTTCTAAGTGCTGTCGTCATATTACATTTGCATGATTGCTTCAGGTGAAACTGTTAGTACTTGGAGAAATTTCTGCTTCAACTTTGGCACTTGTCTGTTTGAACTTGGTTTTCTTCTGCTTTGACTTCTGTTTTCCCAGACCCAATGCACTTTGATCGGACTTATCCAACGTACTGCGGTTTCACCTCAAGTGACCACCAACTGATCAGCTGTCTACTATGACAATGGAGCTTTTGAAGTCATTAGATTATATCACATTAAACTGGTTTACCTTTTGATCATTCGTGTTCACCTCATATTACATGAATGAAATTTCATGTAACGAACTTAGTATGCACAGAACTAGGTAGTGAATTCCAAGGCCTGGAACAAGTGGAGGCCAAAACAGACGTGGCTAACATATGAGCCAGAACTTGTAGGTAAGGTAAATTGACACCAAGGCCGGGACATTGAGTAAGGATGCACTAATCTCAGGGCAAGAGTGCCCTGCTGATCCTTATATTTAATTTTAAAATGATGAATTATTTAAACGGTGAGGGTTAAGTTTTGAGTGCAAAGCCAGGGGGTGATAGAGGAGCCTGAGGCGGATGATGGAGGGCTGGGGACAGTGATGATGGAGGAACCGAGAATCTGCAGAATTCGGGAGGGATATCGTTCCAAGCAGAGTCGTGTTGGATATGGCTCGGTTGGAGAACTTGAGATGAGTAGTGACAGGGGGGTCGAGAAAGACTGAGATAAGAGGCTGATCGGGTGGAGCGGGTTGCCTGGATAGTGAAGAGATCACGGAGATAGTTGAATGGGAATATTTTAGGGAGTTGTAGGCTAGTGATAGGACTTTGAAGTGGATTCGCTCTGGGATTTTTAGCTAATGGGGTGATTTGGTGAAGTGATGATGATGTTTGGGCATTCTAGTGACAGCCTGGGCTTGTGAGTTTTGGATAAGTTGCAGACGCTTAATTTGGGTGGATTCGAGGTTGAGGAAGAGGAAATTGCTCTAATCAAGCTTTGAATGAACAATGGAGGTAGTAATGGTGGAGGCAGTTTTAAAGTGGAGCATGGGCCTGATGTGGCGGAGGTCACGAATGTGCGTGAAACAGGAGCGCGAGAGATTGGAGATGTGGTTAGAGAAGGATAGATGTGGGTTAATAGTAATACCAAGATTGCAGACATGGGAGTTGGAGGTGAAGGTAAGAGATGAAGAGTTAGTGGAAAGGTGTTTGGAGCGATTTGCGAATTTTGGTGACGAGGCTACGGAAGGGCGGAGAAGTGTTAGGACTGCCGAGGAGTGGGTTGAGCGAAGTGGTTGGACCTTGAACAATTGACGAAGAGGAGCTTTGGGAGGATTGAAGTGCGTTAATTGTAAGTGATAGGACTTTGTATTCTCTTCGTGTAGGCATTTTAGGCCAATGGAGTGATTTGAGGAGAGGATCGTGATATAGGCCTATGTGATGGTGTTTGTGGGTTTTGGTGACAGCACGAGCGACAGCATTCTGAATAGCTTGAAGGCGATTTATTTGGGTGGTATCTATATTCAGATAGAGCGAGTTGCAATAGTCAAGTTTAGCATGGACTATGGACACAGTCTAGATGGACTATGGACACAGTCCATCTCAATTATTGTACGTGCCCCGGCTGTCCCCTCGCTACGATAGTAGATGCAGTTTCGAAGTCGAACATATGACGGATTCTGCGATATGCATGAAACACTAGCAGGAAAGAGAGGTGATCATAGGCGTAGACTCTGAAGGGGCAGCCGGGGCACGTACGTCCCCTTCCCAATAATTGAGATGGACTGTACACCCAATGCAACAAGTGTAGAATGAATAACCAATATTTTGGACAAGTTTACGCCAGTGGAGGCAGGTGATAATGTTCGAAGAAGATCAAGGTTTTTTTTTCGAAACTCACAAGTTGCAGACTAGGAGAATTGGCAGTGCCAGTAAATGTGAGGGAAACAGAGGGATCTGGAATTTTCTTGAGTTGGTCATGCAGGCCTATAAGAACGAATTCAGTTTTAGGCGGATTCAAGAGCAGCATATTTGGTATCATCCAGTGGCGGCGATCTTGTCTGAGAGGTGGGGGGACAAACTCGGTCATAGTTTGGTCGATGACCTTTTCTTAGGAATTCATGTCGTAAAAAAATTTCATCTCCCCACAAAATCTTGATGACTTTCTACAAATTCATGTCTGAAAAAAGTTGATGACCTTTTTTTAGTCATCGGCCTCTTTGGTCAATTTTCGTCCGTAGACTTTTTCTGGGACCTCATCTTCCCAAAAAACCAAAAAATATATAAATATGCAATCTCATCTTCCAAAAAAACTGATGACCTTTTTTTATAGTCCTCCACCTACTTTCGTCACTTCTTTCATACCTTCAAAATAACTCACGACCTTTTTCTAGCAATTCGTCATAACTCACGACGTTTCAGCTATTCGTCTCCACATTATTTTTTTGGCTTTTTTTCCTTCCCTTCCTTTTTTCCTTCTCTTACACAATTTCTTCACTTTTTTCTTGAAATTTTGGGGGGACACTTCTTCTCAAAACACCATATTTGGTCAAAAAGGCACTCAAAACTCATTTTCGACCTTACACACAATTGCATTTCTTGATCTTTTTGGTGTATCTTCAAAATTTGGGGGGTCCGATGTATGGCGTGACACCCCCACTCTTAAAGGTGGGGGTCTTGTCCCCCTCGACCCCCCCGGGATCGCCGCCCATGGTGTCATCCAAGAGGAGATTTGGGCAAGGCCATGGAATCGGAGAAGCTGTTTTGGAGAGAAAGAGATGAATAGTTGAGTGTCGTCAGCAATAGGTCGATCAGCTGACGATGCTTTTGGTTTGCAGCTTGAACCAGGCCTCAAGGCCAATGAATTGATGACAACTAGCAGATAACGTAGAAGTGAGAAAGTAATCACCAATGCAGTGATAAAAATAAGCACTGACAACGTTCATTGTAAATCTCACAACATTTAAAAGCTGTCAGAGGTTTCGACAATTTTCTGTAAACACGAAACTGAAGCTCCACTAATTTCGAGTGGTTTCCTTGTATTATCCAACCTCTACCAGCGAATTCGTGACTGAAAGAAGTACAAACAATCTTCATTAGAGACAAGTTGTTAGGTTAAACAGCTGTAATGTAGGCCTACGAGTTCCGTTTAACTTTGCATATCGGAAATAGAAGACAAATTAAGAGTGAAACTGTCTCTGAACTCGCTCGTATATAAGTTCAACTTTCTTACCCCCCCCCCGTAGATTTCTGGTTTCCCCGACCAATCGAATGTCAATCGGCTTCTCCAACGGTGATGTCAGTCAAACGATACATAACAATGACAACAGCGCATTTTCCCGTAGGCCTAACTCACAAAGGGGCGGTGAGGTTATCAGCTTATTTTGCGGAGCAAATTAGCTTGAAGATATAGGCCTAACAATGGAAAAAAGAAAAAGATAAACGCCTAAACACACATGGGCCTATAGATCACGCAGAATATATTTTAACTGATCAGCTTCTGGGGTTATAGCAATGCATTACACTAGACCATGGGCGGCGATCCCGAGGGGGTCGAGGAGGACAAGACCCCACCTTTGAAGAAACACCCAAAATGGTCAACAGTTTGTGGGAAAAAAAATTTTGAACTCTTTTTGGCCAGATCAGTTCAAAACTTTTTTTTACCAGGTCACTTCTAAAGTGTCCCCCACCTGTCAAACAAGATCGCCGCCAATGCATTAGACGAAAGCTGGACTGAAAAAGACCGACCGTTATCGAGCTGCGTTCGGTTATCGTGTGGGAGGGAGAGTGTGGCGAGCGTCGTGTTTGGCTCGTCCTCCGCTTGCGACCCATAGACTTGAGCGACGACGCGAGTCTTGTAGGATCCCTCTCCGCTCCCCATCGTCGTCTGTCCCCCTCTAGTCGCCGTCCCCATTGGCGTATTCGTATCAGGCGAGACGGACTTACCGGCCGTCATCAACGCCTTCACCTGAAAATCCAACAGAATTACAGCCGACAGCCAACCCTGCTAGCTCCCGCACAGAGCCCCTAAAGGGCCCCCTATTATATATATCCCATATATATTGGACATGTACAGAGCCCATATGGGTTTCATCTAAATACCTACGTATTATAAGCTCTCGGGGAACTGCTAATTCGAAATGTCAGAGAAAGATTAGATATAGCGATTTGAAGCAATTGAAGCTTTCATCTGACAATTTCCGTACCGATAGTCACACGTAGAAATAACCTGCGTTCTAATCCTCTGCGCAACAATTTTTGACCGCTATACTTAGAGACAATAATTATAGGCGGTATAGAAATTATACATAATTATATGCCTAGTCATACAAGGGCCTGGAGGTGTCCATTCATTCGTGTAAGTAGTCTGATATTATACCGGCGGTCTCTGATTAAAGGAAACCTATGCAATTAACACATTCTGTAATGATTAAAGGTGTTCAAAGACGCCGCCTCTAGGAGTTTCAGCAATGTCTTGCGGACATTTTTATGCCGTTAAGCTTTCATCTGACAATTTCCGTACCGGTACCGATAGTTACGCGTAGAAATAGACAGAAATTTCCTGTTATAAAATCCTTTCAGTTCTCCAGCAGTTGAAAGCGAACCTTCAGTGCCTTTTATGTGAATTAATAATAGAGTTATAAGCACTGTGATTGCCTTTAGCTTGTATACTTGAATAGCAAGTCACTAATGAGAAGTTCTTTTAAGCAAAAAAACAGAGTTCGCCTGTACTCAAAAGTACAGACAAGATGAACGTCACAAATAGAGGACAGGTTTCGTAATCCAAACACTCATTTACCTATAATAAGAGAGGGAAAGAATTGAGAAACCCAAGAATTCTACTTATTATAACTTCTTCATAATAACTTCTACTTAATAACTTCTACTAAATAACTTCACTAGCTTAGAAGTTTCTAATCGAACTTCGAATCACAGATTCACTCGATTTCTAGTTAGAGCCCTGCGCCGACGTCAAAGTGTCGGCGGCAGCGCGCCGGTCATTTTTGGTCGGCGGCGGAGGCGCGCCGACGAACGAAAATCGGCGGCGGCGGCGTCCACAAAATGTCGGCGTCGGCGCGGCGCGGCGTGCCCTAGTCAGAAACATGAGTCACCATGGGCATCCCCGCAGGAATTTTTCCGAAGGGGCAAAAATTTTCTAAGGGGGCAAAATTTTTCCTGGGGCAAAATGACTTTTTGCATGGAAACTCTATTCACAAATCCAGGGGGCAAATCCCCCCCTTCCCCTCCTCCGGACGCCCATGTGAGTCACTATGAGAGTTGAACAGCCGTTGGTCCTGTGACCAATCAAGAGGGCCAAGTTCTCTAAAGCCACTCCATCACACTGAAGCTCAACTACATATAAAGGGACTGAAAGAGAAGACATCTTCAGACATTTGCCTTACAAATATGAACATCCTTAATTACACTGCACATCTGTATAGGTATTGGCAAATTGTAATCAGATGAAGCAACATGCAGTTGCATATTGCATGAATACACTTGCATATGCACTGATACAGTGTAGGCCTACACACCAAGTCACAAGGCAGATGCTGGATAACAGCATCCTACCAGTAAGAGAGGCTGCTGAAGCCATGAAGTGAAATTAAATATATACGTTTTCCTATGGTAATACACTGGCCGAGTGGCCTCACTCCTGTTACTTTTTCAATTAATTTACCAGGTGGTCTGCTGCCCGTTTGAATTGGTGCCACGCCATTTAAAGTTTCCACATATAGACCATTGTTTGTATCAGACTAAACTGAAAAAGACCATTCTTGATACTATACGTACTAAGTCAAAACCTGTGTAGACTGATACTGTTTACCTGAATAGATTCCAGCCAAAAGTCTGAATCAATTATACCTTCCCTTCTGCGGGATTATTACTTAAATGGCATATCTTGATATTGATAGCACTCATAAACTCCTCTAATCTTACAACATTGAGCCAAAAATGTACACCATTGTAATAAGCCCACAGACATCAAAGACAACATGAAGGTGACGAATGAGGGAATACTGTAGTGCTGTAGTACACATACAAAGACATGCATTGCATATTGCTTTTGTTGTCAAGGTATTAAGGAAATGGCAGCAGGAACAGGTGTATCAAAACAATGGTTACTTGTAACAAGATATCGCTTTAAATCACTGTATGTATGATGGCACAAAGACAAGATCATCAAAGTATAAGGAAAAATAAATGTAGTCAGGAAGACAATGCATTCTTGGTATCAAGATAAAGACCACAAACATTGTAATCAGCTATGTTCACTCTTTATCTTCTTCATTAACACACGAGTTCCTACCAATCAAAGTGCCATTTCTGAGAATAGTTTGCTTAGCTTTGCAATATCATGCAAAACATGAAAAATGCAACAATAACAATTAAGCATATCAAACTGGCATCGGCGGCGCGCCGACAGATTGTCGGCGGCGGCAGCGCGCCGACAAACAAAAATCGGCGGCGCCCGCGAAATGTCGGCGGCGGCGGCGCGGCGCGGCCGGCGCAGGGCTCTATTTCTAGTGCAGCGTTTACCCGAGGAGAGGCGAAGTTTCTTATTAGCTAGCCAGGCACGCCCGGACCGGTCCAAAGCTTGCTGGCTCACCTTAGCAGCCTCGCTACGCAGCTTCAACGAAAAATCAGGTCATACCTCGGGCTAACAATATGCCGTTTAATATAGTTTCTTATGATGTTCCAGCCAAAAACCCTACAATCCCATGCAGCAAGATTATAGGACATCGAAATAAGCGTACGCAGTATGGCACCCGTTTCATGTGATCATCTACAGTTGAGCTTACCTTTGGTAGAAACACGATGCAGAGGGTGAGGGTGACTGCCAGAAGAATGCAGCTGGCGGTGATGGCGTAGATGATGTCACCGTATGTCATAGGGTCAAGCAGGAACGGAAACGGAACGCCGAGTAAACTCAAGAGCAAAACGTTGTAGAGAGAAAAGCCTGAGATTGAACAATTCTGTACGATCAATTCTACTCAGCTCATTCGATACAACCAATTTTTTTTATCTCAGATAATAGATCCTAACCTATTCGATCTATTCCAAGCACGTTTGAACATTATGGGTGGGGGATATTTTGGGATGTTAGCAGGGTGAGAATTTTCGATGGGTTGGGGGTTCAACCCCCATTGTTTTTCTTAGGATCCCTAGTTAAGATTTCATTGCACACCCCAGGGGTCGTTTCCAAAGCCCCCAGGTGTGCCAGTGTGATTATATCGCGCATATATTTTAGCATTTTCTTTCACAATTTACTTGGGGGTTACTAATAAAGTAGTGCTCTGGTTTATTGTGAGATATTTGACCATGCGAAATGTATACTAATAAATTTGGTGATGTCATCACTCTAAGAAGTTTAAGCTTTCTATTGAATTGTGAACTTTCTCAGTTTGCAAAATACGGATAAAATATTCAACTCCACGTGGATCAAACTCATCAAAGTCTAACCCCCCCCCCTATTCTTTTTTCTACAATTCTCACACTGGGTGTTGGATGGTGAGCCGACAGTTCGTTTTAACAGTCGGCCGGCCTAAGCACATGGCGTGAGCCAATTAGTTAACACTACCCCTTTCCTTATCTCGCCTAACCTTACCGTATACCTCACCGTGCTTTGCCATATTTTACTTTGCTTAGCCTTATTCCTCCTTACCTTAACTTGCTGTGCCTTGTCTTATACCTTACCGTGCCTTGTCTTATTTCACCTTACCATACCTTGTCTTACCTTTGTCTTAACATGCATTGTCTTATACAGCATGTATCTACCTTGCCTTGCCCTAGCTTGCAGTCATGCACTTGAATGGCTACCAAAAAGGCGCTACACAAATATTCGATTGCATGCAGGCGCGAGCACGAGAGCACCTAGAGATGCACTTGGAGTTGTCGAGAACTGGAGTCATGCACTCGTCTTCCAAGAAAGAAAAACTCCGTATACAGCCGAAGGAGAGGTATACGTCAAAGCGCTTGCCTTGTAACGCCAACAATCGGCCTACTGGTTTGAGCATCTCCTAAGACGGTTACTGTGTTCGGACTCCGAGCAAGTCCTTCACTCACAATTGCTCAGCGCCATCGATTGATGCTTGGTCGGTTGACAGCGACGCTTAACAAATGCATAATAATAACGATGATGATGATGATAATAACAATAATAATAAATTATATTATTATTAGTAGTAGCAGCAGCAGTATCAGCAGCAGTAGCAGTAGTAATAGTAGTAGTAGTAGTAGTAGTAGTAGTAGTAGTAGTAGTAGTAGTAGTAGTAGTAGTAGTAGTAGTAGTAGTAGTAGTAGTGTGGCGTACCACCGGGGTCTAAAACTATTACCAGGATGACCACCCCGGGGCGACTATCTTCTTCTTCCGGAATCCCGCGTGAATAAGGCTCCCGTTGTATGTCAGGAGACTGTAGGTCGTTTCAATCTTTTATTTATGCAACTCTGAACACAATATTCTCTTCGTAACAAAGGAAAGAACGCCAACCCGGCGTAAAGTTCAATCGCTTAAATTCGTTATCAATGTACAAAAACTAATCGCTAAATATCCGTGGTTACCACAGTTTGTGTTGCTTGATCCAAGTACTCTTTGTCCGACCGAATTCCACTGTCAGCTCTTACGCTGCTTTCTTGTACGTCTTTTCCTTATGTTCGTCCGTTCTTTATCGCCGCAATTCGCAACTCGACGCTTCTACATCGTCATCGCTTCAAAGTAGTCGTCCAACGTAATTAAATCGCCCGGATATCGTCCACGGACTACCGCTTCAAAGTCGTCGCAAGGTCCGAAAAATCCGCTCTTGCGCTCTCCGAAATCCGCTCACTGATATCCGCAAAATCGTCCGCCAGTAGTCCCAAAATATCCGTCCCTGTTCAATTGCGTGGCCTTTATATACAAAACGACGAAGGCAGCCGCGGCAGAAGAGGCAGCCGCGGCAGCCGAGGCAGCCGAGGCAGCCGACGACGATGAGTCAACATAACGATGAGTCAGATGAAAGCAGCCGCGGCAGACGAGGCAGCCAGCCGCGGCAACGACGAGGAGGAGACAGCGACGAGGAAGGCAGCCGCGGCAGCCGAGGCAAGCAGCCGCGGCAGACGAGGCAACGACGAGGAAGGCAGCCGCGGCAGCCGAGGCAAGCAGCCGCGGCAGACGAGGCAGCGACGAGGAAGGCAGCCGCGGCAGCCGAGGCAAGCAGCCGCGGCAGACGAGGCAGCGACGAGGAAGGCAGCCGCGGCAGCCGAGGCAAGCAGCCGCGGCAGACGAGGCAAGGAGACGGCCGAGGCAGACGAGGAGAGAGGCAGCCACCAATTAAAATAAAAACTAAAAACCAAAGAGCCGGGGGGCAAAACTGTCACAATCCCCGGGGTCCACGGAAACTCCCCAGGTCCCTTATGGGGAACCATCACCAACCCGGTGATGTAAAGAAAAGAAAAAAAACATAACGGGTCTACCCAGCTGCTACTCTATGATTACGACTTCCGTCTCCATGTTTCCCTGGGCGTCCTGTGGTCCGCCTGGACGCAACCTCTTATACAATACCCTTGGAGCCCAAGCGGGGCATCCGGGGAACTTCTCTGCCACTATCTCCGAGAAACGCTCCAAAGAACAAATGGGTACATAGGCATGTGCATGTGCAGCCAATGCGTCAAGCATATCCGGCCCCAAAGGCTGGACCCCACCCAACAGATCCGGACTACTCACCATCGATGCTTCCAAAAAGGTCTCCTCCACAGTGTCCTGAACTGCCGACGAAGTTTCCGGAGCACATGATGTGGAAGGATCATCTGAGGTTGGCAAGGAAGCGAGGTAGTTCATCAATCCTTGATCGTGGTCCTCACCCAGAAATTCTTCCAGGGAAAGAAGTTCCACTAAGTCCAAACTAACTTCCAAAGCGGCGTCCAAGTCAGGGGAAACTCGCTGACAACTTCCTCTGGCTTCACCACGGTCGCATTGTCTCCAGAGTACACACGCCGACTATTAGGCTTGTGCTTCTTTCGAAAATGGCGTGTAAGCGATTGTCTGGCATACAGACCGTGATAAACTATCTCGCACTCCTGGCAAGTAACCTTTTCCATGTTTATCAATATTGACAACGCTTATGTCACCAGAACAAAGATCAACGAGGCTAATGACTGGAGATTCCTATTTGCGCCGGTATTTATGCATACAACGGCTCCATCCTATGACATCATAGGTATCGGGCCGGTCGCCTAACAGCACGCCACGGCCTGTCTCGGGCAAGCAAATTGGCCGCGGCCGGTAGCGACAACCTCGGCGGCGAAGGCAGCCGCGGCAACAAGGGCGGTCTCGGCAGCGAGGAGGCAGGCAGCCTCGGCGGCCGTCGGCAAACGACCATCTCGGCGGAGGCTAATCCGGTCAACCCCTGCCGTCCTCCCTCAGGCCGACTCTCGGCTATGGCCGGAAAAGACCGTGGCTGGTCCTCGGTCAACTGGACCTCCACCTGCCGCCCGGCTTCAGTGCTCGACTCGAGGGCTGGCTCCCTCCATTGCCCCCTCTCTTTTCCATAGCAGGAGCGCAATTTGTCAGCATGTGCAACGAAGGATTTTGCCTTCGGCGATCGCTGCAACACAAACTTGACGGGCCCACACGCCCGCTGAATCATGTAAGGGCCCGTGTAGCACCTCTGCCATTTGGGGCTACGCCCTTGAAACCTTCTGGGCGTATGACACCATACCCATTGGCCCTCAACATTCAGACCCTGATTCGTAAGGATCTGCAATGGCACTCCATGCCGCACAACTACTGTCTCCACCAGGGCTTTAGCCACTGTTACGGCTTCCCGGTTGCTCCACAGACAGAGCTCCAACGCTAAAGTCACTGCGACAAACATCAGCAGTACATGAACTTGGAATAAATTTTCCATAGCCGTTTTCGTCTTGTTCTGTCTCGCTGCCCTTCTTACGGGCTGTCGAATGGGGCACGATTTCCCGGTGTTAATTCGATGATCGCCTCGGCTCGTTCTCCCTAAATCTTCTTCAGTGGCAGAGGACACATCCCTATTATCGTTTAACAGCTCTCGTGGCTGTTCCCTTGCCTCCTCTGGAACATCATCTGGAAAATCACTTAGTAACCCTTCCACCAGGGTGGCATCTATCGGCGTCTCTTCCCTTCCGTTACTTTCTACATCCTCGGCAACCTGCACGGGAAATAGGCCACCTATCAATTGGTCCTTACTCAGCGTGGCCGAATTCTCCCTCAAATTAATCACCCGTACCTGTGCTAGGTCGGCTTTGTCTTCTACCACTACCCGTGCAACATGCACACCGGGAAGGATCTGAGTTGCCTCAGTCATCCATGCGGGAGCTGTAACGTCCAATTTCCCATACAGCATCCTCGAGGGAACATCACATTGCGACTTGGGAGACACAATGACGTCCTCGGCTACTACTACCCGCCGGCACCAAGAAGAGCCGTTGCCTTTTACCAGCGGAATGCGCCTCCTCCCTACAAATAGTGCACCTGTCCCGAATCCTATGCGACAACGATGTGTCCGGAGCCATTCCATACCAAGCATGGGTTCGAAAACCTGATCTGACACCAAAAATCGAGTGGGAAGAGCAAATCCTCGCCAAATCTTAAGGGGTACCGTTACTTCCCCAAGGACCCTTATCTCAGTACCATTGGCAGCTAACAAAACCCGGGTGCTAGGCTGCCAATCCAAACCCTGGACATGACTGGAAGGTATTATACTCTCTTCGGAGCCCGTGTCGATGAGGCAGAGTCGTGACCTCTCGTTGATGGTTGCCCGAATATAGATGGCGTTACTGGACAGGATCATGGAGCGTTCGCGGGTGGTATGGTTGGTTACGACGGCATCCTCAGCGTCAGCCTCCACTTGGTGTGTATCGACAGGCGGTTCACGGGGTCGACGAGGTTGACGACAACGGCGCGCGATGTGACCAGGTCTTCCACAGTTGTAGCAGGTCAAGGCACGCTCGGCAGGTTCCACGGAGCGGTTGGCTTGTCCGTAGTTCGCCTCCGGTCGAGGCGGACTCTGTAGCTCTTGCAGACGACGAAAGAGTTTCTCCTCCAGTTCCCGTTGCCACTTCTGTTGTGCAGCGAAGAAACCGTCCAATTGCTTCTGGACCGGAACGCTGGCGTCACCTCCTTGCGTCGCTCGGACTCGATTGGCTGGTCTCCGTCGATCGTCGGCATCAGACATCTGCTGATAGGCACTCAAGCGAAGCGCCATCCGATAAGCTTCGTCGATCGTCTTGGGTTCTTTTTCCCGGACCTTGAGCGACATTTCACGGTCCCGGATTGCCTCTAGGAAAGCGTCCCGAGCGACTATTTCCGTGGTCTCGTTGGAAGGCACCGGGTAGGCAAGAACAACCAGCCGCCGAACATCGTGCAGGAGATCACTCAGGCTTTCATCTGCTCTTTGCCTCCGGTAGTACAGCTGAGCGCGAAAGGTTTCGGCCTGTCCTTCGGTACCGTAACGTTGTCGTAATCGTTCAGTCAGTTGCTCGTAAGTAACGTCCGTTCGAGCACCAAAATCCCAAAGCAGTTGAGTTGCTGCCTTGTCCAACGAACATCGGAGGAAGTCGACCTTATCCTCATCGGACCACTTGTTGTGCCGTGCGCACACTTCAAATTGCGCCAAAAATGATTCTAACGAACCGGTTCCATCAAACTTGCCCGGCCTCATTGGCGTCTTCTTGTACCCGATAACAACACTAGCATTCTCCAGCGGTTTCGGTGTACTCGGTAGCTCCCTCTTCACACGCGACGGTTTCGACTTCGTTGATCCCAGGTCGTCGAAATCAATACTTTCCAACAGTCGATCCGGGTCGAAGGTGGCCCTCTTCGACATCATCTTTGCAGCAGGAGTTGAACTGCTCGGCTGAAGAGAGTGTGGCTCACCCACATCCAGGAGTGAATAGATTATTGTTTCTTCCTCGTCGGCAATATCCATTTCCAAGAGTCGGTTTTCCTCTGTCCAAAGCGAAGACGACGACCTCAACAAAACTTTCGATTCCGATGACAGTTTCGTCGCAGTACCCCACTTCTGGTACCAATTTGTGGCGTACCACCGGGGTCTAAAACTATTACCAGGATGACCACCCCGGGGCGACTATCTTCTTCTTCCGGAATCCCGCGTGAATAAGGCTCCCGTTGTATGTCAGGAGACTGTAGGTCGTTTCAATCTTTTATTTATGCAACTCTGAACACAATATTCTCTTCGTAACAAAGGAAAGAACGCCAACCCGGCGTAAAGTTCAATCGCTTAAATTCGTTATCAATGTACAAAAACTAATCGCTAAATATCCGTGGTTACCACAGTTTGTGTTGCTTGATCCAAGTACTCTTTGTCCGACCGAATTCCACTGTCAGCTCTTACGCTGCTTTCTTGTACGTCTTTTCCTTATGTTCGTCCGTTCTTTATCGCCGCAATTCGCAACTCGACGCTTCTACATCGTCATCGCTTCAAAGTAGTCGTCCAACGTACTTAAATCGCCCGGATATCGTCCACGGACTACCGCTTCAAAGTCGTCGCAAGGTCCGAAAAATCCGCTCTTGCGCTCTCCGAAATCCGCTCACTGATATCCGCAAAATCGTCCGCCAGTAGTCTCAAAATATCCGTCCCTGTTCAATTGCGTGGCCTTTATATACAAAACGACGAAGGCAGCCGCGGCAGAAGAGGCAGCCGCGGCAGCCGAGGCAGCCGAGGCAGCCGACGACGATGAGTCAACATAACGATGAGTCAGATGAAGGCAGCCGCGGCAGACGAGGCAGCCAGCCGCGGCAACGACGAGGAGGAGACAGCGACGAGGAAGGCAGCCGCGGCAGCCGAGGCAAGCAGCCGCGGCAGACGAGGCAACGACGAGGAAGGCAGCCGCGGCAGCCGAGGCAAGCAGCCGCGGCAGACGAGGCAGCGACGAGGAAGGCAGCCGCGGCAGCCGAGGCAAGCAGCCGCGGCAGACGAGGCAGCGACGAGGAAGGCAGCCGCGGCAGCCGAGGCAAGCAGCCGCGGCAGACGAGGCAAGGAGACGGCCGAGGCAGACGAGGAGAGAGGCAGCCACCAATTAAAATAAAAACTAAAAACCAAAGAGCCGGGGGGCAAAACTGTCACAGTAGTAGTAGTAGTAGTAGCAGCAGCAGCAGCAGCAGCAGCAGCAGCAGCAGCAGCGGCAGCAGTAGTGGTAGTAGTAGTATAATAACAACAATAACAATACTAGCAATAGCAATACTAGCAATAGCAATACTACTAATAATAGTAACAACGACAACAATAATAACAACACCAATTATAACAACAACAACAACTACGAAAAGAAGTAGAAGAAGAAGAAGAATTGCGTACCGATGTACTTGGAGTCGTTGAGAGCCGGGATCGTGACTGCTCTCGTCTGCCAGGCAAGAAAAGCTCCGAACAGCAGAAGGATTCCCTTCATGACGAGAATGATCGCCTGCCAGATGTTGATGTAGTCCGAGGAACAGGTCAGTTGGACATTCAGGTAAAGGTAATCGTAGTCCACTGACCCAAACGCCTGACGAACACACACCCATACAAGCACACACGCACATACATCCACTACAGCAGTAACGTTCTTCGTGGCTTTTTCTGCTTCGTTGGTCCTTACCATATCCCATACCATACCATACCATAACATACCATAACGTTACCAATACCATACCATATTCCATATCATACCATGTTCCATACCACACCATATTCCCTACCATACCACGTCACAATCAATGCTATACCATATCCCATACCATGCCATATCTGCACCATACCATATTCCACACCATACCTTATTCCATTCCATACCATCACACCATAACATTCCATACCACGCCACATTCCATACCACACCATATTCCATAACATACCATACCATATTCCATACTATACCATATTCCATACCACACCATATTGCATACCATACCATAGCATACCGTGTCCTGTAGTATTCTATTCTATATGTGTCTTCCTCCTATATATACAGTATATATGTATATGTATATATATATATATATCCTGTATTAGACTCCATCTCATCTCATGCCATCCCTCATCTCATCTGTTGTCATCAGATCAAATCCCATCAGATACGATCTGATCTAATCTGATGTACGTACCTTGTCGACCACCTGCGAGGACTGAGTGGCAACCAGAGGGTCGACTGTGAACCAGACGATGAAATATGCGCCGTCGAGCGCCACAATGGCTCCAACCAATGCAAGCAGATGACGATCTCTTATCACCTACACCAGACAGACAAAATAGACTATAAGATAAAGAGATCATCTTAAAGCAGTTATTGAATCATTCAATTATTGTTCACCGAGTGAGTGAGTGAGTCAATCTATCAGCAATTGAATGATTGAGTGATTGAGTGATTGATTGAGTCAGTCAGTCAGTCAGTCAGTCAGTCAGTCAGTCAGTCAGTCAGTCAGTCAGTCAGTCAGTCAGTCAGTCAGTCAGTCAGTACGTCAGTCAGTCAGTCAGTCAGTCTGACAGTTAGTTAGTCAGTCAGTCTTATAGTTAATCAGTCAGTCAGTCAGTCAGACAGTCTTATCAGTCAGTCGTGCCCCGCATTCCCATATGCAGCAAATCTCAAATTAAAACTTTACAGTGCTTCCACTGCACATTGTGGTGGCGTCAAAGCCGAAAGTAATTCAACTTTAATCCAAAAAAATTCCTGCCGATTGACAAGCCTATTAGCCTAGGAACTGGATGGTTGAATTTAAATTATCGCGCCAATCATTAATTAATCAATCTTTCGTTGTTGGTTCGTTCAATCAAGTTAGATTCCATGAGTCATGGAAATGATGAAGAAATTCTCACCGTTTTCATTGTAGTTTTGTTCGAGAAAATCTTAAAGACTCGCCAGGTTTTAGCAAACAGCGCTCCAAAGCCAAATGAGAATCCGGTTGATAGCACCACCAATCTCACCTGTACAGGTAAATCGCTGGTTAGATTTAACAAAGAGAACCCGTTAGGATGCAGATGCTAATTAGCCGACAGAAATCTATCTTTCGAAACACATGTCGTGTAAGTCACTGCCACAATTATTATGACATCGCACCTTCTAAATCAGGTCCTTTGATGCTTCGATTAAAACTAAACAAGTAGGCCCTATTGTTATTGCTATTATTGTTATTGTCATTATTATTATAAATCGTAATTTTAAACTTCAAACTTATAAAGCGACACTCGAAAGCCAAGCGCAGGACACCAGGGTAGTCAAAGAAGAAGGCGGATTAGGTGGGAGGGCGGTAGATACTGAAAACTATGAGTATGTCGGGGGAAAGTCGAAGAGTTGTGGAAGAGCATTCAAAAGATCGGAAGGTATGGCGAGAGGAATTTAGGAGATCAGCCGGTTCACGGACAAAGAAGGCGGTGCCGCCACTAGGATTTTTGCTGACTTTGAGGAGGAGGTGATGCGGGGAAAGCCTAGAAGGGAGTGTAATCAGAGAGGGGGGGCCGGTTAGAGGACGAAGTGGAAATCCAGGTTTCTTGATGGGCAATGAGATCTGGTGGACGACAGCAGATGACAAGATCGCTTAGGACAATGGAGTTTTTGGGGATGAGAAAGGACCGAATATTGAGGGCATAGAGTAAAAATTTATTGTTGGAAGACCTGGATGTATGAAGAGAAGAGTGTTTGCTGGGACCGGGATTTGTTTGATGTCACCGGAAAGCTGTAGAGTGAGCAGCATTTGCGGGGGTTTATGGCAGGATAATGAAGTGTGAGACGGCGAGTCATGAGGACTGAGGCGGGGGGAATGGAATTGAAGTGAGAATACTGTACAGTGGCGGTTGGAAGAACGGAACTGGGGCTCGAGAGGTGTTTAGGTTCGATGTGATTTGCAGAGAGACGGATGAGCAGAAACATAAGTAATGTTGAGGCGAGCGTAGGCATTGTAGGTATTAGTCAAGATGGCGGATGAAGCGACTAAAAAAAAACTTTCGTCTCGTGGCAGATTATAAATTAACCTGAGGCGTTTTTAGAGACGGTTGTAGTTATTTTAGATGAAATACGAACGACCTGACGTTATATCTTAAGTATTATTAGACTGAAAAGAAAGTCCAGACAAAAGCCAGACCGACAGAAATGCTTTGACAGCTACTCTGGTGCCCTAGAGCCATGACTACGACTTCTCGTAACATTATATTCTATGCTACTCATTAATAATAGTAATAATAGTAGTGGTAGTAATGATATCGACATGCCCGCCACATTGTCATCAATTTCAGCCAATCATGGGCGGCGATCCCGGGGGGGGGGGTCGACGGGGACAACACCTCCCACCTTTAATAGTGCGGAGACACACCATGCATTTTCCCCCAAAATTTTGAAGAAACACCAAAAAAGGTCAACGCGAAAAAATGTCTGGATTATTTTTTGACCAGATCAGTTCAAAACTCTTTTTTTACCAGATCAGTTCAAAAGTTCCCCCCCCCCCATCTGTCAAACAAGATCGCCGCCAGTGCAGCCAATGCACCCATAAGAATTGGCAAAATCAATGAAAATCCATTAAATCCTTAACAAGCACTAACGCATATTGCGCAAAGTATGTAACTCCCATAAAAGCTTAACCGTTTTTAGACGAGATCGTCGCTGGAATCGGTTAATCAAATGGAGTAGACCTATAGCTGCTGGCACTCACATGGCACATGACGACGAATCTATTCAAGTCGACAAGGGATTTGTCTAATCCGAAGAGAATCGTTGAGAGGTAGCAAAGGACTCCACCAAAGAGGACGATGTCGTTCAGGTTGGGACTCGACATTCGTATCAATCTACATTTAAATCACACGTGCTTCTTGTAAATGTAACTACAGTTTAATTTCTATAGCGCATATACTTATGGTGCCTTTCAGAAACCTCACAAAAGCGCCGATGCAAATAAACCCCTACATATATGCCAATATATATATATATATATATACATATATAATATCATATATATATATACATACATACATATATATATACATATGTGTGTATGTGTGTGTAGGTGTGTGCAAGGGCGTAACTTTGGTCTAAAAAGTGGGGGGTACCAATTTCCTACATATACGAAAGCAAGGCTGAGACTGCGATCTCTGGGAAGGCAAAATTATAAAATATTGTTTGGCATTGTTCAAAAGTGGGGGGTACCGTATACGGTACCCTCCAGTCCAAAAATTGGGGGGTACGGGTACCCCTCGTACCAGGGGCGGATCTAGACTTTTTCTTTACGGGGGGCGATTTATGAACGTCCAAGATCAAAGGAATTAACTCGAAGGCCAAGCTCAGGGCACCATCCTATTCACGAGCGCTACATCAAATCAGAGGGCGTTCCCAGAGAGTAATCCATAAGAGATCAGAGTCCAGTTTCCAGAAGGCCAAATCAAATCAGAGGGAGTTTACCATAGAGTAGTCCAAAAGAGGTCCGATTCCGGTTTCCAGGGGGTCAGATCAAGAGAGGAGGCAGAGCAGCTGTCAAGGCGGGTGTCGTTTATGGCGAGAATAATTTGAAAGCGGAGGATCAAATGAGTCAGGGTGGGAGTATTTGAAAAGGTGAGCTTTCAATTTTGAGTGGCAAGCCCGTGTGGTGATAGATAGAGGAACAGGAGAAGGAGGACGGAGGACAGGTTGCAGTGATGATGGCGGAAAGCAAAATCTGCGGAATTCAGAGGAGAGATCATTCCAGTGGCATGGTGCTGTGTTGAATATGGCTCGGTTGGAGAATTTGAGATGAGTAGTGACTGGGGTCGAGAAAGACTGAGATAGAAGGATGATCGGATGGAGCGTGTTTCCTGGATGGTGAAGAGATCACGGAGGTATTCTGGCTGGGAATATTGCAGGGAGTTGTAGGTTAGTGATACTAGTATAGAACTTTGAAGTGAATTCGCTCTGGCATTCTTAGCCAATGGAGTGATTTAAGGATGGGAGTGATATGATGAAGATGCTGTTGTATCATTCTAGTCCGATATTCTAGTCATCTAGTGCCTCAATTATTTTCACTATTTGATCATGAAACTGCATCAGTGATTCAGTTCTTTCCGCCCAGCGGGTTTTGCATATGCCCTTTAACTGTGCGCCTACATGAATTAGAATGTGGGTTTGCTTGGCTGAAGCGGTAGAGAAAGATACAAGTTCCTTGATGATACCTATGGAATTGCCTATATTCTGAACGGAAGAGATCTTCGACATTGACAAGTTTAGAGCCTGTTTAGAGTAAGGGCATCTATAGAGCTAATATTCAAACGGCAGTCCGTCGCTGTACAAGCGTAATAATAATCACATGACATTTATCCTGTAGTGCAGTATACCAAATTTTAAATTTTAAAATATAGAAAAAAATTATTTTTTAGACTTTTAGGGGGGACGATCGCCCCAATCGCCCCCCTCTGGATCCGCCACTGCCTCGTACCCCCACAAATTACGCCTATGGGTGTGTGTGCGTGTGTATATATGCATATACATGTATATGCCTCTGATTCTATTGTCTTATATTATTAAAATGTTACACTAAAGAACTTACATTTAAAAATGTCCGTCCGTCCGTCCGTCCGTCCGTCCGTCCGTCCGTCTGTCTGTCTGTCTGAGGGAGGGATAGAGGGAAGGAGGGAGGGAGGGCCACTGACTTTTTGTCTCGATTGAGGAGATTGAATAGGAATAGGAGGAAGGCGAAAATGATTCCAATGACCGCGCATACGAGGACAACGAAGAAGACCTGGCGAGAACACGTCACATCCTGTTCAATCGTTACTCTATCGTCTGCCGGCGGAGAGCCATCTGGCGGGAAAATCAGCAAACAAACTCACTGTTCAATCAACAATCATCAATTAATTAATTAAGTAAATAATTAAATTAGGTTTATAATTAAAATTAAGACGCACTTTTGAAGACTGTCAGATATCCCTGCAGTATAACCTGATTTGTAAAAAAAATGCGCTTCATAAACGTCCATATATATAAATAAACCCATGCATACATGTAGCCTAGATGAATACACGCACAGATGCATAAATACCAGTGGTGGGGCTACACTAGGGCGAGCCAGGGCAAATGCCCTCGTAAAAAAGCCTTTGCCCTGGTCGTTGACCTGCCAGAACATTTGTCCCGCCCAGAATTTGTTCGAAGCATAAATCGCCCTCTGCCCTGATAACTTGTATGACTGCCCTAGCTAGGCCTATAACCTCATTAACCTGGTTACAAAAAGTCTGGAGCCGCCACTGATAAATACATACCTATGTATATAATATATATATATATATAAATATACACCTATATATATATACATATATAGATATATACATATATATGTATGCATAGGTGCATGCGTACATACAACGTACATACATACATACACATAAATTTGCAGCGCTATATAAGCCATTAGATTAGAGATCGGATTAGATTAGATTAGATTTTACTTGGTGTGATTAGATATGATTAGACTAGACTCAAGATTTAGTCTCTGTCGAAATGATAATCCACCGCAGAATGTCCCAGGATCTCAGCAGGCTGACTTTCTGGAAACTGACGTGACGCCATAGAAGTTATGATTAATTAATATTCATTTTACCTCTGCTAATCATAGCCTACCTTTCCACGTGACATTGACGGTCCAGGTTATGACGTCAGATGATTCGTCATGGTAACCAACCGTCACGAAGCTGCTATCTGCAGTGACAGATAAACTTATCTATATACAGATCCTCTGCAGGCGTTACTGATTTCGTTTGAATGCATATAGGCCTACATGTTGGTTGCATGTATAGGCTTATATGTATGCATATGTGTGTATATTAAGGCACTCAGTATGTAGCCTTTCACACGTCTGAAGAGCGTTACATAATATGCATAGTGCTCGTTGTAGATGCCGTTGTTCATATGAAGTAAAAACTAAATCCTCTTAATTGAACTCAGGCATACATACGTAAGGTGAGGTTAGGCAGGGTAAGGCAAGGTTTTCCGCACCTTACCCAGATGGTGTCCGATTCTTTCGAGTTAGTTAACAATTGGTGTACATTCTGAACTTGATCACTAACGCCTTTGACATGCAATAGCAACTATCTCAATAAGTTACGTGGATCTAGCGGCCTGACTTTGATATAGCCTCGGTGTTAAGCTGGGCTCTTTGACTCAGCTCTTGAGTAGCGTCGAGAAATTTCGTAGATTTCCACACAAGTCTTCTGCCTCTCTACCTGCTTGACCCTTGAACTTTGATCTGGAACCGAATTCGATCCTTCCAGCCTCCAAGATTTTTTGCTTCGATCATAGGCGCCGACTTTTGCTTTTGTCTCTGGGTGCCAGTCAGGGGCGGATCCAGAAGGTTTATAAAAGTTTTACAGGACCAACGAAACTTTTTGTAGGAAATCATCTTCGAAAAAACTGATGACTTTTTTTAGTCATCCGGAAAAATTCCACATTATTTGGTCATTTTCCATCGTCTATTACGTGTTTACACATAAAATGGGGGCCATGTCTCCTAAAATTTGACGACTTTTTTAGGAATTCATCCCCAGAAAAAATTTGACGACCTTTTTTAGGATTACACCAAAAAATTGAATTTAAGGTCCAAATTCTTCTGGGGGCCAGGCCCCCACTGAACTTTTTCTCTGGGTGCATTGGCACCCAAGCCCCCAAGAAGTCGGCGCCTATGGCTTCGATTGAGCGTTTGTGCATAATCTCGTTCTGACGACTGAACTTTTCCGGACGATCGAGAAGTCCGCAGTTCAACATTCACAGTCGATTGTAAGGTCTTGAATGAAGCAAAGGCGCTCCATAAATTCTGTGCTTCGTTTACATTACATGAATCAGGCGTCATAGAAATCCTTTAGATTGCTTTGGCAGCGTCGAACTCACTTATGAAGCGATCTATTCTTGTCCTAACTGTTGCAATATCTCCCGTATCAGAGAACGCGATATCTCCCTGCAACAATCGACCAAAAACAGATAAGTAGAATCAATGTTTGCGATGCAACTGATGTTAAGGAATGTGAATGTAACCCATCGAAATGTCTCAGCGCCGCACAAAAGCTATTTGCTGGTGCTTCGCAAAATCGAGTCATTATAATTGGCAAATTCTGGTCGATTTCGGTAAGGTCGGAATCGGAGGAATTAAATCGGGAAAACAGCGTGGGTGCAAATGTGGAAAACTAGTGGAAAAGTAGTTCAACTTGGTTGCATTTGTGTACAAGATAAATCGCAGATATTCGGGACTGGAGTTTATCAAATATATGTCTCCGTTGAGAAGATACCAAGAAAGTCACACTGCTCTGTCACAAGTAACCATTGCTGGTGCTTTACCGGTACTACTTCTTACTGACGATGCAGTTACTGTCTATGAGTGTTCTGGACTTCGAGTGGCGCTTTAGAAGTTTGGAGTTTACGATTACGATTTCGATTAACGTTCTCTTTATAATCTTTAGCATTTATAAGTTGCGAGACATAGTGCGCTATAATTATGGTCATTGTGACGATGACATCAACGACGGTTGTGGTGGTGATGATGATGATGATGATGATGATGATGATGATGATGATGATGATGATGATGATGATGATGATGATGATGATGATGATGATGATGATGATGATGATGATGATGATGATGATGATGATGACGACGACGACGATGATGACGACGACGACGACGACGATGAAGGTTTTGATATGTGACATATTAGGATTAGTGAGCTGAAAAGTGAGGATGAGGTTGTAAGCGTACCGACTGCCCTGCGAAGTGCAGCTGGTACATTTGGTCTTCGAAGATGCTTCGCATCTGTGTGTCTTCGTAGGTGAAGCTCTCGAGGGTCTTCCCGGGGGGCAGATTGGCCAGCGATCCGTTCAGAGCCAGGGCCACGGCCCAGACGGCGTCGTACGTAAGACCGGCGTAGAAGTCCGCCGGTGTGACGTTGTACCTGACCGCCTTCGCTCTGTATGCCTCTATGAACTCGGTGTAAGTCTGAAGCAAACAAGGAACAAAAGAAAGAACAAAAGAGACAGTCAAAGGAAGAGATAATTAATGTGTGAGCTTGATTTTATGTTGACGCAACGTGTAAGTGATGAATTAACAAATTTTATCCTCTCCGAGCGTGTCTCTCTGTACCCAAGCCTTTGATTGATGGACGTTCTAGCGCTAAGATCGTGACGTGATGATGACCATCGTTCGTGTCAAGGCTTGTTTATTTCGACTCAGTCGGCTTGAAACTATAATCAAAATTATAGGTAGCAGAGAGTGAATGCAGACGATAGGTGCTGCTGAGCACAGGTTGCGTGGCGCGTCATAGCAAGTACTGTGTGATGATGATGATGATGTGATGATGATGATGATGATGATGATGACGACGACGACGATGATGATGATGATGATGATGATGATGATGATGATGATGACGACGACGATGATGATGATGATGATGATGATGATGTGATGATGATGATGATGACGATGATGATGATGATGATGATGATGATGATGATGATGATGATGATGATGATGATGATAATGATGATGATGATGATGATGATGAGATGATTATGGTGATGGTGATGGTGATGATGATGATGATGATGATGATGATGATGATGATGATGATGATGATGATGATGATGATGATAATGATGATGATGATGATGAGATGATTATGGTGATGGTGATGGTGATGGTGATGATGATGATGATGATGATGATGATGATGACGACGATGACGATGATGTGATGATGGTGATGATGATGATGATGGTGATGATGATGTGATGCTGATGACGATGAGATGATGATGAGATGATGATGATGATGATGATGATGATGATGATGATGATGATGATGATGATGATGATGATGATGATGATGACGACGACGATGATGATGACAGACGTCTGTGTAATAGAAGTGTTTCTAGAGCAATTGTGTTACGTGCTCAATTGATACTACGATCAAGCGTCAAAGCTGACTGAGCCACGATACCTATAATTAGTAGGGTCAAAGTACGACAAAAATGTGGTGAACCCCAAAAAAACTGCAAGAAAACGTTTTATGCTGATTTTCGGGTGCATTTGGTCTGGAGATGAACATACTAAAAGTTTACCGAAATCGGACCACGGGAAAAGGTCAAATTTTGGCGCCAAAAAAGATGGCCGCCAATGAGGAATGAATGACTCAAATGTACACAACTTGCTTAAATTGACAGAAGCAAATTATGTAAAAATTTGCTAACAGGTGTTTCTAGACTAATTTGACCCTGCTGGAAACGAAAATCGCGGTTAGCAAGCTGGATTTTTAGCGGTTGCATGGAAAAACAAGATGGCGGACAAAATGGTGGTCAAATATCTTCGAATGGCTGTAAGTACGGTTATGTACGTGATGGAAACATGATTTTAGAGTCAAAATTAACATTTTCGGGGTCAAGGAATGCAATGGAACTAAAGACACATATGTAGCACTGCCAAAAAAAGAAAATTGCGGACAAAATGGCTGCCAAGTATCTTCGAATGGCTGTTAGTAAAGTCATGTATGTCATGGAGACATGATTTTAGAGTCTTAGTTAACATTTTCGGGGTCAAGAAATGCGATGGAACAAGATACACATATGTAGCACTGCCAAAAAACAAAATGGCGGACAAAATGGAGGCCAAATGTCTTGAAATGGCTATGCGTAAATCATGTATATAAAGTCGTGTATATGATGGAAACATGATTTTAGAGTCTAAATTAACATTTTCGGGGTCAAGCAATGTGATGGAACTAAAGACACACATGTAGCACTGCCAAAAAACAGAATGGCGGACAAAATGGCGGCCAAAATCTTCAAATGGCTTTGAGTAAATTCGTGTATATGATGAAAACATGATTTTAGATTTTAACAGTTTGGGGTTAAGGAATGCGATGGAACTAAAGACACATATGTAGCACTGCAAAAAAGCAAATGACAGACAAAATGGATTCCAGTCTGGAGTAGTGTTTTGTTGGTCAAAGAATACCAAGGAAGTATTGTATTGTATTGTTTCTAGAAATTTATAAAGCGTCTCTCGCAGAATAACTATAACTATCCAGAGGCACTCTTAGCACAGAAGCCTTGGGGAAACAGAAATGCCTTTAGAGAACGCGAGACCGATAAGGAAAACCAGTCATTAGTTTGGCCCTGGGCAGAGAACGAAGGTCATTACAGATCCTGGGACCCACTAAAGCAAACGCCCGGTGCTGGGCCAATACAGCTTTAGCCCTGAGAACAAAAAGATCAAGCCTACTCACAGAGTGCAGTGAGCGAGAAGGAGATGCAGATAGCAGCTTTCACAAATAGTTGGAGAGATATTTCTGGACAGTGCCCTGCTGAGATTTAGAGGCAATGAGGAGGATTTTATAACGGATACGCGCGGTAATAGGGAGCCAGTGCAGGACAACAAGCCATGAAAGTAGAGATATGGGCAAAGCGGGAGAGTCGAGGGATGAACCTAGCGGAAGCATTTAGAACAGATTGAAGGGGAGAGACGCTGCTTAGGGAGACCCATGAGGAGCGAGTTGCAGTAGTCCAAGCGTGAGCAGACAAATGCGTGAACCACGGGGTAAAGACAGAAGGTGAGACCGAGCGTCCGATGGCCATGAGACGCCTCAGTTGAAAGAAGCAGGAGCAAGTCATGTTGGAGATATGGTCTGTGAATGTCAGGGAGTGGTCAAGTGTGACTTCCAAGTCGCGGACGATGGAAGAGTAGGTGTAGGCAGGGAATTTCTCAGTCAGCAATGGAAAGTTGAGTTTAGCAAGATGCTGCTTAGTCCCAAACCAGATCAATTGAGTCTTAGCAGTGTTGAGGCAGAGATGGTTAGTCGGCATCTAGTTGTGAAGGTCAGAGACAAGATTGTCAATGGAGCGAACAAGGGATAGTTGACGGACCATGTACAAAAGCCTGAGCATCATCTGCATAAAGATGGCCATTTGCCCCATGTTTAGTAAATAGAGACGGGATATTCAGCAGTGAAGAGGATGTATAGGATGGGACCGAGCACCGAGCCCTGGGGAATACCAAATTCAACCTCTGTCCACTGAGTCCTGGTTTCGCCAAGGACAACCAGCTGTGAGCGGTCAGAGAGGTATGATTTAAACCTAAGAAGAGGAACACTAGATAGTCCACAGGACAGCTCCAGTCGCTGAAGGAGGATCTCATGGTCAACCATGTCAAAGTCAGATGAGACATCAAAAAGCGCCAGGAGAGAGATGAGAGTGATGAATAGCTATATAGAGATCTGAGAGAAGGGATAAGAGAGCAGTTTCGGTGGAATGGTGGCCCCTGAAGCCAGAATGGGCGGCCGGCAAAAGTCCAGCTTGCTCAAGGTAGGGAAGTAGCTGGAGTGAAACTAGTCTTTCAAGAATCTTTGAGAGGAAAGAAGGATAGGAGATGGGCCGGTAATTTTGACAGCCATTTTGGACAAGGCTTTACTTTTTCAAGGTTGGGAAAACAATAGCCCGTTTTTGGGAAGCAGGTAGGTAACCCTCAGAAAGCGACCTGTTAAATATATAAACTAGAAATGGAGGTAAACCGTCTAAAATGTTCACCAAAAATGGGGGAAAGAGGGTCCAGTTTGCAAGATTTTGTTTGATAATCCAATTATTTTACAAAGTTCCGTTTCAAGGATTGAAGGAATCCTTCAAAGGTGTCATCCGTGTGGGAGAATTGCGGAGGAGGGGCATCAAGAGTCTTGGCTCGAAGATCAGCAATCTTCCAAGTCATCATCTGGAGAAAATCCTCAGCAGAAAAGGCAGGTGGACCCACAGAGCGCGTACCCTGTCCCAATGGGCCGGAGATTGAGGACCAAAGACGTTTTGGTCTGTTTTATGTTGCTCCACCAGACCCTCATCGGTCTCGCGTTTCCTAAAGACATTTCTTTTTCCCCGGGGCTTATGTGCTAAGAGCGCCTCTGGATAGTAATTCTGCCACTTTGTTCTTTGGCAGTGCTACACATGTGTCTTTAGTTCCATCGCATTCCTTGACCACGAAAATTTTAATTTAGACTCTAAAATCATGTTTCCATCACATACATGACTTCACTTACAGCCATTCGAAAATACTTGTCCGCGATTTTGTCCGCCATTTTGTTTTTTGGCAGTGCTACATATGTGTCTTTAGTTCCATTGCATTCCTTGACCCCGAAAATGTTAATTTAGACTCTAAAATCATGTTTCCATGACATACATGACCTTACTTACAGCCATTCGAAGATACTTGGCAGCCATTTTGTCCGCCATTTTGTTTTTGGGCAGTGCTACATATGTGTCTTTAGTTCCATTGCATTCCTTGACCCCGAAAATGTTAATTTAGACTCTAAAATCATGTTTCCATCACATACATGACCTTACTTACAACCATTTGAAGATATTTGGCCACCATTTTATCCGCCATCTTGTTTTTCCATGCAACCGCTAAAAATCCAGCTTGCTGACCACGATTTTCGTTTTCAGCAGGGTCAAATTAGTCTAGAAACACCTGTTAGCAAATTTTTACATGATTTGCTTCTGTCAATTTAAGCAAGTTGTGTACATTTGAGTCATTCATTCCTCATTGGCGGCCATCTTTTTTGGCGCCAAAATTTGACCTTTTCCCGTGGTCCGATTTCGGTAAACTTTTAGTATGTTCATCTCCAGACCAAATGCACCCGAAAATCAGCATATAACTTTTCTTGCAGTTTTTTGGGGGTCAAATCGTATATTGACCCGACTAAATAGTTGACGACAGCAATTTATAAATTCGTATGTGCAATAGTTTCAGGTCGGTTATAGAAGTCAATATCATTGTGTAATCAGACGAAAAAATAAGGAGCGATCGAGCGAAAGAAAGCAGCAGACGGCTCGTGCTTGAATGAAGACGAATCAGGTATGATAATGAAGATAGGGCGGTAACTAAGTGACCGAGGGTGGTAACTAAGTGCAGGTGCAGAACGGGATTTTAAGAAACGATGCGGCACACGTACGTTATGCTAGCTGAGTACTATCGTAAGAGAGAGACTGATAGCGTGCAAGTGGCATCAATTCACGTGTCTCGTTGCTATCACTGTTTGGGTGCCGACGAACATAACAAAGGGGGTATTTCAATGGAAAATTTCAATGGGAAATTTGTATCGACAATTATTCTGTGGCTCTCTCTGTCTATGTCTCTATCTGTCTGTCTCTGTCTGTCTCTGTCTCCAGGGGCGTAACTTTGGTCTAAAAAGTGAGGGGTACCAACTTTTGCATTGTTTCAGCTTCGCGGCTGTTAAATAATTATGACGCCACCCTTTGCAGCCTATTACAGGCATAATAATAATTATAAGCTTAATAATTATGAGCTATCAAATCTTTAGTAAAGTATAATGCATTGCATATCTAATGATGTTAGATCGACTGCTTTTCATCAAATTGTAAGTCTATTACTACCCAGGTGGCCCTGGTAGCGGGGTCTACGACCCCTTTTGGGTCTCGTATACGTAGCCATATTATGTTAATTGATTATAAGCATGTTTTGTGTGGTTACCGTAATAAAAATACAATACAATACAATACAATTGCTACCGCTAGGAATAAGTAATTGCATTGTGGTTTCGTAGAGGATATTGCTACCGCTAGGAATAATTGCATTGTGACTTCACAGAGGATATTGCTTGCTACCACTAGGAATAATATTGCATTGTGATTTCACAGAGAATGTGCATGATAACGCTAAAAAAAATTGCATTGTGATTTCACAGAGGATATATTGCCTTAGCAACCTCTTCTAACCTCTTGAAATAATTGCAGTGTGATTTCACAAGAACATAATTATTGCCATAGCAACGATCGACTGTCTAACCCCTGGGAATAATCGCATTGTGGTTTCATAGAGGATATATTGCCTTAGCAACATCTTGTAATGATTGCAATGCGATTTCATAGAGAACGTGTTGCCTTAACAACGATTGTCTAACCTCTGGGAATAATTGCATTGTGATTTCATAGAGTATATAAATATATTGCCTTAGCAACTTCTTGTAATAATTATGATTTGTGATTTCATACAAGCTATATTCCCTTAGCAACATCTTGTAATAATTGCACTGTGATTTCATAGAGGGCATGTTGCCGTAGCAACCTCTTTTAACTTCTGGGAATAATTGCATTGTGATGATATTTTCTATAGAGGATGTATTGCAGTAGCAATCTCTTGTAATGATCACATTGTGTTTTCATATAGGGTATGTTTTCGTAGCAACATCTTGTAACATCTTGTAACAATTGCTTGTGTTCTCACAGATAATATTTTGCCACCTCTATTAGTAAAAAAAAAATAATAATAATGAGAGTGATGATGATGGTGATCACACTGATGATAATGCTCAGTAATTGTTTTGAACCTTGAGGGCTTTCTCAGATAAAATAATAACGGACAAAACAATGGGTATGAAAAGTGGGGGCACGGTACCCTCCAGTTCATAAAGTGGGGTACGCGTACCCCTCGTAAGCCTATGTCTGTCTCTGTCTCTGTTACTGTCTCTATCTATCTATCTACCTATCTATCTATCTATCTATCTATCTATCTATCTATCTATCTATCTATCTATCTATCTATCTATCTATCTATCTATCTATCTATCTATCTATCTATCTATCTATCTATCTATCTATCTATCTATCTATCTATCTATCTATCTATCTATCTATCTATCTATCTATATATCTGTCTGTCTGTCTGTCTGTCTGTCTGTCTGTCTGTCTGTCTGTCTGTATGTCTGTCTGTCTGTCTGTCTGTCTATCTATCTATCTATCGGATAGTTCATAGCCGTCTAGTTGTGACTGACATGACTTCCGACCAACACTGGACACGAATGTTCCTTTCCTCGTTTATTGTCATTGTCTTCAAGACCCTCACTTCAACGTGTAGCCTATACTCTTTCGATTGCGTAAAGAGCAAATAAGTTATACTTCAGTCTTCGGAGACGATTACGACATAGCTTACAACGAACCGATAGTCCATTCTACACGAGACAACTGATGTAGCTTCTACTTGGTATAAGACAAGATGCTATAACGTCTGTCTGAGTCAATTCTCGCCCAGAATGTTGTGCACTCTCGCGAGCGACCAAACGCGAGAATTGCCCGATCTCAACTCGCAACCTCTCCTCTCCCGAATGCTGCTATCTCCCATCCTCCGTGGTCATTTCCTCCACTCTCCAGACTGGCGCTATATAGGCTATAGATCTTGCTCATTCTACCAGACAGTCTATCCCAAACGTTGGTATAGAGTGTCATCTCCTTAAAAGTTATATCTGGCGATCACCTCATGTTAGGATTAGCCTACACCTGTGCTGTGGCCATGGGTCGCTACTGGCTTCCCGTCAGCATAGCTCACCTACCAAACTGCGTCTACTTCAGCTTCTAGCGGCTGGCCAGCAACTGTCCGCAGCCTCTAAACTTAGAACATGCCCGTCTTGGAGGCTTGGTACCCTCTTCCATGTGTCTCCGTACGTTTCCGTATCTGTCGAAGGGTGCTTGTGTGTCTGTGTGTTCCTGCTGTCCTCTGTCAGCATGTATCTATATCCTTGTCTGCCTTCGTCCTTGCTTGCTAGTTCTGAAGTCTACTAGTGACTGTGGGTCATTCAATCTGTGGATGCTTTGTGCTTGTCTGTCCGTACTCTGGTCTGTGGGTTAATCGGTAGCTTTGTTCCCTATTCCGTATTGCATTAGCCTACATTACGCCAATATATATAACTACTTTACATTGCCTATGTAGCAGCAATATATTACTCTGACATATCTATCTCTTTACCTGTTTTTCTCTCTCAGTCTGTTTGTCTCTATGTCGTTAGTAAAACTCCCATCATCTATGTCGTTAATAAACAGCGGTGACTCTAGTACCGATCTTTGTGGCACTCCGCTTAGCACTATAGGCCTAGTGTCCAGCCAAAAATGTTGTCTCCTTTATGCCTACCTTTGCTTTCTGCTTGACAACCAGCTTTGAATCCATGTTAGTACGTGCCCCCCCCACCCACCCCATCCCCCAATGCTGCGTGATAGCAAGTTTTTGAGCCAGACTCACGTGTGCATGACTCTTTAATTCGCATTTAATGAATTTTAAAAATTCTAATATTTCACGAATTTTAACGAATTCTAAAACTGGCAACCAATTTTATTATTTGTTTGGGATCCTCCGAGATTTGGGGCCATAGGCGCTTAAACGCGCATAGTCAAATTAAGATGCTTCAGACACAACTGACATGCATTTGTCTAATTGACCAACTCAATAAATAATTAATTGAGAGCTGCAATTAAAAGTCTGCATAAGGCTGACTTTGAACCATCTGCTCCTCTGCACGAGAGGTTGTCGGATTTCATCTCGAATCATTTCCCGATCGCAATTGTTTAATTTAGACTGTATCTCGCATTAAGCCTGTAGCCTACAACGTTACGCTTCTAATAAGTCTATAGCCTATATACCTGGCTATCTATCTACTTGATAGACTCAACTTTAAAGCAACGCACATTAGGCATGTAGCCTGGAAAGCAACGCACATTAGGCCTTTAGCCTGTAAGGTTAAGCACATTATAATCCAGTTGTGAATATAAGGAGGCGCACTGTGTCGCTGGGTACATACCAGTCCAGATATCGAGACCTGGTTATCAGTGCGGTAGACAACGTCACTGGTGACGAAGTGGAACTGAGCTGCTTCCGTGATTTCCTGAGCG
>OY744605.1:74328309-74410809 GCA_963556255.1 Allolobophora icterica | reverse complement strand
ACTGTCACAGCCTTTGAAAAGAAGCCATAGCAAGGATTGGTCATTAAGGCTTCCCATTAAATTTGCAGTGGCCGAAGGTAGGCCTATATTAATTAGCCCCAAGGAACCCTATTTGAAGTTGACGGTATATGAAAAGTATTTGTAATCCTGAGCAAATGGAATTGAAAGAAATTCCTCAGTGGAAGATCACGTGCTGTTCGAGATGTTATTTATGTGCGGCGCTATGTAATTTATGCAGACGTGTTTAATGCACCTACCACACAGAACAGCTTCCTTCCCTTCTCGTCAAAAGCATTAGCAAAGATGATTTTCACTTTCAACGACTAAAAAGTATAATGTCCACTGTTACCAAAAGCTCATGGCGTCAAAATCTAAAGCATTTAACATCTATACTAATACTATAGGTACGTAGGCCTATATAGCGTGAAAATCGAATACAAATATTTTTAATGAACAATGGATTTCATGCACACCGCAATTAATTTGTAATATATATCTGCAGTGATTAATGTTAAAAGGTAAAAGATAATGCCCTGCTTACGATGTTCAGAGGTGCACATTGAAGCGGGGCAAAAATTTAGAGCGTCGGTAGACTACAAGAGGTGGGTTTTGCGTTTGGAGCGAAAGACAATCTCGGCAGGAGAGTTGCAAACATGAGGAGGTAGAGAGTTCCAGGTGGAGGGATCCGCAACTGCGAATGAAAGACAAGACGAGTTACAGAACAACATGAGCTGGAAGTAGAGTGACAACGAACTGTTGGTATACTGAAAAGGAGGGGCTGTAGAAAGTGAGATGAAACTTGGCATTTTTTACTTACTTTAATCCGAAGAAGGTGCTTCTGCGGAATGGGCCCGCTTGTAGGGTAGATCTCAAAAGTTACGACAGTTATATTGGCCGCAGCAAAGCTTTTTGCCATATTGTTCATGGCCTGTGAAGATACAATGAAAAAAGAGCACTTGAACAAGAAGTTATATATTGAAGAGCAGCCATGGTACACTCTTACTGCTCTGCAAGGGAATACTTGTATTGTGATTGTGATTGTAAGATGCCATTACAGCTGAAGCAGGCTACAGGTGAAAGTATCGCGAGCAAGGAAGATGAACCATACTCATATATACAAACATACATGTATAAATACACGCTTGAATGCATGCATCTACAAATAACTGCTAGTAGATACAAGCAGTTGAAGTACAAGTGAAGGGATCATGAGCGTAGGCGTAATTTGTGGAGGAGTACAAGGGGTACCCGTACCCCCACTTTTTGGACTGGGGTACCGTACTAGAGGCGTACCGATAGCCCTTTCGCCGATTATGCCGATACCCCGTATGAGTCCGATTATTTTGTTATCGTCCAAAACTAGGCACACGACGTTGTATAAGGGTTATTAAGAAGTTTCCAGTCCTGTGTATAATAGGTCCTTGGTTTCTACGATGCCTAGTAAGTAGTGCAATGCTAAGTATAAATCAATAATAAGAAACTAAATATAGATATTTGTGCTCATGTTTTTCTGTAACGATTATTGTGCAAAACACGTTAATTATAAAGTAAGCTTAATATGAATCGGCGCCGATCATTTTTGCCGATGCAAATTATGCCGATTGTTCTAATAATCGGCCCGATTACGAATGGGGTAGAGGTATATCGGCACAGCTCTAAACCGTACCCACGCCTTTTTAAAAAATACAATCAATATTTATTATTGTGCCTTCCCAGAGATCGCAGTCTCCGCCTTGCTTCGTGTATTTAGACAGAGTGAGGAGTAAGTACCACAAATGTACGAAAGTAACTATGTAGCGGAATAGAATTCCACTACTGGATTTAATTATATTTAAGTTGGAATTACCATTACTATGTTAGCTTTCACCACTTTTTCGTAACGTATTTTTATTCGGTCTCAGCTATTGACATTGGGTGGCCAGGGATGGCGCCGGAATGTAGCTAAATTTAAGTCGACTGCCGACTGACTGGAGCCAGTTGCAGACCGGAAGACAGGAAGGACACAGACAAGCAGAGAGACGTGGAGAAATACTAGGACAGGCGTAGGTCATCGACTTTTCTTGGTAAAGGCTGACACAGAGGTAGGGCGAAGAACAAGGTCTGATGAGTAAGTGGACCGCCACGTGAACGGGAGATGAAAGTATTTTTCCAGAAGACCGACTCATGCCCATGATAACGTCAATGACGCAGCAGCTACGACCGAGATAGAGAAAGGACGGACGGAGACCGAGACTATATAAAGGGGACGCCCTGTCCGGTCTAAAAGGGGACATTATAGAATATAGGCGATAAAATTGCCGTTATGGAGGTAAGTTCATCAGCGTTTCATAATCAGTTACTGGCAGGGTAGTATGTCCAAAAGGGTCTCGATGTGAAAAGCGAAAGTGGAAAAGAAATTGATACCCCACTTTTTAGACCAAAGTTACGCCCCTAATCATGAGCAAAGAAGACGAACCAGAATTGCTGAATCTGACTGCGAAGTGACGAAGGCGCAGCGTTTCCAACCGAATGACCTCATGAAGGTGACCCTGGCTTCGTCGAAAGAGTTGAGAGCGGCTCGAGTCCGGAAGAAGTACGGACAGGAACTGCGATCAGAAAGTTCCGGCGCATAAGATGCGGGCGACACCTGGCGATGGTACAGTCCATCAAATGACAATTTGTAATTGCAATCGCATTCCAAATTTCTATAATGTCTGCCAACGCGAGCCTAACTGATATACAAAGTTGATTAATAACAAAAAGTTAATCAGAATACATACATATATGCAAGCAAGCATGGCTACATACATACGTAGACATATGCCTACATATTACACGTGCATACTTAGTCTTGGAAATATACATGCATGCACATACATATACATACCTACATAAATTTCATACCTATACATACAAACATAACAAGTGACGGAACCTTACATAAATACTTATTTGCTCACGAAACCCAGCGCGCTTCACCCGTCTAATGTTTCAAGAAATAAATATTATTGTAACTTGTAATGTTAACTTGTAACTTGTAAATCTGTAAATCGCTCCATAGCCATAGTTGCTCCGCCTCTCCGGAATAAACTCCAGCCAGAATTACTATAATCGTGCGACCCATCCTACTAACTCAGCAAGCCTCACCTCTTGCTATCTCTCCATATAGGTCTTTCACTCAAAACTTAAGCACTGCTCTTTCAGAAATCTTATTCCGATTCCTCCTCTTGCCCCTACCTGCCTCGCCGCTCCAATTCTAAACAACATCCCCCTTAGCCGTCGGACCATCTGCCTGCCTGACCCATCTGGGTCTTGACCTGTAACCGATTTGTAAATAATTGGTTTCTGCGACTCCGCTATTCAGGGCGCTGTAGAAATCTCCAAGTTACGATTACAGTTAGTGTTGGGATAATATTAAATTTTTTTAATTTGAAACTTTGAATATCGTGTCTAGCAAGAATGACTGAAAGCTGTGAAGAATTCTGTTCATTGCTCATCATTTTGTGAATTCAGTTGGTGTTTTTTAAATTTATTTTGAACTCCGGCGGAACCTCTGGCAGAAGCTCGAGGAACACTATAGGGCTCCGCGGAACCCCAGTTGAAAACCACTGGACTACTTTGATCAGTTAGTTAATTGATCGATGACTGAATTAATTTAATAATTAATTAGTTGGATTATTGACGCCTGCCTGCCTGCCTGCCTGCCTGCCTGCCTGCCTGCCTGCCTGCCTGCCTGCCTGCCTGCCTGCCTGCCTGCCTGCCTGCCTGCCTGCCTGCCTGCCTGCCTGCCTGCCTGCCTGCCTGCCTGCCTGCATGCATGCATGCATGCCTGCCTGCCTGCCGAGACGGATGTGTCGTTGATTGGTCGATCGATTTATTGATCTGATTTATTGATCTGATTTATTGATCTGATTTGTTGATATGATTTATTGATCTGATTTATTGATCTGATTTATTGATCTGCGGGATGATCGAACAATTGTACCTCGATGAGGTTCCACCATCTGGACGTCTTTGCCACTAGGATGGTTTCCTGAGCCCCAAATGGACCGAGGATCATCGTTTTGATCGGATCTTCTTGGATAAGACGAAACAACTCGCGAATGACAACGGCTTGTTCATTCTGCAAGAACATACAACGAACACTTAGGCCTACATCCACGTCCATTGGCCAACGCTGGGCCCATGGCTGGGATCACTGGGCCCATAGCTGGCCACACTGGGCCCATATCTGACCACCAGCTGTCATCATCGGTAAATTCCGGGCTGATACGGGTCCGGTGAACTTCTCTGCTTGGGGTTGCACTTTACTGTACACTTACGATGGCTAAACGGCGAAGAGAACTGCGACTATTATGATGACGACGACGACAGTGACGATGACTAAGATGATGATGATGACGACGATGATGCTGATGATGACGATGATGCTGATGATGATGAAAGAGGGGGAAGAGAAGAAAAGGACGATGAAGACGAAGAAGAAGAAGCAAGAAGAACCAGAAGGAGAAAGAGTTTGAAGAGCTAGAGCAGGGGTTCCCAACCTTTTCTGTATACCCTGCACCCCTAGGAAATGTTTGATTAATGTTCGCACCCCATCCAAAGTAATATCACATTATTTTGAAGATGAATAAGTCAAATTTCAATTTTTTTAACCACAGACTGAACCACATACACTCATACAGCACTGCGGTTGAACAAATTGAACTAAAAACAAGCTGTTAACTGAGTGCATAAAATGTAAATATGAATTGAGCAGTTAGGACGATGACCGATGGATACAGGGAACTGAAGGAAGAAGCCCCCCCCCCGTCGAGAGGAGTGGCGCCATTGCCTCGATGGCAGAGAACTTGAAGAAGATCGAATGATGCCTGGTAATTAAATATTGGCACTTAATAAATGCGAAAAATACTAATAATAATAGTACTTACATTCGTATTCCTGACGACGAGGTTGAGCGTGTAGTTGGTGAGGATATCCTGGCGTTGGTTGATGTGATCGATGGCCAGCAGGGCAGCTGGAGGGAGACCAGGACCGAAGCTGATCAACGACCCGGTGATTGGGAACAGACCTCCGATGTGTATTGGTGTTTTGTTTAGAGGACTCGGTCCAGGTGATGGTGAGGTCGTGACCTGCGTCGAGTTGAAGGTCAGGGTGGAGGAAAAAGGACAGAGGAGAAGGAAAAGGACATCTCTGATGAGGAGGAAGGGGAATGGTAGGCGGAGGGGTATGTGTTGAACTGCAGCCATCCGTCGTTTTGTCTGTATCTGGGAGTGTCTGTGAGTTTATACGTGTTTGTCTCCTTCTGTTTCTCTCACTGTTTCTGTTCGTTTCGTTGTCTATCGTCCTCAGTTCTGTCTGTCTGTCTGTCTGTCTGTCTGTCTGTCTGTCTGTCTGTCTGTCTGTCTGTCTGTCTGTCTGTCTGTCTGTCTGTCTGTCTGTCTGTCTGTCTGTCTGTCTGTCTGTCTTTGTCCTTATATACCTCCTCTGTCTGCGTCTCCGTCTCTCTCCGCACTGCCGTCTGTCTCTCGCTGTCTCTGCCTCTTGTATGTTTCCCTGTCTGTCTCTACGCTGCTGTCTGTGTCACTCAGCATCAATCCTCATCGTTTTATTTCACCTAGCACAAATCTAATCTAATCTAAAGACTTCTATTGCGCCTCTATAATAATGCGTCACAGTAATCTTAAACTTAAAACAAACAAGTATTTCGCTGTCAGTGTCTATCATCCAATCCGCTGCGAAGCAATTGTTCGGCTGGTGTGGTCTCTGTCAGCGGATAGCCATCGTTTACATACTCATCCACAAGGCAGTCCTTCCTTCCTTCTTTCCCATCGCCTCTCCTTCTTCCTTCAGGCAGCGCGGGCCAGAGGGACGGCCTCAGCCGACTGATTGTGCCGATTGCTCGTACAGGAGATGAAGGCACAGCCATGAATGAATGTTATTTCGATAGATTTCTTTACGTATTTTCATATAATAGATGATGTAAGTATAAGGACTGCAAGGTCTTTGGCCCAATCTGTATTTGCTTGGAAGCAGTTGCTATGTCGCAGGTTTTAGCTGCGCCGATGATTATAATTATGATGACGATGACGATTTCGAGGATGACGATTATGATGATGACGATAACGATGATAATGATGATGACGATAACTATGATATTGATGATGACGATGACGACGACGACGACGACGACGACGATGATGATAATGATGATGATGATGATGATGATGATGATGATGATGATGATGATGATGATGATGATGATGATGATGATGATGATGACATAATGTTCTAAATATATCCTGAGCTAAGGTTTCTAAAGATCGAATCCTTTCAGCTTTCAATTTCAATGGAGTTTTCTTCCCTAACTGCTCGCCAGGACTTTTTATCTGGATCTATAGGCGTAGACTCTAGAGGGAGGGGCAGCCGGTGCACGTGCCCCAACATCAATTGAGCTGGACTGTAGCCTACACCCAATGCAACAAGTATAGAATGAATAACCAAATCCCCCCCCCCCAATATTTTGGACAAGTTTACGCCAGTGTCTGGATCCAATCTATCCCATTTTTAAACTTTGGATTTTCCACCAGTGACCTGCATAAAGTAAAAGCTTAGCCAAGGAATAGGCCTACGTGCCTATTATAGACCTTAGCAGATAGGGACATTATTATTATTATTATAATTGTCGTCATCTTCATCATAATTCTCCTCCTCCTCATCATCATCATCATCAGACAAAGCGCACAATTAAAATACATTTTCAAAAGCGCTTTCAACGTCCTGCAACTGTCATTGTTGATTAATTAGTGGGAAGAAGAGATGCGAGAAAATTATGCAGGATCAGGACACGTGTGAATTTTAAGCTTCATTTTCCACAGTCTAGTTCTTGCAACCATGGGCGGCGATCATGGGGGTCGAGGGGGTTAAGAGTGGGGGGGACACGCCATGCATACCCCCCACATTTTGAAAAAACACCAGAAAAAGGTCATCAAAATTTTTTGGGACCAGATTAGTTCATGGCGCTAAATTGTTTTACCTCTTTTTTGACCAGATCAGTTCAAAACTCTTTTTTGAACATATCAGTTCAAAACTCTTTTTTGACCAGATCAGTTCAAAACTATTTTTTGAACAGATCAGTTCAAAACTCTTTTTTGAACAGATCAGTTCAAAACTTTTTTTGAACAGATCAGTTCAAAACTCTTTTTTGAATAGATCAGTTCAAAACTCTTTTTTGAACAGATCAGTTAAAAACTCTTTTTTGAATAGATCAGTTCAAAACTCTTTTTTTGACCAGATCAGTTCAAAACTCTTTTTTGAACAGATCAGTTCAAAACTTTTTTGAACAGATCAGTTCAAAACTTTTTTTTGAACAGATCAGTTCAAAACTTTTTTGAACAGATCAGTTCAAAACTCTTCTTTGAATAGATCAGTTCAAAACTCTTTTTTTGACCAGATCAGTTCAAAACTCTTTTTTGAACAGATCAGTTCAAAACTCTTTTTTTTGAACAGATCAGTTCAAAACTCTTTTTTTGAACAGATCAGTTCAAAACTCTTTTTTGAACAGATCAGTTCAAAACACTTTTTTGAACAGATCAGTTCAAAACTCTTTTTTGAACAGATCAGTTAAAAAATGTCTCCATCACCTGTCAAACAAGATCGCCGACACTGGTTGCAACGCTATGTGCCTTAATCTCAGTCGCTAGAAGGATCCACGTCATGGTGGAAAAGAGCAATAAAATCCACTGAGGATTGGCCTACATAGATGTTTTCGCGGAAATCTTTGCTGTCGTGTGATGAATCACTTGGTTGAATTCTTCTGCCAAAACTGTTCCGGAACGAAGATAGTTACGGCCATTTCCTCAACGCAATGAGGAGATTTTGGGCTATATAATATATTCTGTTGCCTTGGTAGCAAACTTTTATAAGAAAACAACATGATAGATGTGAAATAGGAAAATGAGTAATTTTGGCAAAAGAATTGGCAGCAAATGATGTCGACAAACAATTCTGTTATTATGACCTATAAATGCATTTTCGCATCCAGGTCACGTGTGCATCCAGGTCACGTGTGCATTCAAGTCACGTGTACATCCAGGTCACGTGTGCAGATGGCAGCAGAAACTAGGAGTACACTTTGATTAACATCGTCTCTCAGATTTCACCAACTGCAATGCTTAGCCTATACCTCACACGTATCGAAAACAACTCAAGTAGAGTCAGCAAGTTCAACCAGTCAAAACAAGAAGAGAAGGCAGCTGAACTAATAGCAGGGAAACGGAATCAACAAAAACATGGATCAGTGAGTTTGGGCGGCGATCCCGGGGGGTCGAGGGGGACAACACACCCCCACCTTTAACAGTGGGGGGACACGCCATACATCGGACCCCCAAATTTTGAAGAAACACCAAAAAAGGTCATCAACTTTTTTCGTACTCAGGTATAAATAAAATTGTTCGCGCTCACGCGCGAAAATTTTTTTCGGCCTCTTTTTGACCACATCAGTTCAAAACTCTTTTTTGACCAGATCAGTTCCCAAATGTCCCCCCCCCCCACCTCTCAAACAAGATCGTCGCCACTGCCTAGCTCTCTCGCGACTTCTGCCTTCGTCGCTTCATTTTCCACTTCCGCCTCTAACATAAACTCATTGATCCACGTTAGAGTGCAGAAGATGGAGCAACAAGGTCAAAAATAGCTAGAATAGACAATGAACCTGCTAAAAGGAACACTTCAGGTCAGAAAATGAAACCGAGGCAGTGAGCAATTAAAGAAGAGAAAACGATAACACCCTGCAGGGTTAAGAAGAAACGTATAATCGATGGACAGAATATTACTGCGAATTAGGATACACCGTGGTAATAATAATGATGTTGACAATAATATGATAATTTATATAACGCCGTATAAATCCGAAGATAATTAAGGGCGCCGTACATGAGTTCACAAAATTAATGATGGCCAGATGAAATTTTAAGAAGATAGGTCTTGAGCTGTGATGTGAATATCTCCAGAGATGGCGCATTCTTCGTGTGGTCTAGAAGACTGTTCCATGCAGTGGGTCCAGCGACAGAGAAGGAGCAGTCGCCAAACGTCCTTGAAGACCGTTGCTTTTTCGTTGAGGACCATTGCCGACATCTGTTCTGGCTGGCTACTACTCGAATCCAGAAGTCAGACGTATAGTTTGGGAGAAGATAAATGAGACCAGTGACACAGTGGTCGGAGCGCTGCAAGATATATAACACCACGAAGGAAGAAAACCATGCAGAGGAGTGGACACAGAAATTCTTCCACTACTCCGGTAGGCCTACGTCGGTTGTTGATGTAAGACTAAGCCACTCAAAATTGCAGATTAGGAAACGACACCCAATTTTGGCGGCGATTGACCTCACGTACTGGCAGTGATGGGCACTAAACTATTTTTTTTAGTTAAACTAAAACTATTTTCCAACTAAAAAAAAGTAGTTAAACTAAAGTTGGCAACTGATTTTGGAAATTAGTTAACTAAACTAAAAAAAGTAGTTAAACTTTTTCCAACTATTTTCCAACTATTTACGACAAACATTTTTGCAATAAAAGACGTTAAGTGAACTGTAATAATGCAAAGTGTCAATGACAATTTCACCTTCAAACTATGCAATGTGTACTGTTCTGGCATACAGTTACATGTGCACTGTAAGTATAGTGTATGAATTTGAAAACACAGGCTGTAAATGCTAAAACCATGCAGTGTTAAAATGTTTTTTTGCTGACAGTGTTCAATGTTCACTGTGGAAAAATAGTTGCATATTGCTGATTTTTTTAGTTAAACTTTTTAGTTAGCAACTAAAAATTTTTAGTTAAACTATGGTTTTAACTAAACTTTTTTTTTAGTTAAACTTCTTCCTTAACTAATTTTTTTTAGTTAAACTAATAGTTAGCAACTTTTTAGTATATTGTCCATCACTGCGTACTGGGTTACCAATGGGCGACGGGGGTGGCCGTCTGTGACAAAGGCAGTTTTGTTGTCGAACTCGAGTTCGTTTTTAAAAGTCTTGGTCTTGGTCTTGAGACCAAAAGTCTTGATCTTGGTATTGAGGTTCAAAGTCTTGATCTTGGTATTGAGGTTCAAAGTCTTGGTCTTGGTATTGAGGCTCAAAGTCTTGGTCTTGGTCTCGCAAGACCAAAACAGACTCACGTAGGCCTACATCCTGTGCTTGAAAAACTACTGTGTATGCCAGCGACTTCAGCTCCTGTAGACCGTATTTTTTCGCATGGTAGAATTTTTATGAGGTCCCACAGGTCACGTCATGGTCAGAAAATTCTGAGCGAATTCGTTTTTATAAAATGCAACAGGCGTTTGGAATAAACATTTTGCATGAAGAACTTTTGTATACGCCTAGGCCATACATACGAATTCGGAATTCTCTGTAGCCTGCAGTTAGAGTTGTTTCTTGAATAAAATAAAAGACTCATGTTTTCATTAAAATAGTGAATAGTCCGACTTGAATTTTTTTTAGTAAGGGATAGAAGTCTGGATATGATTGTGATTTTTTAGGTCTTGGTCTTGAGGTTCAAAGTCTTGGTCTTGGTCTTGAGGTTTAAAGTCTTGGTCTTGGTCTTGAGGTTCAAAGTCTTGGTCTTGGTCTTGAGGTTTAAGGTCTTGACAACAAGACTGGGAAAAGGTCATGATCAATGTTTTACGGTCAATAAAGATAATTAACAAATGATCCGACAGTTGGTCATTCAGAATCCAAGGAAATAAAAAAAAACTGATCACCAGAGTTTCCTATCTAGAAATAAACCAAGGTCGATTAAAATTACTACATGCCCTACTTTCGTTTCGACTCATATATTTTGGATAGGCGTTTTCTGGCACTCTTCCAGCTAACGTTCGCTCTGCCAAGTGTGGCTTAACCATTATACGGCGTGACAAGAAAAGAGTTCGCACACCGCATAGGCCTATATAATTATATGAGTCGGATTGCATGTGCAAATCAGACAGCAACGAGCCAAGGCCTGTTCAACTATTCCAACTATCTACGTAGCAAACAATGTGGTAACAAACGCTGTTTATTCTCTGTTTATTCTCGGGCACATGATGAGGGTCGCACATGACGACCACCTGCTCTGAGAAAATAATGCGCTTCAACGCATTGATTACTGACCGGAGGGAACCGAGCACTAACCTGCCACGTGACGTAGCTGCCTTGTTGACATATAGACTTCCGGGTTCACGAACTCTGAAAGCCTGTTCTAAGCGCACAACGGACGTGATTCGCGGATTTCCGGAAGATTTTTCGAAGCAGGTTCTTTCGAAAAAGCGGAGGAAATGGCAACGGATGAACTAGCCTCGAAGCTGCAGCGCCGCAATGATGTGATCGAAGGCGCCGAACAAGGGGTCGAACCAGGATCTGCTGAAATGCCGTCGTTGAAAATCTTCAATCCGTACACGGAATTCAAGGAACTGAGTCGGAAAGAGATCCAGCATTACCAGAAAATGTTCAACCAGTGGGTATCCAACTCATCCGACCCATACGCAAAATTCTTAACGCATAGGAAACATTTAAAGCAACGCTTCGCAATTATAGGGTCACATCGAGAACATTTTAAAGCAAATCTTCGGTTGACGGAAGTAATATTGTAAAGATTAAAAGCAACTCTTCACGCTGGGAGGGTTCGCTGGTTAGGGTTCACATAGGGAACTATGAAAATATTCGTAACCCTAGTCTTATGTTTTCATGTGTGAATTTGACATCTACACGAGGTCCTGATGTTTGTAAATGGATGAAAATGTACTCAATTGTTGTTTCAACCACACTTAAGTTGCTGATATCAGAGAAGGAAGGTGTTGGGAAAAGTTTATTGTTGCTCTTCTCATCAGCAGCTTCAGCACTTTGCAGTAATAATAATTGTACTTGGTGTTATTTGTTCGAGTATCAGTATTTCCTGATACTAACAATGATATTGTTTTGATATAATTTTCAATGTTGCTAATCCTTTTGTAAACAACTTTATTGCTGACTTCAAAGACTTGAGCATGTGACACTGAAACAAGATAGGCCTACGTGCTATACATTGTATTCATGCTTAAAGTTTTGAGCTGCCATATGTTACATTTAGCCTGTGCTTAAGTTTTGCTCTTGTTTCAAAGCGTCTAATGCTATTTGTGGTTTATTTCTTATATGGTTTATGTTTAAATGTAACTTGTTATTTTTTATGTGATTAATTTTATGTATGGTTTATGTTTCAGTATGGCTAGTGCTATATGTGAATTATGTCATATATGGCTTTAATGCTTGAGTGTGTTAGTTATATATGCTCTTTTTTCGGCATGGTTTATGCCATATGTTACTTACAGGTATGTCATAAGTTACATATATGTGGTTTTTGGTTTTGACAGGTATGACACTGGAAAGGACAAATTTATTGATTTTCAGGAGCTCAAGTACATGATGGAGAAGCTCGGCGCACCGCAGACTCACCTTGCACTGAAGGAGATGATCAAAGAGATTGATGAAGATTTTGATGGCAAAATCAGCTTCCGAGAAGTAATTTCCATCCTTCTAACTTAATAATCTTCTGCGAGCCAAATGGTAACAAGAGTAACAAAAACAAGGGGTTTACCTGTGTGCTACATATCACACACTTGAACTACTGAATAATAGAGAATTTATGTATTGATGGCTCATAATCATTGCTCATTGTAACAGATAATGATGTGAACTAGTAATGTGTCTGGCTGTATAATCTGACAACTGCGGGTTTCAGCCTGCTGAGCAATCTCTGTATTATGATTCTGGAAAATTTGTTCATGCACACTTTTCTCTCAACTCATGCTAACCTTGCACATGTATTATTAAGTGCACGCACTGGCAATCTTATTTGACAGGTGAGGGGGACACTTTTGAACTGATCTGTTAAAAACAGGTCAAAAAATTAATTTCTTCGCGTTCACGCACGAAAAAAATCTGCTGACCTTTTTTGGTGTTTCTTCTAAATGTGGGGGGGGGAGATGTATGGTGTGTCCCCCACTGTCAAAGGTGGGGTCTTGTCCCCTTCGACGCCCCTGAGATCGCCACCAATGTACAAAAGAAAATAATATGTAATGTTCAGAAAGATTGAAAATGGTTTTTATACAACGTGATGCAAATGTTTTTCTGATGATGCACATTTTAGCGTCGCTATAGATTTCTTGGATTTCTTTTAAACTGAGAAATAACAGTGATTTGAATGAAACTTTGTTCCAGTTTCTTCTCATATTCCATAAGGCGGCCCAGGGTGAGCTGCAAAGCAGTGGACTGAATGAGGTCTATAAGCAAATGAGCGAGATCGATGTGGACAAGGAAGGCGTCAAAGGAGCCAAGCATTTCTTTGAAGCCAAGGTAATCGTACACATATAGCATTGCAATATGAGCTAATAAACAACCTGTTGCCGTATCAATTATGGGTGCATTGTAATCTTTGCTCCATCCATCGTCATCAAATCCTGATTCCAGCCATCTGTTTCTCTTTCTTTCGAATTGTGCATGCTCTGTTAGGGTATGAATTATGACTTGTGTGGAGCGATGGCCCCTTTTTGTTGGCATGCTGGGTCTGTAATCCAAGTATTGAAGATTCGTGCTGGATAAGACTCATTGTAGTGTCCCTAGACATTTAAGTTAGTTGCTCACACTTTTCTCATGCCACAGATTGAGATTTGCTGACTGAACGCAGAATATGCACAATGAATGAATGAATGAATGAATGAATGGCTTAGAAATGTATTGTTATCAATCATATCAATCAATCATAAAATTTATATAGCGCCTCTTCAAGAGTTCTACTCAGAGGCGCTCCCGAGCCAGGCCTGATCATAGAGAAAAGTCTTCAATAGGGTGTAGAAGGAAGACGAGTGTGTACGAGGAGATAGGCGAAGGAAAGATGGCAAGTCATTCCACACTGTTGGACCAACAACAGAAAATGCTCGACGCTGCATTGTAGCAGTGCGGGCAAATGGAACCAGAAAGTCACCCCGAGTAGAGGAACGAAGAGCTGAGCGACCCGTAAAGGAGGAAGAGAGAGTAAAGATGGAGCATAAGTAGCGAGGAGCTGTGCCCAAGACGCTTTGCCAGACAAGAGAGCAGAGCCGATACAGGATACGCTGCCGGAGAGGGAGCCAGTGTAGAGTATGATACATGTAGGAGGATACGCTACCATAGCGAGGAATGGAACCAACAAGGCGAGCCGCAGACCGTAAGACCCTCTCAAGAGTGGACAACCGGACTTGAGGAAGACCAATGTAAAGGGAAGAACAGTAGTCTAGACGAGAACAAACGAAGGCGTGAATAAGAGTAGAAGCAGCAGATGTTGAGAGAGAGCGAGCAACGACCCTAAGCTGACGGAGATGGTAAAAGCAGGAGCGAGACAAGGAGGAAAGGTGTTAGTTTCACTTGATTTGCTGAGATTTGAACCCTGGACACCAAGGTAAAAGGCAGATGCATTAGCCACCATGCAGATGTTCTTCACTGTGGTGCTTTGGTCTCTTCAGTTAATGTGCCAGATCTCTAATTTAATGATTGTGTTTGAGCCTGTTAAGTGGACTATTCATTCATTCATTCATTCCGGAAATTTATATAGCGCCTTTTCAAGAGACCTACTCAGAGGCTGTGGACTGTGTGCAACAACCCTGAGCAAGTTGTTAGCACACACGTACCTGTATCATCAACCAGCAGAATTTGGTATCGGCAGAAGCTGGAAGGAACAGGAAGTCCTAAATTGCACTGACCATATTATGTATAAGACCTTGGATTTCATCCATTGGTTGCTTTGGGACCTAAAAAAATGGAAATGCGCACCTCCGTCAAGTTCGACTGTGGAACCTTTGCAGGACAGATGTTCTTCTGAACAACTGGTATTTTGTCTTTATTAGATTGATGAAGTGAATGTCAACAGTAAGTTTGAGAAGGAAATTCGCGAGGAGCAGGAAGAGAGGAAGCGACAGGAAGAGGAAAAGAAGCAAAGAAAGGCAGCATTTAAAGACAAAGCAACCAAGTTCCAGTCCATGTAGCGGGATCAAACATTGTTAAAAATGCTTCCAGTTGGTTATCTGTTATTCCTCATTTTCTGTTTGTGCAAAGTCTACCGAGAGAGCGTTGTAACTGGAATTCTATCTGCTTGAGATTTTTTTTGTCTGCATTATTCAACTGTCACAAAGTAAACTCTCCTTGTTAAGCATAATTGGTTAAGAAATTAATGGAATTAATAGATTTTAACTGTTTGAGATTGAAAGGCTGGGATTTACAGGAATTTATTTTATCTTATGCATCTGTTGTAAGTCTACGAATGTTCTTAATTTGAACTATTAGGTTTAACGAAATTATCCTAAGGTTTTTGCATTAAGAATTAGAATTATAACATTGAGATACTTTTTGATCGGGTTTTGCTAGTATTTTCACAGATTTTTGCATATTTAGAAACGTAATTTTCTTCCTATGTTGATATTGTCAAAGTAGCACAAGTGTGTTTTAGACTTGAAATTTTATGCGTTGCTGGAAGCAGCATAACTTGTTTGGATGGACCAGTGTACTAAACGAGTGTAGATTCAGACGTTCAAGTTTGAGATTTTTTTTGTCTGCATTATTCAACTGTCACAAAGTAAACTCTCCTTGTTAAGCATAATTGGTTAAGAAATTAATGGAATTAATAGATTTTAACTGTTTGAGATTGAAAGGCTGGGATTTACATGAATTTATTTTATCTTATGCATCTGTTGTAAGTCTACGAATGTTCTTAATTTGAACTATTAGGTTTAACGAAATTATCCTAAGGTTTTTGCATTAAGAATTAGAATTATAACATTGAGATACTTTTTGATCGGGTTTTGCTAGTATTTTCACAGATTTTTGCATATTTAGAAACGTAATTTTCTTCCTATGTTGATATTGTCAAAGTAGCACAAGTGTGTTTTAGACTTGAAATTTTATGCGTTGCTGGAAGCAGCATAACTTGTTTGGATGGACCAGTGTACTAAACGAGTGTAGATTCAGACGTTCAAGCCTTCCCTTAAGGACCACAAGCAAGTCCTTTGGACACTGTTGCTTATTTTCCACCTATACGTTAATAGAGGTTATGATAGATGAATATGTAATGTAGGATGAAGAACTTTGTACAGTTCATTTGAAATGTAAAGTCGTTTCTTTTTTCCTTGTACTCTGATCTATTGATGGGAACAATATTGCTTTTTACTTTTTTGCTTTGACCGGTTTTTTAGATTGTTGCAACACGAGTTTATTTGCGAAGTATGTTATTTTAAGGTGCTTGTGTATACACATCACAAAAATCTTCTGATCCGAAAACTAAAGCAAACTCTTTTAAAGTAAAGCGTTACAGTGTTTATATCTGCTTCTTGTGAAAAACTTATTGTTGAATTGCTAGATATTATCGTGTGGCAGCTCTGCTTCTAAATGTCAGAAATGAAACTTCCATGTTTTACTATTTTTAGAATGTGACATTGCAGTTATTTTGTTAGGAAGGACAAGTTCTTTCTATTTAAATTTCTTGTTGTAATTTCAGTTTGAATTTAAGTAGCAAGAGTTAAGAAAATAGTTAATTATTATGAAGCAGAATTCCAGGGCCTAGATGTATTTTGGAGGATGAAATATCTGCTAAAACTTGAAACTAAATGGTAGGGTTTGTGCATGCTTGCCAAGGTCAATGCTCAATTTTTTAACTCTAAGTTTACTCTAAACAACAGTTGTGTTCTACAATTTTAACATTCTTGACTGCTTTTTCGTGTTAGAACTTACTCTTGTGATAATCCTATGTGACATACGTTAATCTTTTATGCAGTAAACTATGCTGCAATATATTAAATGTGTAACCGTTTGTTTTATGACATGACTGTTGGTTAGTAAACTTAATTGCTTTAATGAATTAGTCTGCTTTTGTAAAGTTGAAGCTGTAGTCAACTGTATACAGTATTTTTGTTACGAAATGGGTGCTATAGCATAACGCTATCTAGTTGTTTTCATGAGATCATTTGATGAGGGGTAGAGTTACTGAATGTTATGTGGAGTGATATGAAGTATGAAAAAGGTGCAGCAATGTCTTAATAAATATTCTAGTTATATTCTACCAATTTATTATAAAAATTCTTGTCATTATCTGAAAACGGAAACCAGTCGAGCCGTTTTCTTAAAGTGCAATTTATTTCTGTACAAGTATTTCTAAAATTCATCTATTAAGAAAAACCAACGTTTGTGTTAATATGGATTACACAGCAGCAATTTTGCACGTTAAGGTTGGAAGTTTGAATCCCAAGACTTTGCATGACTTACAGTTGTGACTTATAAGTGCAAACTAGATTTCCTTGTTGTCTTTTAATTACAGATAAGAATTGTATTTTTAAGTTCATACTTGATTTGATTAATGTGGAGTGATGAAATTTTCGGTTTCTATGTAAGTATTTTTTGCAGTATTTAGCAATAGGGCCTATACTAGTTGTTTGTGATCATGACAGGTTGGTTTCCTGGTTCAGTTTTGCAACAGAATTCCAATAATTTGTGCTAAATACATATTTTAAAGTTTACTGATCCCAGAAAGTGTCTGTGAATACAAACTTTGAAAATTCCAATCGACATTTAAAGGTGTGACCTGTATGTCAGATATTACGAAGACTTAATTTCCATGCCATTTTAATGCTAGATGGGTACATGGCTAAATGCTAAAGAATGCAAAAGAAAAGGTTGCACAAAACCATGTGTTGGAGAAAATTAATCATTTGAAAACTTGTTACAACTTAGTATCTGGTATGTATACGTTAACTGAGATTGTAGAATGTCCAGATCAGTTATTTGAAAGCATAATGAGCCGCTGTTTCATGCTGTAATTAATTCTGATGTTAATTTTGTGATTTTCAGAACTGCATACTGATTACTGTACTTTGACATGTTATCCGTGTTGTGTGAACTGAATTTTATCAACAGAAAATGATTGTTGTGTGTTGCCAATGTATATGACAGCTCTGCTATTACAAAATCCGACTTTATTTCCAGTATTGGTAATGATAACTCGTAGCATGTTTAGCTCTTAAAATCAATTTCTTTTCACTAGCTTACTTGTTCTGCTATCCAGTGGATTTGGGTTCAAGCCAGCTGAACCCTGTAATGACCATGGTTGACTTAAGACGAGTGTGCACCAAAATAGGAACAATAGAACAATATGGAAAATAACTTAACCTTTTAATGACACAAGGTATTATTATCTGAAAATTGCACATTAAAGCCAATCATGATGCAAATTTCGTTCTTTATTTATTCATTCATTATATACATTTATTCACTTATTTTTTCTATTGTTCACAGCATTTATGTAGCACCTCCAACTTGTCTACTCAAAAAGAGACATAAAAAAAGAGAGACAGCAGAAGAGCTTTCAAGAATTGCTAAAAGATGCTTGAAGCCGACACAGTCCTAGATGGCTCAATCACACCTGGTACAATAAGTTCTTCATAGGTTGTGGATGGAATAAATCTGTGGTCAGCAACCAAGAAACGGATCTCTTGCAACTTGCTACTCCCGTCTACCGGGGTACTTGCATGCTGGCTATTCTTGGTGATACATTCCCCAGCTCACATCACATCAGACCTTGAATTTAAGTTCTGTGTGTATCAACACTTACACGATGCCTTTCAAGGACCTCGCAGAAGCTTTCTAACGTAGCGATTGGACGTATCTAACGAGATACAAATCAACTGTTAATTTACTAGTTCATTAATGCACAACTGTCAAAATCAGTCCTTAAGTAACGACTGAAGTATCGCTCTTGATTACTGTTCAACAAATCTCTGCTTGCAGTAACAAGTCGAGTGGCTGAAACTGGTTCTAAGACTTCTTCTCAGCAGACAACGGCTCATCTGTGTGTACGCGACGATAGATTCTTTCAGTTCGGCCTTCCTTGTGAGCCACGTAGCGGGCAGCAGCAAAGAGAAAATCACTCAATCTGAAACCAATCAATGTCGTTTATTGCAATCTAGACAACAATAACACGTTGTTTTTTTTTGTTTTTTTACATTGAATCACTAAACTGTAAGGTCAAGGTTATGGGTTCAATCCTTAACTATTATTATTATTATTACACACAGACTCAAATAAATTTCAAATAAAACAAATTCAAATAAATTTCTTTAGTACCCTATTGAGAACAGGAATTGGTATCCAAATGATTACAAAGCCAAACACAGATTCAATCCTTAGCCATAGGGTCAAAGGTTATGGGTTCAATGCTTAGAGTCAAGGTTATGGGTTCAATCCTTAATCATAGGTCAAATGATATGGGTTCAATGCTTAGTCAGAGTCAAGGTTATGGGTTCAATCCTTAACTATTATTATTACAAACAAACTATATCGTCAAAGGTTATGGGTTCAATCCTTAACTATAGGGTCAAAGGTTATGGGTTCAATCCTCAGTCACTGATCAAAGTCCGCTCCTCATTCAGGTATCCAAAGGTTTAGTTCAATCCTTAGTCAAAGGGTTATGAGTTCATTACTTATTCAGGTGTCTGGGCATTAAAAAGATAAATGGAGAAACCAAATTACCGGTTAAGATATCGTGCTGGTTCATTGTCCATCTGAGAATTTCGCACAAGGGGCACAACCCTGAAATGAAATTGAAAATCGTCAATCAGCATGTAACTAATATTTAACGACCAAGTAACTACATACTTAGTCGTTAAATATTGTCATCAGACAAAACTCACATGGTATAGAACAATTACAGAAGTAGGCAAAATAAAACATGAGCAAATACAATCAAAAGGAATACACAACAAAATACAGTGTGGAGTCTTTGGGGGACATAACACCACTTGGTTAAGCAGAATAGCACGTAAAGTGGGACCACGTAAACGACTCTGCATTGTGTAACTAAAAATACAATTAGCAATGACTTACGACACTGGAGAAGTAAATAAAGAGCAAAATTTTATTTTGGAATTTGCCAGTAATGGTCAGTTTAAAAGAGCAATGCTTATTTTCAGTGCCACAATAGGCAACTGGAGACTACGCCTCTGCTGAGGAGGTGTGAACTGTCCTGGGGTTGAAGGTCATGATTGGTTGTACATGTAACACAACATTTCTACATATCCCTATTGAGAAACACTCAGTTGAAAATCGATTCTAAGTTCCCTGAATGAATGTGTCATTTTTTCAGTTTTACACAAGAACAAATGCAAATTGTACTCATTAACTCAAATGCACCAGTGTCTGATGCAGAACGCATCAATTGATACACCAAAACCAAACCATATTCGGATAAACCACGCCATAGTCAGGTATAATAAAAATAAAGTGCCATTGTAAGTAAAAAGTGCTATTCTGAGTATTATTCTAAGTGCAGAGTTCCACGAAAAGTGCATTTTAAATGCACAGTGCCATTCTAACTGCAAAGTGCCATTTAAAATAAATAGTTCAAATAAAAGCCATTCTAAACTGTCACTATTAAGTGCAAAATGCCATTCTACGTGTGCCATTCTAAGTGCCAAATCACCTTCGTTCGGCTCTTCGACAGACGGCCCTTGCCACATGCAGCTGCGTACTTGACTTTCCACCAGACTACAAAGATAAACACAAATCCACTTCAGATTAACAGTAGTCACTCACATGGAAAGGAAACATTTCCACCTGCATCTACTTCATGTTTTTGCACACGTTAAACACGGTTTCCTGTACTTTCAACATCACCACGCTTGAACTTTCAACCTCAGGGTTGACAGTCTAACATGTTAATCAGTAGGCTACCATGCCTCCTAAGTCATTACTTATTATGTGTGCATCTTGAACAGTTATTCTCAAGGACATGGCTTCTTAGTAATAGTCAAAATAATCAGCTTTAGAACACAGCCTTACTATAACACACCACCGTTGTTGCTACGACACAACACTTGATGTGGCTTCAAACAAGAACATTATGAGGACAGTCCAGTACATTCCTTCAAGCAGGACTGATTACATAAGGTTCTGAAGAGGTGTTATATAAATAGCCAAATATATATACACACGCGCACCTCATACTCACCTGACCTAATTCAATTAATTTTCAGAAGACAAAATCATATTACCACTGAAGAAAATTATCTATATTGGATAAAAAATGTTGTTTCTGGATGTTGGACAGTAAAAAACATGTTTACCGCAAGTATGAAGTTTTTCAACGGTGGCAACTGGCCTTGATATTCATCAATCCAGTGTTCCAATTCAGTGACCAAGTCTTTGTTGAATGCAGTTTTTTCTGCAAAAACAACAAAAACCCATTTCATGCTTCTCAGTAGAAGGTACCTTAAAACCTTCAGTAATAGTTTTATTGCTACTATTCCCAAAAGCCTTAAATTTCATAGTAAATGACATCTGTAACTTACTGAGATGCGACTCTCGTGCCGTAGGTCGTGGCGTTGCAATCACGGAACAAACGTCTTGCAGGACACATTGGACCTGAATGTTCCAACAAAACTACGATTAAACCTTCCTGTAATGTAGCATGAAAGTTAGTGCATGTATGCAAGCATGTATTTATTTATGTAAGCATACAATATTGCATGTATGCAAGTTTGCATGCATACATGCTTATATGCATGTATGTATATATACATGTATCAGAACGCTGACAAGTACCACTCAAAAGTGCTACAAGTGCTATTAAAGTGATGTAAATAAGCCTGTGCCAGACCGAGTCAACTGCAACAATATGTCGTATACATGATTCCAGCCATTCTGAAATCAACAAGAGCACTAGACAAGATCCTCAGGAATGGTTTAAATAAACAGACAAATCTTGTTGCCATTAGCAGTTTTGGCCAAATTTTGGCTAATACCTATTCTATTTTTAGCAACTTTTCCAACACTTTTAGTTTATGTTTGAGTCAAAGCGAGCTTTGCTGCTTCTGTTCCACAGTTATATATGCGAATCAAATACATGTACAGTTTTTCAGCTAATCTTTTACTTTTTAGTCATTATCATCATCAAAAAAGAAATTTGCAGTACATGCATCACGAGTTCGCAATGACCAGTTCACATGACAACAGACAGAGGTTAACATAAACATTCCACTTATTTCAAATCTCAGATGATAGTCAAATGAACTTCAAAATAACAAAGTTTACGGTATAATGGAAGGCTGTTCCAACAAGAATGCCATATACAAGTTTTAACTGAAGTGGCTTCAAAAGAGCAAGTTTCTGGTTTACTTACCTTTTCCAGCCTGTCTACAACATCATGTCCGGCTTCTTCGCAGAACTCACGTGCCAAACTACGAACAAAAAACAACAAACTCTGTAGCACACAGAACAACTAATGGACAATCTAACACTGAATGGAAGTAGGTGGCGCCAGGTGGCGTGTTCACACCGACTGTGACGATCTTGATTGGGCAGAACAACAGACTATCAGACCCACCAATACAACTAACATGGCCATTCCGGCCACACCCAAATTGATTAGGTTAATCTAATCTAATGACTTCTATAGAGCCATTATCATCATAATGCACACAGTATCAACTGATGGTCAGTTCAAGTGAAACTGTAGTCAAAATTTGCAGTCTACTAGAAAAGTCCGGTCAAAATCTGACCACTCAGAGAAACCAAAAGCCAAGCTAAGGTGCGTGAGCCAGTTGTTTAGAAGGCCATGCCAATAAATTGTTTTACGTTAGGGCTGTTAACAGAATTTGTACCAGAAAAAAAAACCAGACACACTAACATTGTGAAAGTAAAACAGTAGAAAACCTGGAAAATGAAAGAGATAATGTCATATGAAATTGGTGTTGGTGGTCAATGGGAATTCATCGCTTTGGCTGCATTGCATGTGCATGTGAGCTTTCTGTTGGTGATTTTGTTACCTATCTCAGCAAATCAAGTATCTAGATACATACACTCATACATACATACATACGTACACCTAAAACAAGTTTTTTTTATGATGTAGGTGACAAACCCAATGCAAGAACCCAGTTCATCCGTTGCTCCAAGAGCCTCAAAAAGACGATCATCCTTAGGGCGTCTCTCACCCGTAAATGTGGCAGATGTCCCTAGAAAACAACCAAAGAGGTCTGTTTCACTACCACCTCAAACTCCTCTATATATAAAAATGAGCACATCAACTGTAGACTGTTGATAGAAATGTTAGGCAGCAAAGGAAAGTATTGGGCATCTGTCCTCATGCACTGAGGCTGCCAATAAGTTAGCAAACACTTTATATTTGCAAACACTTTATGCATATGCATAAGAAGGCACTTATAATACACCAAGGCCTAGGGTAAAGAAAACACATTAAAATAAATTTCTCAGAATATAATTCTAACCTAATATTTTAACGCAATGGTTGTGCTTGCATCTGGGCAACCAGTTTCAAACTCCACAGTCGAGTGTTTGTTAAAGCCAACGTCATGTCATCGTCAAGCTGCAGTCTGTTTCTTGCCTTTGAACTGTCGTTTGAACTTGTGTTTGGCACACATCCACATAACCATGGTGACCCCCAGAAAACACTTTGTGACTGGTTGTGAAACACAGCTTGGGAACCACTGTCCTACTGTAATAATCCCAGAGTTTTCTTATAGGGTCCAGCATACATCTGGACATTAAATTACATTATCACAAGATTAGAATTAAAGAAAATAAGACTAGCCTTTGTCTCCAGTGCGTGTGTAGATGTGAGGCGCTTGAGTAGAAGTGCTAGAACAGTTTCAAGAAATTCAAATAAGCTCAAAGGTCAGTCAATATCATATCATCACAACATATCTAAGTGTAAATTTGAGCTGAATAACCTGCAAGGACATATGTGAAATCGTACCTCTATAGTATTGTATAATGCAAAAGGCACAAAACATATGAGCCATTGGTTCCTAAGTATACATGCATGCATTGCATGTATGAATGGATGTGAATATACATGCATGCAACGGTATGTATGTGCGTGAATGCATGTAAATGCATACCCGTACGCATATACTATATAAGTATCTGTACACATGTATGTTTGTATGTACGAGTGCTTGCATGTTTAAATGTATAAGTATATATATATACACATGTGTATATATATATATAATTATATATATATATATATATATATATATATATATATATATATATATATATATATATATATATATATATATATATATCAAACACCTGACCATTATGGCAAGGAAGTTCTTCTATGCCCTTGAGAGCGCACAGGCTCTCAGAGGGCTGTTAGTTTGATGTGGTACGTGCCACTACAGTTGGTAGTCTTGATGCTTTATTGCTTGCCCGTGTAATGGGGTTTTCCGAGTGGGCAAGAGCAAGAGGCCCTGGAGGGTATAGTCCGGAGGCTGGTGCGTCAGGGCTACTTACCTTTATCATCTTCATTTGCGCGACTCTGTAACAATGCTGATGCTAGCCTCTAAGTTGCTAATATTTTGCACAGTCCATGCCATGTAATACATTCAGTACTGGCCTATTAAAGCACACTCACTACTCTTTGCACCCAAGGTCTCATAACTGAGAGCTACCTAACTATGATAACTTGTCTTGGAAATGCTTCCTTGCCAGGATGCTATACAAATAGCCTTTTTTGTATCTTTTATGTATCCATTCGTATTAACTTTTCTCTTAATTGGTTACATTGTTTGATTGTAATATGTAATACGATGTAATATGCTGGAATATCTTTCTTGCACAGCGCTGTGCGTTTGCTAGGGTTTCTTAAAAAAGAATATACTTACTTACTTGTGTCTGGGTAGTTTACAGCGCTCTCTAAGTACCCTTAAACATAGGAACTGAGCAACTTTCTCTTGACAGAATATTGCTGAGGTAATAAATTACAAAAGTGATATATAACATATCTATATTTCTAAAGATTTTTAATGTTTGCTTCATCTGGCTAATTCTGGTCAAATTCACAAAACAACATCTACGCCACAAGAGTTTACGACGTTGCGCCAGGAATTCAACAGGACACATGCATACCAAATATCACATCAACGCCAAATACCTAAGCTATGTTCAAAACTCCACCAAACTTAAGAAAAATTTACCAGTAAGCCAACTTGATTCCACTACATAATTTTATGGCTCGAAAATTAAGAAACAGGGCAGATTTAATCATTTTCCACGAAGACCTTCACCTCAACAACAACGAACCTGGTTTTAAACGCAGACGACACATTGCTCTATTCAAGGACCTACGCTTGATGACAAGTCCGCCACCTTGTGATAGACAGCTCTTTTGAGATAATATTATAGGTCGTCGATATATACCAAATATACTTTATAATAGCTTATTACATACGTGTATATGTATATACTGCATGTAAATGTCCAAAGTTTCTCACAGTCCGTATTGTAATATTTTACTAACAAGCAAGCAAAATTTATACTTGTGATAAGGAGATAATGGCAGATATAATTTGATATTGTAAAAGATATTGAGGAAAAATTGGTCCCTTTTCGTGCCTTTTGATCAGCGTGTTGAAGCGATAAGCTTAGATACCAGCACTCACTGGCAGCAACGTAACTAGGATTTTTCGTTTGGGGGGAGGGGGGCTTAAGCCTTGAGCATGGCAACATTTATAGTGTTCATACGAATTTTAGCCGCAAGCATACAATGGCCTGACTTGTTTGGGGGGCTTCAACTTCATTTGGGGGGCTTAAGCCCCCCCAAGCCCAACGCTAGTTACGTCCCTGCTCACTGGCGTAAACTTGTCCAAAATATGGGGGGGGATTTGGTTATTCATTCTACACCTGTTGCATTGGGTTACAGTCCATCTCAATTATTGGGGGCACGTACCCCGGCTGCCACCCCCAGACTCTACGCCTATGCCAGCGCTGAAAGATCCACTTCACATGAGCGCAAACATACACCTCTGGGGCTACCTGAAATTCTCAACAATAAACTGTTTAAGCTGAACGAAGCTTGGTCATTTGCATAATCATAGATATTATATCTATGTGCATAATAAACAATGTTTTTGTTCAGGCATTATAAAATTTGCAAATCACTCCATTGCCATAGGTGTTCCACCTCTCTGGAATAAACTGCCGCCAGAACGACGCCAAATAGCTGATCCTTCCTATGAACTCACCGCTTTCTCTCCAGAAGTCTTTCACTCAAAACTGAAAAACACTGCTCTTTCACAAATCCTATCCCGATTCCTCCTCTTCGCTCACACCATCCAGCTTTGTCGTCCGACTGTCTGAATCCTTTGGATCTTGACCTGGAACAGATTTTTACCCCCCCCTCCCATCGATTTTGTCTTGACTACATGTAGTCATGTACCCAGAAAAAAGCATGCATGAAAGCACGCACACACACACATATATATGCGTATACCGTACTATATACAGATATAATACATGCAAGCACATAAATTAATTATAGGCCTAGACACATCTGTACATCCATGCATACATCTTTGATACTAAGCAACCAATGCCATAGACACCACCCGCACCATGTCTAATTATACGAAATACTCAACAATCAACATAAATGCATAGATTTATTTGTAAACGGACAAGAAATGATCTGGGTTTGCATTAAAAACAAGTTCATGAAAGCAAAGGTATCAGTAAAATAGCTAAGAAGATACAGCAGTTATCAGTTTGATACATAATCATAATAATATGCTTAATTATAAACTTGATTACTACAAGGTTGTCAATTTTTTCCTTATGCAAACTCTGTTTACATGTGCAGAATGCATCACCTTCACGAATTACAAAAAAGTTGATCAAAAGGCTGGGAATGACGAAAGTTAACACTGTACAATGCCCGTTTCACCGAAACACCAATACACACCAGGGACGGCGCAAAACAGACATACAACCATGTCCATATACTATAGTTATGATGTTGATCAGTTTCCAGTTAAGAAGCTATGAATGATTTCAATTCAAATTTTCTTTGTTCTTTTGCATTTGGAATATTTGGAAACAGCAGAGTGTAGATTATTGAACTCAGTTGTCTCGTGTAGAACAGCATCCTATATAACCAGACAGTAATGCGGTATGCAGTAAACAGGCGTTTTCACAGTGTAATTGTAACAGAACATTTGTACAGCATCTCTTAAGAGCCACTCAGAAGTGACAGCGAAATCTCCTCTGATCTCAGACAGCTTAAGCTGACAGACACATTAGTCACACTAGTAACCGCTGTTAGTAGAAATTGCTTTCAAGAGCATATCTTCTGAATCCCAATGAGTCAACATATTCGTGAAATTTTCTGCAATTTTATGATAGGCACTGGGTTGAACACTGCAGTGATCTCTACATGGGGTATGTAGTGTGAGTTTCCAACACAAAGTGGGGCAGTGAGTGACAGTGAACCACTACTACACCATCTGTAAAAACCGTCTACATTGATTTGAACAAGCAAATGAAATTTAACAAAAATTCTATGTTCATCAACGAATGGAAATTTCTTGTTTTACGTCGTCATTGCACAGAGTTTGTGAACAAAACAGCAATTAAATTGAAACATAAAAGTTTCAATTTGCCAGGACAAAAAAGTTTTGGAAATACACCCCTCCAGCACTAGGTTTTGGCTGGCCTGCCTTGCATCTCTCAACAGTTTAATCATCGGCCAACTTGATTATGCTGTACAACTACATCTTTCGAATCAACACGCTGCCTTTCAAAACAATTACATCAGAGAACGCACATGTTAAAGTTCACTTGTGCCAAGCTGCAAAAGCTAATGATAAGCTGTTTTCGGCCCTGCATCTATCTGTAAGTAACCAGATCTTTATATAGCGCCTTTTTCAGAACCTCTCAAGGTTTCTCAACCTCCTATGCCTTAGATGAATTTTATCCAAGTGGCATTACATGAATTACTTAATATGTTGCAAGCTATGCAAGGTAATTGCTCGTTCACTGCACATCCTTATCAACATTAATTCTCAGATAAGGTCCTCTAGTGTGAAGGATCTTATGGCTGAAGCACAAGCACAACATCAGCGATCGAACAAGATTGAAGGATCTTTTGGCTGAAGCACAAGCACAACATCAGCGATCGAACAACTGAACAACCTTCCCTTTTGGACAACATCGCCCGAAAACAAATGTCAATTTCACAAACAGTGCACTGAGATTCAAACCCCAGATGCCAGGGTAAAAGTCAACTCTACCACTAAGCCCAAAGCAAGCAGTCTTGTTACAAGTCGCTCAAGCAAATCACTACATCGAAAAGAAGTTTCCAGACTTTACACTCCAAAGTTTAAGCCCAAAAACCTGGAAATAAATTCAGTCAAACTTAACCGTGTTAACAGATGATATTTGTATGCAGCCAGTGATCTGTGGTTGTCAGTGGAGGGCAGAGATCTTTTGGCAAAGTTATTTAATACTACAGTGTCAGTCACTATGGTGACTACAAAACCATAGTGTCGGTCACTATAGTGACTACAACACTAGTGTCAGTCACTATAGTGATGTTACTACTATAGTGTCAGTGACTACAATATTATAGTATCAGGCACTATAGTGACTATAATACTAGTGTTAGTCCCTATAGAAAAGCGAAGCATTAGAACACAGAGATGAGTTAAACATGTTCAACTAAAAGGAAAATTTCCAAGTTATTGCGATGGACAGAACTTGCAAGGTTGATTTGCTAGTTGAGCAAATAACGAGATATGTTGCCACATGATCGTTCCCATCGTCGAACTGACCTATGCAGAAGTTTCAGCTCAAATACCAAACCACTGTACCAGTGTACCAGGGAATGTACTTACAAAACCACAGTTACAAATATATACTGCTAGCAAAGTACAAGTACAAAAACTGACAACATTCACAAAGCGGATCTGAAAATAATTTCTACCAATCAGCAGTTCACTCAGGAAAAGGATTAAATCATTTAGTCAGATTGTACTCATATGTATATAAACAGGCCTTAAGCAGCGTTAGTCTTCAGAAGCATTGTTGAGGCTAACGTAAGTCCATTTTGCGCGAAAATTATGAAATGATGCAATATTAAAAAACACCCAAGGCAGTCTTGAGCACTCAAATGACTAAACGCTGAAGTGCATTAGAGTACCTGAAAGATCCTCTGACGCGGTTCAAGATACGAAGAAATGGACTCCAAGCAGCAATGTTCATTAAAAAGCCTCCCTACCTCATAAAGAAACCGAAGTCAGGTGCACATTTCCGGTTTAATAACAACAGTAGCTGGCAAGGGACAAATCCCAGTTTCGAACGCTGATTAACCACATGACTTGCCGTTTACATCTCCGGAAATGCTCATACTAAATTCTGCTTTGCTAATGAATTAACATCAGTGCCATAAACAGATCATTAATTGCCAGCTAAAAAGCTGCTGTGCTAATACCAAACGTAGTTAAATTAACACAGAGACAATGAAAGAATTTGCAAAAAGTCATACACTGTCCGATCAAATCCAAGTAACTCCGTCCAAACTGCTAATAATTACCAGCTGGTCATATCAGCAGCAATGTCTGAAGTACCACCTAATTTTAATAACGACACAGTACACATCAATTTGTCCTTAACCACTCAAAAATAAACTTACAGAACTGCACATAAATGTTTTTTAGAAAGAAAAGTAACCATCACATAAGGTATCAACATCTTTTTCATTTGTAGCTTTTACCCGAGCGAGACAGGTTCAATCACTCAGTAGAAAAATGTCTAAAAACTTACTATCATTATTCTTAACATCATATATTAAGTGAAACTGCAAAAATATCTGCATATTTTGATCTCGAAAGCCATGATTAACTTAAGAGAAAAGGACAACTTACAATTTTCTAGATGATGACCTGATCACAGCTTGGGTGTGGTACACCACTGGTTGAGGCCTTAAGCATTAGACACCAGCGCAGCAGAAGTTACCAATCAAAAGTATTAATAATAAAATTAACATTCTTGTTCTTTTGACAAGCGCAGCCTTAGCTGGCCAGATAAGCAACAGTTATAAACAATTGTCGAGGGCCAGTCTCGTCTACTAGGGGGACCAATCAACGTGGCAGAACACTGACAGCATCTGAATCGCCATCCAGGTTAACCCATCTAGGTTAACCCATCTAGGTTAACCCATCTGTCTCCTAGGTATGCTATGGGCTGTCAATATGCAAACTACTGCACTTAAATAATCTATCACTAGACTTATTATGTAAAATGAGGTGCATTTAATGCATACTAATTAACACCGACATCCAGTATATATATACAAAAATACATATGCAAATCAACTTATTGCAGAAAGTACCACTTCATGAATTACTCATGCACTGTTTTATAATTTATGTCACTCAAATTTCCTTTTCTGAATTTGATTATCACTTATTTCAGTTTTAGGATATGTGAAATTCATTTTGATTTAATTTAAGAATTTGTTGTAATTGTTACCCATTGCCATTTATCTCTGATTTATTTATTTCAATTAATTCCATTTAGTTATTTGCACAACATGTCGTCCAAAGTCATTTATTTCTGTTTTACAATTAGTAATGTGTCATTTTTTCAATTGCCAAAATTACATCGCATGCCACTGATTTTCATGCATTTCCGTTATCAGAACTGGCAAAAGTGCTATATAAATATTCAATCATTTCTCGCTCGAGCCCAGTCCGCATACGAGGAAGAATTATGGCAAGTCAATTTACATATGTATGTCAGGGGACACAATTAGCTGTTTCCTGGCAGTTCTTTGTTACTCCTCTTCTGCTGGTACGGAGTCTGCTTCGAACTTTGCGAGCTGCTCCTTCAGAGATGCAATCTCCTGGGCTTGCTCACTGACAGTCTTCTTCAACGCCTCAACCTCTTTCATCAGCTCAGCCTCTTTGCTTGGCTTCAAACAACAAAGCATAAAACAACAATGTAATGTTTCATTCCAATTCCATTCCAAACTTGTTGACATGATCAAAGAAAATGGTTCCAAAGCACATGCAGAAAAGAGGCAAGGTACCGAGTTCATGTCGTAAGATAAATCACATGGGAAACTTAAGGTGAACTGTGTTATCACATAGCTGAGTTATGTAACTAATATGGAAACTTATATAGCAACATCATCATGAGGCATCAACTAATGGTTGCCAACGAGGGCAGATTCTAAAGCTTAATCAGATTCAAGACAGCTGTTCCTGACTGGTTCCACGTTAGCAATCATGCTATAACAAACATTTTAAGTTATTTTAACATTGTTTGGTTACAGAAGAACATGGTATTCTTCATTACTATTATTACGCATTTATTAAGTGCCAATATCTAATGACCAAGCATTCAAGAGGTACTTGGAGGGTACTATGGCAATGCACAGGTATATACACACACATACAATTATGGTCTGGTGTACCTAACCCAACAAACTCCTATGGCGCAATTATCATAATTCATCGGTCAAAAGTTGCTTCAGGTGAAACTTCAATATCAATTTTTATTTGGTTGGAGAAAATCCGGTCAAAATCTGACAGATACATACATCGTGCTGTGCTGCCGCCTTCTGACTGGAGGGTGTACCGCCTCCAGCTTTGGGCATCACCTTGCTTAAGCCAGCCTTGTGGGTTGGCTTGTACCCATCCTTCAGCGACATCTAGAACATTAGAAACACGTTCTAAACTGTAAGGTAATTATTTCTATAGCACCAGTTTAATTATGAAACTCTTCAGTGGTTGTCATTTCAATAAAGAAAATAGTTGGGAGTGAGGTGCAGTGGTCATCCAAAGAGAAGTCCCTTACACACCTCTTTTAAGTCTGCCATTTCCTCTACAAACAGTAGAAGTAGATAAATCCCTTAAAGACTACCCCGAAAGGTAGCACACAGTATCAGCGACTTCCTATTGTTAGGGAGGGTGACCAGTCCACTCTCTTCAGAGGCAGGTCTGAAAACTACGGAGTCTTTGTATGTCCAGGAGTCACTGGAATCAATTACCAGTTTTAAAATAGTCGCTGTTGCCTGTGTTTTCTAACTGTAAGAGGTTGGAGTTCCAATTCCACAGGTGCATTAAAAGATTTCAAGATGCCTATTCAGCTAGTGAATTCAACTGTAAAAGTAGTACACCGACTACACATTGTCAGTGAACAGATAAGGTGGTGAGAGATTATAGTACTGAAAACAGCACTTACAAGTTTTGGAGTTGCATTCTTTCCTCCGATCCACTCCTCAGCTGTCAGTGATGGGTCATCACTAGCAGTATTAGGATACAAGTCATCTTGGAACAACTCGGACTATTAAGGACAGAAACAAAGCAAAAATTAGCCAGAAATCATGCAGTAGGCAACGTAAAGGCAAAGTAAGGTAAGGCACCCACCACCACCCTATGTAATATAAAAAATCGCTGTCATTGTTATCGTTGCATTACATCACAGCAACTGCATCAACATCATCAACCAGCATCATCGTCATTGTCATCCTCACCATCAAGCATCATTTCGATTTCACTTCAACAGATATGCCCGAATGACAATAGAAATAACAATGCAGGTCACCTTGCGAGGCACCGTCATTGGAATAACTTCACAAAGACCTTTTGTGTGCAGTTTGTAAAACCTGTTTAAAAATAAACAACAGATCACACTTTTAGTTCAAACTGTTAAAACTCACTCATCTGTCACACTCAGAAACAAGCAACAGTCAACAAATATGAAACTGGGTCACAAGACAAGCATGCAAGAACAACTTATCCAGGATCGTTACATGGAATCAGTTCAGTAGTCTACAATCTACAGTAAGAGAGATCACTACCTACAGACCGTTGTACCACCACACTTTAAGAATTTCCACTGATTAGAAGTCCGACACTAGTGGTTCCAGAGTTTACGCTTGGGCAGTAACGAGGTTCACACCAGGTGTAAAGCTATGCTAACACTTTAAAAGTTCATAGTTTCTGTCAGCTGTGTAAAACTGGATACAGCCTGTAAGCACAACCTACCAAAAGCAGTCAAGATTCAAATACAGTTCGGTTACTGTTCTGGGCTGTCAACCCAGAAGTCGGAAGTTCAAACACCTGCTAGGCAGAAAGATATTTTGAGATTTTTTTCAAAAATCTCAAAGTATCTTGAAAGCGTGCTCCGCTTGGACCCCCAATAAAGAATTCAGGCACAAAATGAGCATGCATATCATTCACTGACTGTGGGTTGATCCACCCTCATATATGCTGAGGCTAAGAAAATGAAGTTGCTAGATTTCTTCTGATACAAAAGTGTTGAGAAAAGAGTATGAGTGGAAAATGTTGTTAGGGCAATAGTAATTCACCAAAGACACAGCTTATATATAAGCAAAGCATTCCCTCTGAAACTGCATTCGCACCTTTCTTCCCTGCAGAAAGAGGCCAAAAACTTTGGTTAGAAGAAAGTTTCAGGCACTGGTGCCTTTAAAAACTTGCCCTAATACTCAAAGAAGAGCTTTTCAATCTGAAGCAATCTCTTCCAAAATCAGCAAGATCTCAGAGAGTCATACAGGATCTCGCCTGAAATTGGAAGAGCAAAAAACACTTAGCCACGCAGTTACCGACCTTGCTATTTCACAGATGTTGACATTGACGCCACGTTTTGGCATGAAGCCAATTCCTCGCTGTGGATCCGAAGACTGATACATGTTCAGATAGTGGACGTACGGTGGATCATCTGTCACCTCAAAATATCTGATCATACTATCTCCCTGTCAACAGAATATCACAAGCTCAAAATCTCTGTCCCATGAAAATGCAATTCATTTTAATATATGGGAATAATTTCACTTATTCAAAACAAATACTGAGTGCACAAAGCCAGTGAATATGAACATGAGGTGTGGATAATGTTTGCTAGTGGCCAAGATGTAGTCATGTACAGGCCAGAGTAAATTATGCAAGTGACTTAACAATTTAAGGACAAGCAGGTGCTAAAATGTATAGAAAACTATCCCTCTTGTCGTTAAAGGGTTAACTAATGAAAATGAACATCATTTTACTCTCACATTTAAACAACTCCATCTTGGCGATGGCACCACTTCAGCTGGCCTGCAGATTTACTACTAGGCTTTAAAATGGACAGACTACAAGGCTTTATAATGGATTGACTACTAGGCTTTACAGTGGATTGACTACTAGGCAGCCGAGTCACTGCTGAATAATACAGACTTCAAGCGCAAGCCATACTTCACTTGTTTGGGTCGGGAGCCAGTGATGAGTTTCTTCTTGAAGTGGTGCTTTATAAATGTCAGATTACAATTACAATTATAATAAAATTGTTCATGACTTTGCACCTATTGTAGGATAGGAGTGAATTCATACAAGTGAAACTTGGAAAAAACACTTTAAAAGAACAAGAACTCTTAAAGTTCTATAGATCCTGGCTTGTAAGCTAGCCATGTAACCATAACAGCACATTGCAAAGTGGCTAAAGCCAATCTGATACTGTATGGGTGAAAGAATCTCTGGCAATCAAGCAACTTCTGATTCCACGCAGGCAAACCCATATCAATGCAAAACATATCATCTGAATTGCAGGCCCTGAAAAACATTGACTTGCGGGCAAACCCCCAGATCCCTAGTACCAATCCTACCTGGCCACAAGTCCATTACAGTTTACAGGTTTGGATTATTCAGCAACAGTTTTCCCAGAACTGTGCTAGACTAACAATCCAGAGGTAGGGCTTGTTTCCATACCAGCACTCAGTATCTTCAGTGCATTCTTGTCACACTTCTTTACATCAGCAACCCACACATTTTTGAGCTTCTCAAAAGGAGCTGCATAAATGTTCAGAAACAGACGCACATACCCAATCATGCATTTATTACCTTTCCACAAAGGTAGACCATGTTTGTGTCGGGATCATAGAAGATGAAGATAACTCCGTTGCTGTTGTCAATCTCCTGACTAGACACATTCTTCAGATTCTGAACAAAGTAAACATAACTAATTAAAGAAACAACTGATCGCAGCACAGATGTTGATGTATGGCATCACAGGTGTCTAAATACATATGTTGTTGCTGTAGGCTTGCATATCCAACAAAATGCTGCTGCTTGTCGGAAAAATTCTGGACTTATGTTCGACATAGTTCATGGATAAGCTCTCCATTTCACACGCAATGTTCAAAATTCGTGGAGAGCTTCCACACAAATGCTTCTAACTCGGACCAAAATACAAACAAATGTTGTCTTCAGTTGTTTAGACATGTTGTCTTCAATTGTTTAGACATCTAACAGTTAATTTTCACAGCACCAAGATTTTTAAACTGCACCCTAAAAAGCCAAAGATCCATACAATGACCTCTAAGCATGGCATCAGCAGACAATCTGAGTGGGACTCTATTGGTTTGATTGTGTGTACATGAGTTAAGCAGAGGTGACTTTCCAGCTATTCAAATAGCATTGCCTACAGATGAACTTTTTCTTCTTACTCAACCTTTATTCAGACTAGTGACGAATGCCTTCAAGAGGCCTTAGAATGATCCTGATCCCAAACTATAGAACGTATTATTAGCAACATCTATAGCACCAGCAGCTAATACACACGGCATCAACTGGTGGCATCACAAAACCAAGATGCAATCAGGGCAACATCCAGAATATCAGCGTGCCACACACATACAAACAGTACATACACTCATACATATATACACACTAAACTGCACCAATTAGGACTGTCAGATGGTCATGTTTCAAGTGCCCTTTGAGAGGTCTCCCAAATTGCTGCACAAATATTCAGACAGTGTACATACCCACATACACACAAACATACGTATAATTGGAATCGATTATCTCAAAACTAAGCAACCTTACTGGACTTAATTCCATCAAAGCTGAAAGGTTTGTTCGAAGATTGACTGGTCTTGTGTGTTCATAACTTTTCAGATGTCTGTTTCTATAACTAAATACTGACATAACAGGACCTAAATTTCTAATCTAGAGTCTTCTGCATTAGAGACATTTGACAACAAACCAGACCAACACATGCATTTCACCAGGTCAGTGGCCGTTTTGTTTTGTTGATAAAACAGAATTACTGATTCAGGATTTCAAAGTTAAGTATGTAAATTTTAAGTAGATGAAGAGATTAATTCAATTTCGCTGACGCACCTGATCCCAGAGCGCAAACTGCCTTTCACCCATCTTGGAGAAACCAGTCGAGAAGATGCGTCCACTCTTTACGAACAAGACCTGAGCTGGCTTTGTACCATCATGCAGCAAAGCTTCCTATCCAAAATATTCCACAATTCATGACTAAAATGTGGGATGAAATCAAACAATAAATCCAGATGAAAATCTTGGTCATCTCCACTTATAAGAGAAAGACAAAATTTAAAGACTTCTGTCCCATATGTAATTTAAGTGTACCAAACATTCACATAAAAAATTCACACAATGAAACTCATCTACTACTCCAAGCATATACTTCTCTGAACAAACTGTAAAGAAGTCTGCTTACTTTCGAAGTCGATCCAGTTCGTGGATCGATGATCCGCACTTTCTTGTCCTTGCACGAAGTTACGATCTGACTTCCATCATAGTTCCACGAGGCACTCAGCGGGATGTCTGGAAAATCGATCTCCTGAACTGCCTCGCCATTTCCAATGTTCCAGATGATGATCTTGTTATCAGAACCTGAAGGACATAGCAATTTGTTAAAGAAAAGGAAAATGACAGCAGAAGGCTGATCGATAATTTCAGAAAGTCACCTACACCTTGAAGCCATGTTCTTAAGGCAATTCTATACAGGCAAGTAAACTATTCAGTAACCTTTACCCTGACCTTTTACTTTAAAAAAATTTTATGGTCGGTGTACTCATTTTATAACAGCGTTTACCAGAGGTGCAAGCAGAACAAATATTACACAATATCCTTTGGCTTTGGAGGTCAGGCTCTAAAACTTCGAAAAAAGCTTAAATCTGGACACTTTTGAATAGGTTATGAACTGCAACTATGTACTTACTAGAGTATTTACCCGTTATATTATGACGGCAGTGTATATAGGCCTATATGTATCGTTGGTTAAAATGCTCTGATCGCCGTCGTCAAGACCGCAGTACTAACGTCACAAACGGTTTCTGTTTCACAATAGATTCCAGAGCGTATATTGACAGGCACACGCTCTATGGATATTATATGTATAGATTATAACAAACCATTTGCATAGCGTTCGTTAATAACCTCCCAGAGGCACTGTGCGAATGAATCTATGTATCAAGGCCCCTATGAGGTGTCAGACGCATCAAAACGTATCTAACGAATAGCAACATCTCTGACATGACTGCAAATATTCGTTTCATAGTAATAATCTTCGCCTAAACCCCCCAAAACATATGAATTAATCATTTCTGCCAGAGGGAAAGTATTCTTCCCATTCCCCCAATCATCCCTGGAGCAATCCACGTCTCTTCTTTGGGGGTCCTAGGAGTCGCAATCTGCTCTAACCTTAGAATGAATATTCATCTTGATAAGGTCCTATCAACATCTTCATTATCAATCCAGGCACCCCAAGTCCTCCGATTCCATGGCTTTCCACCTAACGTTTTGCAGGAAATAGCAAGGACCACCAATACAGCTTCTCTGATGTTCGCTTCCCCAGCCCGGTGGGGCTACACCCAAGTGGGGGACAGGGAGAGAGTTGAGAAACTACTGAGAAAAATTCGCCGTTCTGGCCTACAATCCCCCATCCATTCTAAATGCGGCTGAATTGGCAAGGCAGGCTGATGAACGCCTCCTAAAGGCAGCCATAACAGATCCTGGTCAAGGTTCTAAGACCTTATTTCCCACGTGATTGCAGCATCCCTAATAATTTACGGCCACAAGCACATCATAAATTCACACTACCTGATAAAAATGATCAAAACTTTATCTCCCAAATGCTCCATAAAAACATCTATTAACTATTTTAGTCACTGATACTGTTCGTACATGTATACTAACATCCAAAAACCTGTTGCAGTTCTTCATTAAAAAACTGTTTTTCTGATTTATAATCAACTGCCATAACTGTCATCATGGTGCTATGTGCTCCAGCAGCATCTATGTTAGCAGAAGCTTGCAATAAACGAATATTTGATTTCATTTGCAAACATCTCCTTATCTAGTGGTAATTATTAAGCATATTGACTTTCCCAAGTGCAGGAAACAAACTTGTTTTACTATTAGCAGTTCCCATCTACCGGGTATATACCCAGATACATCCAGTCGTACAACTAAACTAAGGGCTATAGATACAAGAAGAGCATTTCTTAAGCCAACCCTCAGGGGCAGCCATAGCAATGCCACGAAGTATTGAGGATTTATCCTCACCATACGAGGCCAGTCCTCCCCCTCACCACCTCGTCTTCCTGCCAACAGTGGCGGTCAATGTTCTCAATTTATTGCCAAGAAATCACCGAGTATTTTTCTACCAAGGCATGGACTTGAACCTCAGGCCTCTGGGTTGACAGTATTGCACTCTAACCACTAGACTCTTGCACAATACACATTCACAAAATATTCCAATGCATAATTTTCAACCTGAAAGGCTTAAACGACACCTCACCCCCACTGAGAAGAATGTTCTGTGCCGTGGGATGCCAGACGACAAGTCCAACTCGTCGCTGGTGCCCAACCAGATTCACTATTGGTTCCTCTAGATTGGCAGTCAGTCCTCCATCAGGAATCTGCCACACCTTGACTGTACAGTCCTCCGAACCACTGGCAATGACATCGTCGTCATGAGGACACCACTGGATGTCGAGAACGGCCGCTGTATGACCAACGACCAATGGAGCATCGCGATCAACTCTTCCAGGCTGCATAACAACACGTCAGCAAAATACAAAGGTAGATTTGAATGCAGTAGAGTATGGTAAAGAATGGTACAGTACGGTAGAAGAGGGAAAGTATGTTAGGCTAGAGTAAGGAAGGCAGGGTAAAGTAGAGCAGGGTAAAGCAAAGTAGGGCAAGGCTGGGCAGGGTAGTGTTGGGATGGGTAAAGTATGGTATGATATGTCATAAATGAAAGTTAATCATTCTTTCTAGCCTTTTTTCCCCAATATTGACTGCAACGCTACAATGTGTATTATGTAATACTGCAAGTAGAAACATTTCATCAAATTTGTCAATCATCAGCGCTTTGTGAGGTATATATAAATATATATGAATATATATGTTCTGATACATACATACAATACATACATACATACATACATACATACATACACACATACATATTCAAATACCTTCCACAGTTTTTATTATGACCTTTTTTATTTTGAACTATGTAAAAACGAAACTGTACATACATATTTAAGAATCGTAATCTGTAGGAGAAATTCAATCGAAATGCAAAAGATCAAGGAAAGCATAGGTCAGGCTATGGTAGGTAAGCAGCTTGAAGCAGAAGAGTCTTACGTTTAGACCTGAATGTTGTTAAAGAACTGGGAAGCAAAAACTCCAAAGCTGCCAACCTGATACCAAGAACACCAAAGGATCAATGCTTTCCAGGTACATGGTGTTCTTGGCTGGCAGGAAGCTAGTGTAGCGAATGCAATACAGAAGTTACAAGTTGATATTTTCAGGTAACCACCATACCAATCTCAATAACCTCTCAGAAAGAAACACAAATACCTTATCAAGACCAAGAACCAAGAATGCGCCTCCGCCAGCGGCCTCTGTTATCACAGCAAGGTATTTGGGGTTTACTGCACAGAATGTGGAGTCCCAGGAGCTCTTTGTGATACGAATGTTATCGTAGCCCTGGTCGCGCTTTGATGCCTGGCCAAACACATGTCGAAATTTGCTCGCTCGAACAACTTTAGCCATTTTGCCTAAAAAAGATTACAAGACGTTAGTTGCTGATAAGAGATCTGGTTTCACAATTCACAAATGCCCACAAAATTTGATCGCTAAGTATTAAATAAGAAATCAGTATGCCAACCAGGAAACAGTCTACAATTACGTTGCAAAGAAAATAAGGGTCGACATACGAATCGTCACTTAACAGCCCTAACAACATCCAGGATGTACCTACAATTATCTTGCAAGGGGGAAGCAGGATGCAACACAAGCTAGTGCCCTCAACTCAGTTCCGTACGCTCCACGTATACTTTTAATTTTTCGACAGAAACATTATTTTTAAACGTTTCCATTCAAATGCTGAATTTAAAACCAATGCAGCGAATAGAATAGGGAAACCCGTGTAACAAGTGCGGGGCGTGTACCTTAGTTCCGTATTGGATTTCTTTCTTTGAGACGAGTTTACGAATAACTAAAATGCTTTTGCTGGGTATGATTGTCGTCGCCTAGATAATTTTGAAATTTTCGATGAAATATTAAACTGTATTAAAATACTTTAAGCTAAATTCAAGATATGATACACTCCTTGCGTTGAATGACTAAAAGCACGGATGTCATATTATTACTCAGATTCAAGACTTGTTGAAGACGTCATTATATCGATTGGCGTCCATTCCCGAGGCGCATTGTCCAGAATATTATGGTTTAGGAACTTTAGGCTTAACTTCGAGATCGCAATCGTAAACTCCAAACTCGATTAATTAACCAAGAGAGATTAAGTTTCATTGGCAAATATATGCTTTGTACACTCCAGTTTTCCTGAACCTGCTCAGTGGTCAAATCTTTGCTCTGTAAACAAACCTTATAGGCCTACTTCAATAATTATACGTAGCCTACGACTGCTTTCCTCTGCTTACTTTCTTCGCTTTACTCGCTTGTTTTAACCACCAACGCCGACACTAAGTATTCGTATTCGTATTCGTAATCTCCAAACTTCTAAAGCGCCACTCGAAGGCCAAGCGCAGGACACCAGCCTATTCACGACACCTAATTAAGTGTCGGTCTACAACAGTCTACTCAGTATCAATGCCGAACCATAATAATTATTCTTCAGAGCAATTTTGAAGCGCCCCTTTGTATAAAGGTCTATGACATGCTGTAGCCTAATAAAGTGCCTCGGTTATCCCAGCATGTTTAAATTTGCTTTGATAAATCTTTATAATAATGTGCGACTGTGTGCCCGATTTTCTGTAGGCCTAATATGGCAGTTTTTAACTCAGAGTTTTTAATTCTAACTTCTGGCGGTTGTGGTAACTTCGAATTTTTTAATTCTAAATAAACGAAAGCACAGACTAGGCCTGCCTATAGGCCTAGTATAGGGCCTACGTGGTCATGCCTTAATGCATGTTGTCGCTTCCATCTGAACGTCATTTGCCGGTTGCGTGAACGGTCAAACCAACGAGTGAATCACTGAAAGCATAGCTAGGCGCACAATTTGTGGGGGTACGAGGGGTACCCGTACCCCAACTTTTTTGACTGGGGGTACCGTACCCCCACTTTTAAACAATGCCAATCTATAATATCTTAATTATTATTGAGCCTTCCCCGAGATCGCAGTCTCCGCCTTGCTTTGTGTATAAATTGGTACCCCCTCCACTTTTTAGACCAAAGTTACGCCTCTGTATGAAAGTAAAAAAGTATAATAGCCTAATAGGTCCTTGTAAAAAAAAGCAGCGCAGCGGATCTTAAAACATTTTGTAGCGCTATCACATGCGCCTTCACAATTAACACGCATCCATCTTTTACAGCACGAACTATGAATAGTAAAGAAACTTAAGGAAGACGTCACTACATGGCTAGACGGCTACCGTTACAACCGTGATGCTTTGGGACACGGTAGCCTACTGGCACTGGCGGCGATCTTGTTTGACAGGTACGTGGGGGGGGTGTAGAACTGATCTGGTCAAACACGAGTTTTGAACTGATCTGCTCAAAAAAACGTCAACATTTTTTTCGCGAAAACTTTTGACTTTTTGGTGTTTCTTCAAAATGTGGGGCAATGTATGGTGTGCCCCCACTTTTAAGAGTAGGGGCTTGTCCCCCTCGGCCCCGGGATCGCCGCCCATGCCTACTGGATAGAGCGCTCGGCCTGCAACCCGGATAGTACGGGTTCGAGCCTCCCCTCAGGAGATGGCTGTATAAGGACCTTGAGCAAGCTCTTCACAGGCCCGTGTTAAGGGGCCCCGGAGCCCTGGAGCACTCTGTCATGTTGGGGCCCCTATGTCCCTTCCCTCCTTCTGTCTTCCCTTTCTCCTCCCCTTCCTACCTCTCCCTACCCTCCCTCAATTCCCCCTTCCCTAATTTAGTAGTATTCAAATCTGCTCAGACTCGATCCAATTAACAACAAATTCAACAATAATATATTAAGCACATTAATTTTACTCACGCATTTTCGTATTATTACAGAGCAACAGCTCAGTGCAAAAGTCACTAAATGGATTGTCAAATTATTTTACAGTTAGTCAGTAGTCACATGGCGTTTTCATTATCAAACTGCCAACAAACGCTCAAACGGGTTATATATAGGCAGCAGGCTACAGCTAGGCCTACTGTCACTGCATCACTGTGATCACATTTTATAGCACCTTAAGCTCAGCTCACACAATTAAGCCTCACAACTAGCTAGTTCAAACGGTAGGCTCAAAATTGTGTGAACAGAATTGAATGAATCAGATAAATAGCAAAGTTATAAGAAATGCAAAACATTAAAATTTATTTATGGCTATTTTAGGTTTTTATACTGACAGGAGGGCCTATATAGCCTACTGTCACTCTTATGCAAGGTAATTTATATTTGCAAAAGTAACCTATTTTACAGAAATAAAATGTAACGGACTGACATAGGTGACAGATAGGCTATATCTTGAAAATACAATATTTCAATACCTTTGAAAGTAGCCTATCTGAAAAAAAAGTGAAAATAAAAAAATAGAATTGTAGGCCCTACGTAGGCCTACTTTGGATTTTACAGAATGAAACCGTACGGTCCGTACCTTGTGTTTTCACAGCAAAGCAATTCTTTTACATAGTGTAATTAGATTAAATTAGTATTATACCATTAATAATAAATTTGAAACAAACTGATATATATTTAGGCCTACTGCAACTCTTTTGTCTTCAGCCTGTTCTGATGAGAAACTCTATTCATAACCTGTCAGCCTCATAAAGAATAGAGATTGTTTCAAAATGATCGTCGTTGTTGATAGACTGAATTGCACTTGCAGACATTTGATTTTCATGTTCGCTGTCCTAAGAACTTAAATTAATTTGGGCATATATCGTCAAGTTCGTCAAAGATCGATCTGCCGACTACTTCCGATTCACTACCATCACCAGCCTTTCCACTCATAGTCACAGGCACTGAGGCACACCCATCAGACACAGTATACTGTTTGGAAAGAACGTTGTCTGTTTTGGGGTGTTAGTTAACACTTCGAGATTTCGATTCTCTTGTTCGCGCTTTGCAGCACGTTTAAAAGACGCACTGACATAGGGCCTACTCAGTGGCGGCGATCTTGTTTGTCAGGTGGGGGGGACATTGTGGAACTGATCTAGTGAAAAAGGAGTTTTGAACTGATCTGGTGAAAAAAGAGGTCAAAATTTTTTTTGATCTGGTGAAAAAAGAGGTAAAAATTTATGACCTTTTTTGGGCTTTCCTCAAAATTTGGGGGTCCGATGTATCATGTATGGCGTGTCCCCCCACTCTTAAAGGTGGGGGGTCTTGTCCCCCGCGACCTCTCCGGGATCGCCGCCCATGGGCCTACTTAATAAGCGGGTTCGACATCTCAGTGACCTAGTTAGGTCACCTCGACCTACATAGGTCATTACTACCGGAAGTATTGTTCTTGCTGTGGTAAACATCGGTAGGATTAATGATTTAGATGGTTTCAAACGTTGGAATTTGGAATAATTATGTATTAAGAAAATTTTCCGGAATCTGGGATTAACAATTATTCAATGTAGTAAGAAACAACAGTTGGTGGCTTTGTCGTATGCCGCATTTAGCCAAAACTACATTCGGCAGCGCAACAGTACCGGTATGACCGATCAGCTGATGTCCGATCAGCTGATGTCAATCTTGAACAGAGGAATACGAGTCGACACCCCGGCCTGTTGGGATTATACCCAAGTAGGAGACAGGGAGAGGGTTGAAACACTGCTGAAGAAAATGCGACGCTCTGGTCTACTTTCCCCATCCATTCAAATCGCTTCTGAATTGACAAAACAGGCAGATAAACGCCTCCTTAAGACAGCCATTACATACCACGGCCATGTTCAGCGACCGTATTTTCCACCTGATCGCAATATCCCTCATAATTTCCGGCCACGGGCTCATCATTTCACATTAGGCCTACCTGATAAAAACGACAAAAACTTTATCTCCCTTAAGCTCTATAAAAACACTTATTAACAATTAACTATTTTAGCACTATACTGTTTTTCTTTTATATGTATAGGCTACTTTTTTTTAAAATCCAATAATCTCTTCAGTCTATTTCATTAACTGTTTTCTGATTTCAATGCATATTTTAATGAATTTTGACTAGTGGGACAGTCAGCCACGACTAGGGTGTCTGGGCCGAAGCCCCAGCGGACAACGCATTTTACAGCATTTGCTGCCAAATGGAGCCCATTTTAGCCACTTTCATTTTACCAAATTTCCTTACTATTATTATACATATATCCCAATCAAAGTCATGCATAGAAGTTTGAAAATATGACATAATTAGTTCAATCATACTACCAAAATAATTGATAAAAGTAAGTCAGTGACAGGCTGAGTGACTGTGACCCATTGGATGAGCTGCAGGTACAACAAACAATGATAGCTTTGACTTCGGCAACCACGATCAACTTTATTTTCCAATTTGGTTAAGCAAAGAAAACAAGTAACATTCTATTAATGTTTGCTTGGTGAGTGACCCATATTGGTCCATCCACCAAACAAACATTTATAGGATGTAGCTGTAGTATTCATCAGCTATTATGCTGCTGTTTTCGTCAAGACAGAGTTCAGTCATAACAACTTCCCATATGGTAAGATCAGTTACTGCAGAAAAACTTGTGCGCATAGAATTGCATGGCATAAATGTCCGGATCCGAATGTCCTTCGCGTCTCTCTTTGCTAGTAAGCAATTTGGCTATGCATGGCGGCTTCGGGTGAAAATATGACATTGAATGATATCAATAACCGATCATTAACAGTATCCAAAGACACTGACAGTCGATGGCTCGTTCTCAGATTGTCATAGTGAGAGAGAGATCACTCGTTTTAATATTGTAATATTACATTAAAAGTAGAGTGTTTCAGAGACAAATCACCCAAACTACTGGAACAAATCCTAAAACTACTGGGACATTTGTCCCCTAGTTATAGTTAAAATATGCACTGTATGATTTATTTTCACCTGCAATTATTGTCTTTGTAACACTGTGAAATCCCATCACGTGTCGACGGGAATCTTTCAATAAACAAATATTTAATTGATTGATTGACATCACACATTTATTACATTATGCTAAACGTTTTTATTGTGCTACTGATTTTGTTCTGCCTGTATACTCTGAGTTTGAACATAAGCAGATTGAAGAAAAACATGTGGTCAGAATAAAAGTTCACTTTGGTTTGTTTTGCACATGAAGTTTTTACACAAGCAAAAAAATTATTTCTGATAAAGTGTGTGATGCCACTTCTGTTATCAAGTTGATAATGGAGGGCAAAAATGTTACTGCTGATCTCTGAGATGTGGCCATGAAAGGAAAGTGGAAGAAGTTGAAACTTATATGTGGTTCAAAACTTGGATCATGAAAACTTAAGCAGTTCCAGCAGGAATGTGGCTTATACATTCATAAGAAACATTCAGTTTTGTGTGCTTCACCAGATAGAATTGTCACTTAATACATGCTGTGGCGAGGGATTGCTTGAGGTTAAGTGTCCAATTAGTTTTGCAGACATAGATCCTGCTGAAACCACCTGTGCCATATCTTGTGACTGCTGATGGTCATGTCATGTTAAGTCGCACTCATCAGCATTAAAAGTAACACATATTCAAATGCAGATAGCAGTTCGGTAATAGGCAGTGGTTTGATTTTTCAGTAAGTGTGGCTCCTTTTTTGAAAGAAAATTGTTTAACAAATCATTCTGGGATGTTTGCCAATCGATGCTAGAGACTTGTTTTAATACTTTCGTTTTCCTAGCATGGTGGCATCTGTTGCAGCATCTGAGAGCAATGCACAAACTTAACCAGGAAATATTAAAAGTATTAATTTAATTAAACTTCAGTATATTTAATCTTTTTACATAGAATCAACACCTGTAACAATTTCATACTCTGTTGCAATGACTGGTAGTGAATGTTTCATTAAATGTAAATGTACGCGATTTTCTATAGCGACCGTATAGGCCCTAATGGCCTCGACCCTGCTCATTTTTCAATGAATTGATCGGGCGAGATCCTTCACCACAGCTGCCCGTTTGAATGGGTGCCACGCCATTTAAGGTCCCCGTGTTGGGACCGTGCTAGCCCGAGATTTAAATCTCTGAAATAAGCCACCTTCGGGAAGCGAACCGCGGTCCAAAAAATGATGTTTAAAGACGTTTAGGCCTAATTCAGACATCGATATATCTTAACATTGCCCGCATGCATTCACTAAGTAAGAGTACTCGAGTTGAAATTATGCTAAACACAGATCACAGATTCGTTGATCCAGGCGAATGGATTTTCATATTTTTGAAGCAATGCTACAAGTTATAAACATTAAATGCAATCGACCTATACCAACGTGTGTGGTTTGTTGACAAAGTTGGTAGTAATGACCTCTAGGACAATGAAGTGGGTCGGGTGACTGCGCATGCGCACTCGACATATCGATAGGGCTTATTGCGAGTAGGCCTACTCGACATTATTGAATGATTATTCAATACTTTAAGTTTAAGTTATAAATAAGGACTAAAAATTACCGTAGTTAGTTACGTACAAGTCGGCACAGCTTGGTAATTAAAATATCTATATAGCTATGGAAAGTAGGCCTATTTTTTCACATGGCGGAATTTTTATGAGGCCCACTTGATCAGAAAATTATGAACGAATTGTTTTTTTAAATAAAATACAAAAGGCATTTGGAATAGGGCCTAACATTTTGCATGAAGGACTTTGTAAATACGATTTCGGAATTCTCTGCAGTCTGCATTTAGGCCTAAAGTTAATTTGCTTGAATAAAATATACGACTCACATTTTCATTAAAATATCGACTCCACAATTTTTTGTGTAAGGAAAAGAAGTCTTGGCCTGAATGGGATTTTTGGGTCTTGGTCTCGGACTCTCGGTCTTGGTCTTGAGGTTCAAAGTCTTGGTCTTGGTCTTGAAGTTCAAGGTCTTGGTCTTGGTCTCGAGGTTCAAAGTCTTGGTCTTGGTCTTGGTCTTGAAGTTTAAGGTCTTGACAACAAGACTGCTTCTGAGTGAATAGGCCTAATTACAATGTAGGCCTAGATGAGCCTTCTCCTCAAACTGCGTCGACTTGTAACTTTATTTGCAGTGATGACAATGAGTGGGACTGAATAATAATTGTAGCACAGTATAAATAATTACTTATTATTTATACTGTGATTGTAGTCTAAATAAATGTACTATTTTTATAAATGAATTAGGCTTAATTCATGTTACAGTGGAACGATTTTTGGAAGTCGCATTGAAAATAATCGTGCAGCGTCTTTGACGCTAATGATCTTTGACCCCACGCGCAATTGTGACGTCGTGCAGTATCGCGACTGTAAACAAAAGCAATTTAGTTTTGTGCAAATAAGTCGATTAATTGAGAAAATCATTCAAGTTTCTTTAGCGATGCAGGATAGTTTGGAAACAGTGAACGGTTCGAGTGGCCGTGGAGAGGTGGCGGGTGGCGAGGAGAAGGGTGGCAATTGGGCGTACGATGATGATCGGGTACACCTCGATCGCAACCATGTCCTCATCTGCTGTACGGGGAGTGTCGACACCATGTTGCTGCCCACTCTACTAGAAGAACTTTCGGAGCTCAAGTACAACGTATGCCACCCCTTTTTCAGCTTCAGTGTACCGTGTAGGAAGCTATAGGCATACTTTTCTGGGGGTTCGAGGGGTACTTGAGGGAAAAATTGGAAAAATGGAAAAATTGAATCTTTTTTGCGCAGGGCTGGGCGCAGTAACCTCTTTAGTGGTGATGGTTTAACTTTAGAGAAGATTTGTGAAAAAATTGAATTGAAGTTCTTCAAAAGCATCCAGTCACCCCAACACTGTCTTTACCAATTACTGCCTGCAGAGCACCTTCATAAATTCAACTTAAGAAAAAGGGGACATGCTTTTGAATTACCGCACTTTAATACATTGCTACATAAGAAATCCTTCATCATTCGCTCACTGTACAACTATAAAAACAGGGTTAATGCTGGTTCTAGTACCTGTTCTGATATCTAAACTGGCTCTTTTTGTAGACCATAGTAATGCTTATGTTCCTTAGAATCTAAGGCTTAGATCATAACTTTAGTTTTAGATAGGCCTATGTATGTAAATAAGACACTATCGTTTATTGTTTATAATACTGTATAATGTATATGTATGTAAATAAGACATTATATAGAATTGCTTGTGTTTAAACTGTCTTACAGTGTTACTGATATTGTGATCCTTTTGTATGTATTGTTGTAAAGTATGAGCGTTTGTCTTATACTAATAAAAGATTACTTACTTACTACTTACTTACTTACTTGTACTAACCATATTTTGGACAGGAAAGTACCGTACCCCCCCCCCACACTTTTCATGCCAAGAAAAAACAATGTCCATTATTATTTTCTAGGAGTAAGGTCTTCGTTTGAGCCCTCAAGACTCAAAACAGTTACCGAGCATCATCATCAGCATGATCACCATAATCATCATCTTCATTGTTATTATTAATTTATTACTATTTAATTATTGTTTTTATAATCCTTTTATTGTTTATTATTATTATTATTGTTATTATTATTGTTATTATTATTATTTTTATTACTAGGCGTGGCGCATGAACAGCGCCATTTTAATTATTTAGCAGTCACAAAGGGAAAACAATGTGAAATTTGGCACCGCCACTTTCAAGACAAAAGTTATGCCTCTGTATGAAGCAATTAAGTAGAGGGATGTTTTATGGGGGCAAAGCTGTGTTTTTCACAGATGCACCAAATTGGTATGTATGTATGTATATATGTACATATATGTGTATCTGGCAATTTGTAAAGAGCCTTTTAAGAACATCACAGGGGTGCTTAACCACTTATCGACGAGAGTGATTAGTTTTCCATACATTTTAGGACATGCTCGTTGTTAAAGATGGCACTCTAACAGATCTGAAGATGTCTGGAAAATGTTTCTTGAGATGTGTATGACAAAATAGTTACTTAGTAACTATTACCAGCCTTATATGCCTGGATTATTACTTCTGTATGGCATACTGATGTCAATTAGTTTTGAGTAGTGGAGGTAAAGATTTGACACTTCCAATCATTGTATACTTTGCCTCATAAAAGATTAGCAGTTACATATATTCTCAAAATTTGTTTAGTAAAATTGCAGCAGTAGTAGCAATAGTGGTAGTAGTACTAGCACTTGCAGCAGCAGTGGTAGTGATGGTAGTAGTAGCAATAGTATGGCCTAGTAGTAGTGGGTGTAGCATAATTATTCTAATTGTCCCATTGTGAATGGGTGCAGTCTCGTGTAGGATGAAACTGTGATAGATATCTTAGCCCAGGGGTGGGCAAACTTTTTGCACATGGGGCCACATTAAACGTCAAAAAAATTCGGAGGGCCGGATAACAAAGTTTTAACTTTTAATAACGAATAACATGAAAAGAAGTTTACTTATTTATAATATATTAAATACACTTAGACTGTTACTAATGAGATGTATACGACTGTGAACATGCATGCCTTTAATTAACAAGTTTCCCATAATCCGGAGTGATTGCGCTGGCTGCAATTCACAGTTTGATTTCAAGTTTAGATCACTTAACTAAGACCTGTACTTGGATTTGTTTAATTTCATAGTTGAAAATCTTTGTTGACAGATCATGTAAGTGGATGCGAATAACAAAACATTTTAAAAGCAAAAGTTTGTACATTTGAGAATTTTCCCCTCCTGAACTAAGAAAAACTAATCACTTGAGCTGTTCTTTGAGAACAATGTCACGTTGTGGGTCCGTTAACTCCAGCTGAAGTTCCTTATATGAGCTAATTGTCAATATCAAATGTGAACGGAATAGTAAGCACAGCAAATTCAGTCTCAATTGATCTAAAATCCCCAAATCGTCTGGAGAACTCTTCTGTCAAACATGACAGCTGAAAGGTATATTTTTCCTCAGATTCTATACTATGACAGTTTGCAACTGCAGGGGTGAAAGTTCCCGTAGTCAGTGGCGGATCCAGAGGGGGGCGATTGGGGCGATCGCCCCCCCTAAGAGTCAAAAAAATAATTTTTTTATATTTAAAATTTTAAAATTTCATATGCTATACTGTGCTACAGGATAAATGTCGTGTGATTATTATTACGCATGTACAGCGCCGGACTGCAGTTTAAATATTACTTCTACACGCCCTTGCTTTAAACATGCTCTAAACTTGATAAGTAATTTTAATTTTATGCCTAATTCCTTTGACCTTGGACGTCCATGAAATCGCCCCCCCGTAAAGTAAAAGTCTAGATCCGCCCCTGCCCGTAGTTTTGCTATTTCATCTGCTTTGAAAGCAACATTAGCTTTACTTGAACGGATTTCACTTCTGCGTACACAGATCAGGTGCAAAAACCTCTGCACGGAAATGGGACAGATCGGCAGAGTTAATGCATAGAGTTATTATTAAAGATGAGACCAGAATACTAAGCAAGATAGCAGTGCCACTTGAGTAAAACGAAGAAAATTTCTCGTGGTCTGGTTTAAAAAAAATTTCTGAATAATTCCGGGGGCCGGATAAAACGTGTTGGCGGGCCGGATCCGGCCCGCGGGCCGTAGTTTGCCCACCTCTGTCTTAGCCGTTTTATATTTTCTAGCCGTATAGCGACCTATCTTAGTTATGGCAACCATGCGCTAAACAGGCAGCAGCATGGAAAATGCTAAATACAGTCACCTCCTTGCTACTTTGGGAGGGGGGATAGAGTAGTGGTAACACTCATGGCCAGGAGAGCATAAGGTACGCGGATCGACTCCCGTAACTCCCCTCTAGGGCGGCGCCTTGCATGGCTGCCAAACCGTATGTTTAATTAAGATATTGATTGTACTTTCATGTTTCAGTGTAATCTTATTGCGTCTGTCGGTTTGAAAAAAATAAAGAATATAATTATAGATTATTATACTTGTGCCTCTGGCTTTTGAAACGCATAGTCCCATCAGTAGTGCTGGTGTGGTTATCATTAGGGAGCTGGGATTAAGCACAGTCAATGTCTTTGGAGATGTAAGAGACCACATATCTTTTTCAATGCCTTGCATCGACATTTCAGCGCTTCAATGCAGAAAAATAGCTCTTGCTCTGTGTGCAGTAGCTTTGCTACTTCAGAAGTTGATGAGTAGGTGTTGTTCTAGACATAATTCCTAATCTTTACAATTTCTTAGGTCCTGAGGTATTATCTGTAACCTGGGATAAGGAAAATTATTCGTAATAAATTTCTGTTTCAGATTGAAGCCCAGGTTGTTGTGACAAATCATGCAAGGAACTTCTTTGACCGATCTTGTCTTCCCGTTCGTGTCTACTGCGACGTCGATGAATGGGAGGTAAATGGGCTACATAAATTTCCACATTACAGTACATAGTAGTGACTGCTGTGGGCCATGCCAGCATAATTTAATTATGTACTGTAATTTTGTGAGCAGAAATTAATTTATTATTCAAAGCACAAAAGGACAATTTTCAAAATCATGTAGGATGCACCTTATCTTACTCTTTTATTTATTAATGTCTGAGAACAGCAGATAGTAATGCAACACAACTGCTTCCAGACAGCATTTGGCTAGTGATAATTTCCTTTGTGTTTTAAACCAGACAATAAGGTGGCCTTGTGAAGTAGTCACCTTATTGTCTGTAAGTGGATGACAACAAATGTGCTTGGGTACCAGACAGTTTATGTCTATACATGTGTGTTCTTGGTGCACTTTTCTCTGCTAGCAGTAGACATTGCTTGTAAGAGTGTAGTAACTGAAATGATGAAATCTACCGAGTGACTTTACTTCAAATTTCAGGCCCATTGTACTTTTTAAAAGGCTTAAAGGGACTTACTGGGTCCTGTAATTGGCCAATAACTTAGAATTTGGTCCTATAATTGGTCTGTATAATTGGTCTCTGGTCTCCCAGCTTCTGGATCTTGCTCTTCACAAGGTACCTCTGGACAGCCCCTCTAACTTGACGCAGCACTGATGCATCATTTTTAAGTAGTGCTTAAGAAATTGTGATTTGCAGTTATAAAAATTATGCTGTCGAAGTCTATTGATTATCACTGCTTACTGTTTCATTTCAGTGCTTTCTTTGGTTTACACTCTTTGATTAGGTTGTGATTGTGTTCAGAAACCCTTAGGCTTGTAACGACCCACTTTACGAGCTAAGCTCTTAAGTTATTCCAAATAGACATGTATGGGGTGTATGACTGATGTTAAACATGGTGTGGTGTATTCAGTTATATAACTTGCACCTAATAAATCTTCATATAATAATGATAGTGGTGATGATGATGGTAGTAATGGTGATGATGTTTATGATGATGTGATGATGTGTATGATGATGATGATGGCTGTTGACAGCTGTGGAATGGTCGATCGGATCCTGTTCTTCATATCGAGCTCTGTCGTTGGGCGGACATTCTGCTCATCACTCCACTGGATGCGAACACGCTGGCCAAAATAGCCAATGGAATCTGTGACAATCTTCTGGTAGGCCTTCTGAATTTCTCAGCTGTCACTTTGATCTTGACTTTTCACCTTGCCCTCTTTCTTTCACCTTGCACTTGATCCATTACTTAATCCTCAGTCATACAGCTTTCCCCAGACATTTCACTTGATCTTTTACTTTGCCCTAGCTCTATCATTATAGTTTTGATCTGTTGCATAAAATGGCTTTTGATCCTTTTTAATGGGCTCAGTTAGTTATCAAAATTACACTCAACAGACTATCAAACCAGCAATTAATTTTTTTATCGGTCATTTCATTGGCTTATGAAACGTGATATCTTATGTAACACCATATACATGTAAGAACTTCTGATAAGCATCAGGTTTGAGACATCTAGAGATGTCTCAGGTTTGATTCATACAGTGCCCTGTGTGTGCATTTATATAGCCCATTTCTATGACCTTTCTCTTTCAGACATGTGTTGTTCGTGCGTGGGATCTAAAGAAGCCGGTTCTGTTCGCGCCGTCGATGAACAAGATGATGTGGCACCATCCAATCACAGCATCCCAGATCAGCACTCTCAAGAGTTTCGGCTTCGAAGAAATTCCAATCACAGAAAAAGCGGCCACATGTGGTTAGTGGCCTGCTTACAAACTCAGAGTACTGCTTCCTGTCTTAAATTTTCTTACTCATCCATATCCCATGCTGTGCTTTGCACCTAGAATGACCTTGCATCTGTGAATTCCAAATATCTTTGAGCCTTCTAAAAAAATTCTTTTAGCATGCATCAAATGCATACTAGATGTCTTGAACCTGATGCTTATAAGAGGTTGTTAAATGGTGTTATTCACCCAGCATCATTGGTATCAACCCCCTCTATATTGCTACTCAGGCATTCCACCTCTACAAGAAATTCTACCCTAATCCATCCAACCTGCTGCCTTCCCATTTCTCTCCACCTAACCTCGACCCACTAACAGCTCTCTGTGTCCTTCCCTAGTCTCCTTGCAACTGGATCACTTTCTTCCCATAGGATTGCTGTAGAACTAACTCAATCCAGTGCTCAAGAATAAGCTGGTGCCCTGTGCTTGAGTTTTAAATATTATTATTTCTTAGCCTCAAAGTAGCGCTTTAGAGATATTCAAATTTACTATTACAATTACCAGTTCCGTCTGCTGCAACAAATCTGTTAAGGAAATATTTTTATACTACCTGTTACATGGTATCATGCCTTTTAAGATCTGTTAGATAGTCATACTTCAGTGGGTTTGAGAGGTAAAGGTGCTATATAAAGAACAAGATGTGTGTACACACATACATATGTATGAGACTGCATTTGCATAATGCATTTAAATATATACTACATAAATATACACAAATCTTTGGCAGCACATCCAGAGAAACATGTTTTCAATAAGTCGTACATTGCAGATCTGATGTTTTGTTAACCGCAGGACAGCGAGACATGTTGAAAATCTCATCAATCATAAGGCGACTCCTCAAGAACCTAGAGCGAATCAACGGCCTGACACGCCTTGAAAGCGCAATTGACAAGTGGACATTGGACGCTTTGTCGCTATGAAAGAATCTGCAGAAGGCGGACTGCAAATGATGTTGTCCGACAAAAAACTATTCAAAACACTTTCGGCATTTTGTAGACAGTTCAGGTTTAACTTGTAGCAGTTCTGGTGCAGCAAATATTTCTGCGAATACAGAAAACGTATATGTATTCATTTTGTTTGTGATCTGCTTCAACCTGGTGTTGGTTCATTGGTTGACACCCTTTGTCCCCAATGAACTTATGGTCAACTAACCTGCATACTGTATAACTCTTTTCATGCACATTGAAAAAATAATTTTACATAAACTACAAAGGATGCTGAAATTTTTTAGAGATAGATGTAACTAGAAAGAGAAGCTAATCATAAAAGGTACCCATACGTAGAAAAGAAGTACTCAAGTTTCTATGAAGGTGCCTGAACTATGCAACAATGTCCTTCCAGAACTGCCACAGTTCTGCTTATAACGGCTTCTGTTCATCCTCCCTCGTGCCGCCTATATCGTTTGAAACCAGTCAGACTGTTCATGGTTTTTTTATGATTACATGAGGTTTACAAAGTACAATTTAATAACACTAAATACACCGCAAATGCACGGAGTGTCCAACACACTGAACTGAAGGACGGAACTACATTCCAAGTTGTGGCCCTGAAATATCAGAGAGCTATGCACAGTGATATTTTACTTCTAAAAATAATTCCTAATTCAGTTCTAATTCAGTTCTGAGCTCTTGAATTTTACTTCTAATTCTAATTTTACTTCACAAATAATTTTACTTCTCATTACTATTTTAGTTCTCAGATAATTTTACTTCTTATTTTAGTTTTCCAAATAATTATTAATTTCCGCGCTGTAAAAGTATGCATTGCTTGCATGCAGAAACGCGCTAAACTTGTCTCGAGAAAGAAAAAAACTGAAGAAACAAGGGGTGGAACGTTAGTCTAACAATGCAGCATCTATTCCCCTCCCAAGACTTGTAATGCTTCTATTTTTTCTAGCAAGTCCACAAAGTCCGGCATTTTCTCAGTTGGTTCTTGGCATGTAGATCTGCCTGTAGTTTCGTAAAATGAAAAATCTCAAACCGGCCTATCTCGTTTCCTTCCAGCCAACATTCTCGATTAACTTATAATTTTACAATTTAACGATCGAACCCTAAATAAACAAATGGCGTACGAAACTGAGGTCGTTAGTACGCAACCAAGGATTCTACACAAGTACTCATTTCCTTCAAACTCAAAACTCAAACTTTATTCGTGATGTTAAAGACAGTGACATTGCAACAATTTAGGTGATGGAATCTATGCAAAGCATCCATCACTTCTTTTATAAAAGGTCCTTGGTGCACAAGTGAAACAATTAGGCCTATTAGACAACGAAGACCAAAGACAGTATATTACAATAATTACATCGAGAAAAATGAATGGTATGCGCCCCTGATCAACCAAAGTTTTCCAATGGATTATGTGTTTGGATCACGTGCAATTTTACTCCCCTTCATCTCAACTTAAGTTAGGTACCACAAGAAGTAAAATGATTTTACTTCTTAAAATAATTGTTAATTTCGTTCATAATTTTAGTTCGGCAAATAATTTCTAATTCAATTCCTAATTTCCTTTTTTCTGCTGAAATAATTCCTACTTTTACTTCTAGTTTTCGTTAATGAAATCATTTATTTTTACTTCTAATTTTAGTTTTCGTTAACGAAAATATCACTGGCTATGCAGTCCAGTCTGCAGCAAGCCAGGTTTACGATCGTTATGCTCTGCAGCCCATGGGGGATTGTTGGTCCCATACTCCCATATGATGATGTGGGCACTGTATTTTCATGAATTAGACTATTGTTCTGGAACAGTCTTCCAGGAAAAGGACGTACTGTTCTGCAGCACAGCTCAAGTTACATTTTTAACTTATCTAAGTCACACCTTTTAGATCTGTAAGATAGTCATATTTGAGTGGATTTAAGAGGTTCTGGAAAGGCCCTATATAAATGATCACTGTATATACACACACACATACATGTACATACATACATTACCTTGTCAGCAGTCCTGTATGTCCGTTTTCTTGAGTCAGAACCGTTTTGACATAAACATCTGAAAGGAAGCTATGTCAAAATTCTTCCAATAAACTCCAATGTAAAAACACCGAGAAAGAATCAACTCTGAGATATTCATTTACTATTTTGAATTTATATTGAACCACGGTCTACCATAAACAAGCCATAACATGTTGACAAAATTAAAACCAGCTACTGATTACGAAATGATAAAACAGATCTACAGCGTAATAACTGCAATCAGATTTTAAATCGTGAGAATGATGAACTAGCATAGAACTTGGTCTCAAAATTAATAAGCTTGATAACCAGCTGCATGCAGATTTCCAAAAAAAATTACTTGAGCATATATTTGCACTTGAAACCAAACTATTGACTGACTAGCAACAAGCATATATGCTGAACTTTAAAACAATGTCAAATTACGCTATATATCTCAGCATTGCACAAAAGCTTGGAGAAGAGAATAGAATGGCTTATTTATCAGCATTTGAATCAAATCTCCCATAGCCAATACAATACAACTGATCAGATTTCAACTCTAGAGTACGTATTAATTAGTAACACACAATATGACCGTAAAATTAATTATAAGTTAACGAGCTGTATGCGGTTTGTCTGAACAAGCTGACTTAACTAATAGGTACAAGCGCGTGCATTTACAGCTTGCATCCATACTAGTGACTAGCTAGTAACAAGTAAATATGCTGAAAAGTAAAGCAATGTCAAATTGTGATATTTCTCAGCACCACAAGTAAGTAGTAAGGGAAAGTGGCTTTTTCAGCTGCATTTAAACCAGTTTGCAAAGTCAAAGCAAACAACTGATGTCTCCCATACAATAAAGTGTACTTCAGACTTAACTTCTTAAACTCACCCGCTGGAAACAGTGCAGATACGAAAAGTTCAGTATTAAAAGTTCAGCACCGACTTCAAAATCAACACTCTCACCAGAACGTTATGTCACGGTTCAGTTATGCCAATGTTTACAAATTATTTGTAAAAACTGCTCAAGTGTCACACTGTTTGGCACTTTCACCACAATTCAGAGCCAAACCGACAAATTTTACTGTTAAAAGACTAGTGAATATTTAAATACTAGAATAAAATAAATGTTTGAACACAGACAAAAGTTTTAAAAGCAGAATACTTAGTTCACTACCATTGACACTCACTGTACTTGGTAAAACAAGAAAAAGTAATGCTAAATCAAATCTTAGGCACGATAAAAGGGTGAACTGGATTAATACTACATCATCATAAACTGACTGATGAAAGTAAAAGTGATAACCATAAAGAAACAAAGAAGAAGTTAAATGATAACTGTAGAATAAATCCCCCAGAGACAAAAATAATCTAGAAATAACGTAATTACTAGAATCTACAATATTTAAAGCCTGTGATCAGATCTAAGGTTAAAAAAAGGCGCGAAATGTCCAGATCTATATGCACACTGAATGACTCAACAAAATGAGAGCAGCACAAGATTTGAACCAATGTCATGTGCCTTCACGGCACCCCAGCAATATTTCTTTTGTTCACAGCACTTATATAGCACCCCTCCAAGATACCTACTCAGAGGTGCTCCCAGCCTAACTCCAGCGAAATGCAAACCAGCAACATCTCACCATGCCGCCCCAGCAATCTGTCACCATGCCACCCAGAAATCTGCCATCATGCCACCCAGAATTACCTAACCATGCCACACAGACATGTAACCATGACACTCAGCAATCTGTATGATATGTAGCTGTGAGCAACTGCTTTCCTTCAATAAAACAACTTTAAACTCCGAAGTTCGCTCATTAGGTACCAAACAGTGAAAGGTACTTAGTTAACAATCGAAATAATGCAAACCATAAGGAACGGAAGTTTTCTTTCGTGAGAAAGTACAACCGATAAAATTGGGTGAAACATACGTCGTCGTGCAACACAACAGTTGTTTGCCAAAGTTCACATGGTTTCAGGAATGTTCTCTAACACACTGACTAGCAAAATTCTCTCACTTTAAATATTCTGAACTTGAACAGCATTTCAACGCTGTCCTTGGGAGCCAGATGAAAAACTGGTTCTGTTTTAGTGAGAGTGTGTTTTAATGACGACAGTTTCTAAAGCACGTCCCAAATGCATTATATCAGAATTTGTGTTGTATAAACGGTGAACGAAGCCAGTGTTCTCAGTACACGGTCACTTAGCAATATAACAGAATTGACAGACCATAAGCTCTTACGTCAATAACAAGAAATGCATGCTTCTGAATAACTTCTTTGAGCGGCGCTACATAAGTGTCCAATTATAATTATATGTACCTCGATTTAAACAGCAATAATAGCAGAGAGTCAGCTGTCAAATAAAATTCTCCAAAAAAAATAACAACAAAGACCTAGTTTGCTTTACATTTCCATTTGATGCTGAGTTCATATGCTTTATTGTGAAACTTCTATATAATCCATAAAACTTCTATTCACATTCAAAATGTTTTACTGAGAATTTAGGTGATGCATAAAATCTTTTTGCTGGCATCATGCAACCATTCAACATGCCTTATTGAGAAGAATTTACAAGGCCGATACAATTTATGTTGACAATATGCTACACCATGACACTGCTGTAAACGCAAAAAAAACAGAACATGCGCAAAGAAGAATTGTCCCCTATCGTTTAATTTCCGTGGCCACAACACGACGCAAATCATAGCACAAGAAACAACGCCAGACAGACAAATACAGCGACGGCTGCTAAAGAAAAACTAAACCGATTGAAAACAATCCATGTCCCGATTGTTTCATCATCGTCGTTGTTCTCAGTACCGGTTGGTCGACCATGACTGATCAGTCGAGTTGCGAGCCGCCGAAGCAACGAAGTTTCCGGCCGCCTGCTGCATGGTGCGGTTGCCCATGACATCGTGTGCAAACTCTTGCTGTGCCTTGGCAAAGCTGGCCCCTGTGCTGCGATAGATGCGGTGAACCTACAACAAAACATGTAGATTAGTGGAATTGCGGTGTATTTAAGCATATTAACTTGCACTTTAGAAATCTTGATATAATAATAATAATAATAAAAGGGATCATATGTAGCAGGTTGTACCTCCTGGGTCTACAATCCAGCAAATATGATCTCCGCCCTCATTCTCACGGGTTCACTCTGCCAAAAAGGATGAACAAAATTTGTTCCTCGAATCCTCTTTAAGAACACATACTGATAGCCACTTCTTATTCAAACCCAAGGTCTACTCTGCCCCCACCTCAACATGTAAAAACTTTGTTGAGGTGGGGGCTTTGTCAACTTTATTATTAAGAATGAATGAATATTTAACTGAATTGACCTCAGGAAAAAATTACAATCCGTAATTTTTGAAATGATAAAGGAAGGATAAAATGTACATCAGGTAAAAATAATAAAAATAATAATAGGTTAACATTACACTGTATTACACCATGGCTGACAGCACAGGAAGAGACAAAGCGTATTGCTTAAGCTCATACCAAGAGGTGGCCATAATCATAAAAACTAGTGCAGAACAACCAGGATTCTAACCACCAGTTTGAATAATTTTGGCATTTGAACTAGGAGCTAAGTAATTCTAACCACAAGTAACAGTAGTTAGCATTTTAATCATGGTTTAGGGTAATCAGTATTCAATAGTAAGTCAGAGTAGTCACCATTCAGCTTGGCAGGTGAGCGTGGATAGCAAGGACTTCCTCTCCCTAGTTTTCTGATTTCCCCAGTCTGTGTACTCATTTTATAGTCAAGTGTGCCATGGCATACTAGTGGAACAGAAAGCTCAAACATATATAGAGATCAGGGCAGGAATATCTTCTGCCCTGACCTCTGAGTTGAGAGCCCAGTACACTACCAAAAGACTATATAGGAAACTCTGGTTGTCAGTGTGATCCAGATCCAAACTGGTCTAATCCAGCTTACCACATCCTGCCTTCTGACCTCTCACATTTTGACCTGACCTATATACAGAGGAGTACTTCCAAGGACCGTGAGTTCAACATTAATGCAACGATCGATTGTTGTGATGGCGCTGTACAAGTTTCTAGATTAAATCACATGATACTGTGTAGTGAGGCGATCTGTTGTGAGGCACAGTAGTCTAATTGGTAGCGCTCTACGTCTGTAATCCACTGATTGCGGGTTTGAGCTGCTCAGCGGTCTCCGTGCAATGACCCCAGGCATGCACAAAACCGTAACATACAATATATAAATTAAATTATAAAATAAATAAAATAGAATACTTCCACAATTGATACTGCATTTTTGATAATGGTGTTACAAACCCTTCAGATTTGGATTTAGATTAGATCAGCATACTAGCTGCAGGTACAATAGCACTGACCTTGATAAGAATATACAAGTCGAGAAGAGCAAGACCGGCGAAGAGCAAACCAATGAGGATCATGATGACTGCCGCAGCTGTGGCTCCGGCCAAACCTTGGCTGAACATCGCGAGACTAGTTATGAATCCGCTGCAACAGAATTACCAACAATCTTCAGATCACACAAATACTGAGTTGATTAAAAACACAAATGCCATTGCATTCATCTTCAGTGGGTCTGATCGCATACAGATGAACAGCAGTCCCTTAAGCTAAACCTAAGTGGCAGCTACTCATAAGAACTGTTTCTTTTTCTAGTGGCAGCCTCAGCTGAGCAAGGCCATGTCCACAATGCGGCGCCAAATTGTTCTGTCTTGAGCCTTCTTCCAGTGTGGAGGCCCACGTGTGGAGGCCCATGCGTTCTGCAACTTCACTCGAGTCATTTAAAACTAAACTCAAGACACATTATTTCAAGCTGGCTTATACTGAGCCGTGTTGAACTTGTCAAAGCACCCGTGTAACGGCATGTGTCGTGTTACGGCGCTGTAGAAATCGTCGTATTCATCATCATCATTATCACCACTCATCAGATCTTTCTCGACGGCTCTAGTACAATGGTCCTAGGTCGACCACATGGTCTTTTCCAATCATAAATGAACTGTTAGCCACTTCATATTTATTAACTTTGGTTTATGATGATGCTGGCCACTCCTCTCACTCACCTCCTTATCTGCCTATTAATAGTTCACACAACTCACCATAATAACTTTTCTGCCTCCTTCCCTCAACTTGCTGAAAGTCCTTAAACTAATGTTTGTGGTACTTTCCTAAAGTCCGTTCACTGAAAATTGCTTAGCAACATTGATTGATTCCTCATCATTAGATAACATGTTCTACATCGATACAGAAATACAATTTAAACTGTCTGACGACATCATACAACACAACCCAGATATCAAATCATTGTGACTCTATATTCAAACAGCATTCAACTCAACACACTCATTCTAGTTGCCAGTGGAACTGAACTTTCTAGAACCTTCACATTAAATCCTTTAGCGGCATTCGGCTCTAAGGTACATACACAGCTTAGTTATCAAATCTAATTAAGTCTTCTATAAAAATGCACAAGGCATCAATTGATTGCCACTTCAGGCAAAACTATAATAAAAAATCATAATCTGTCGGAGAAGCCTGATATGAAGCAGTGATCTCAATTTCTTTCATGGATTTTCAGTTTTGGACAATGGTTTCACTTGACTGACGTCTTGAGCATTATAATAATGGTGCTATAGAAGTCATCAGATTAGATCAGATTAGATCAGATTAAATTAGGTGTGCATGCATGAATACTGCGAAGTAGAAAAATCCGTCAGAATTGAAATTAGATTCAATTTAACAAATATTCGCAGTCGACGTACACAGTTCCCCATCCGTCGATTCCCAAACTCTGCATAATGCTGACGCAGAACTGGAAAAAGAATATGAAGAAGAACACGAAGAAGTTGAACGAGCTGTCGCTCCTTTAAAAAACACAAAAGAAACCAATAACTTATTAACAGAACCATATTTACGCTCCTTCTGGTATTAAAAAAATCTGTCTGCATTTTTTTGGTTATTATTGTGAAAAGTCACAGTAAAGAAACAAATGTTTACATGTGCAGTATGAAATACATACATATATATATCATATATATTTATATAAGTGCTTTTATGAGGTACTTAAAAAAACTCTATATTGTCTACTCTACATACAATGTGGAGTTGTTTGCGCACTCCTGGTACATGCACCATTCCACTTAACACGAAGTGGTGTTTGTCCCAAAAGCTACTAACAAGAGATAATTGTAATTGTAATTAGTAACTTCTATTTTGTTGTGTCAAATGCACAAGGCATCAACCAAAAAGTAAAACAAATGTTTACACGCCTCCACATAATCTCTACAGAAATGTTGTCCTGAGGTCAAAGGCTCATTCGGCTGAGACACAAACACAACCCGATCAATACAATAACAGTACACATTACTAAAACTCTAACCTTGCATTGATATTCTTTAACCACCTGAATAACGCGTAGGAGAGAACTGATCTCATGAATGGTCACCTGTTTGAGAATTCATTGTAGCATCTCAACTAGCCATCCTCTCCCAACCTAATCCCCAAAACGAGCTAATCCCGCTAATGAACTGCTGTTGGTAGCTGACTGGTCAGAGCGCTCACCTTGTAACACAGAAGGTACGAGTTCAAGCCTCCTCCGAGATGGTTACAGTGTAGGGATCTTGAGCAGATCCTTCACTCAAAATCGATTGATCAATGCTTGGTCATTAGATAGTGGCGCTTAATAAATGCATAATAATAATAATAATAATAATAATAATAATAATAGTAGTAATAGTAATAATAATAATAATAATAATAATAATAATAATAATAATAATAATAATGATAGTAATAGTAATAATAATAAAAAGAAGAATGCCAACTTGTCAAACCTGAAAGCCTTGTAGAGAGGCCGGAACCAGCAGACGAACGAACAAGGGGTGAAGAGAATCAAGTAGAAGATGGACATTCCAAATGTTACACCAGAATTGTTGCTTAATCCGTTGTGTACAGTTGTCACAAAATAGGTCAACGAGCCAACTACGTTGATACACAGGAGTGCAATATACACTGAACAAAAAAAAACAATAAAAAAAGGTTCATTACACAAAAATACAGCTTAAATCAAAATTTAAGATCCTTTACTCTGAATATGATGCCATCTGTCAACTGTGTACATGGGACCACCAGCAGTGAGCTAAGATGGTTCTACGTTTCTGTTTTGCTTATCGATGACATTTCAGTTCATAGTGACATTTAATATCACATAGACTAGCACAGAGAACAACCCTGATTAGTTTGCATTTGAAGTGGTGAAAAGGAAATTTTAGCTGGAAATAATTTAATTCCGAATAGCAAACAGATTTAAATACGAATAATTTAATTACAATCAGTCAATAAGTTACTGAGAGTTGAGCTAATAAACTTATCCAAATGGCTCACCCATCCAGAGATGAAATCCGTTTCGCACAGTCTTCTGGAACTCGAGTGGAATGTCGACAGTGATGTCTTGGTAGAAACACGGCTGCACAGGACAGCTAGATGGCAGTGGAGGAAAGTTGTTTCTCCTAGCTGTACAACATCACCCAGATTTATATAAAAATCATTTTAACCTGCAAATAGGCTTGAACCACTCCAGATGAAATATTTGCAAAGTCAATATTTAAAACTTCAAGCACCCTTTTCAAATATTAGCTAACCATGATTCTTGAAAGATGTAGGAGATGCTGCACATATGTTTTAAAAACTATATAATTATGCATGCATACAAACCTTATGCTTGAAATCAGTTTCTTTAAGTGTTAAAATCAACTATAACTTCTACAGATAACAATTTGTTTTGGGAAATATTTCCATATATAAAATTTGTTTACGAAATTTACTTGGAAACAACTAATAAGTAACAACATTTGAGCAGATAATAAAATAGTTTTGAGTGATCTAAACTAATAAACAACCAATATTTTAAAAGACAACAAACCATTCTTGGGAATTTACACTGAAACAACCCAAGCCTTAGATTCCAAAGTACTTTAGTACTTTAAATAAATAAATTTAAAATAAATTAATAAATGACTAATATCTCAACAAGTTTATTTGTGGCATCCTCAAATCACCTTGGAGCTGGAGACTCCTCTGTATTTCATCTTCCCTGCGCTGGAGCTCTGCCGCTTTGCGTTCCAGTTCCTCCTGCCTCCTCTTCAAATCTTCCGCTACAGCCGTATTTTCCCATGATACACTGGGGGAGTACGGTGGTGGCGGCTCCATTGTCGGTTGCATCACAGCTGGCTGAGTTGGCGCAGCTGTTATTTGCGATGCACCAGGTCTTGATTCAAAGAAATTCTGAAAGAAGAATGACCTCATATCAATTTACAGATTCACGATCACATTGCAAATATACAGAAAAAGTCTGACAATGTGCAAATGATGAAAGTCAAGCCATTGGAAAGATGATAATAAAAAATAATGATGAAAATTATATTATTATGAGCAGGTGGCTGTGCTGGTAATAGTGATCAATTGGTGGGATAATAAAGACCATGACAAACTTGTGTATGGCTGTGCCATTACAAATTTCTCTTGATGATGAAAGTAAAGAATTGGTGGTGGTCAGTGTTTAATCTAGTCCCCCTCGTCTGGGAGGGGAAACCAGGTTTCTGGGGGGAGCAAACAATTGACACAAAATTTTGTCTTCCATCTTTAAAAAGTTTCAGACTTTTCCCAAATTTTTCCACTTTTCATCTTCGAAAAAAGTTGATGACCTTTTTTTTTTTTTTTTTAGTCCTTCATCCAATTTTTTACTTTTTTCCTCTGTCGAAAAAGTTGATGACCTTTTTTTAGGAATCCATCTCTCTGGGGGGGAAAACCATGTATCTACATCGATCCTGGGGGGGATTTTTCCTCCCCTGACGGTCTGTACATTGTAATATTGCTCGCCTCTGGGGGGGAAACATCAATCCTGGGGGGGAACTTTCCCCCCCCAAAGACGTCTAGATTACTCACTGGGTGGTGGTTGAGGTGATGGTTTGGTGATGACGATGCTGATGACAATGAACTGGTGTTAATGAACAGCTGGTGAAAATAACGATGACAATGACTTGGTGATGATGAACTGACGCTGACGATGACAATGATGAATTGGTGGTGACAGTGATAATACTGAACTGGTGACAGTGGCAGTGGTGATATTGAATTGGCGATGGTGGTGATGCCAATGAAGCTGGATGTAATCTGAACCTGAGATGCTGGCGGTTGCGGCTGCTGAGTTGTCTGTGGACCCCTGAAAGCGTTAAATTCTCCGGCTGGTTGGTTTTGCTGTGACCTCATTGCTTGAAGAATTGCTGGATCCTGAAGCGATACAAGAACAGGCCATCTCATTAGTCAGCTCACCACTGAAGAATTCAGATTATAATTATTAACACTATTATTATTTTTACTCATTATTTATTCTGAATATTTACATAACTCTTCCTCAAGATGTTTAACTCAGAGGTGCTCCTGCTTATCAGTAACTGATAACAGTTTTCAAATGGTGATAAACAGAACACGTACGGTCCACGCCAGCACACACGAAGATTCACAGGCTGTTAAAGTGCACGTACACGTTTTTTTAGTGACCATGTGGCCTTGACCCTGCTCCTTTTTCTATGCATTTATCGGATGAGATCCCTCAGCACCGCTTCCCTGTAGCATAGGTGCAATGCCTTTTAAGGTCCCCATTTATACAGAACGTGCTAGCCCAAAGATTCAAATCTCTGAAATAAGCCACTATCAGTAAGCAAACCGGCATCCTCATGCACACTCTAACCAAAGTAGCTAAATGAACCAGATCATACCTCATCCAGCAGAAGATAAGCACAGTACCTAAAGCTAACCCGAGGCAGACATGACATTACTGATATAATTGACTTCATTATCTTACCTCTGAAACATGAGAGGGTAACCAGTTCTCAACTCTGCAGTGACCGTATACCTGACAGTGTACAGTCATTGTACCTTAGTACCATGAGTTCACAAGAAGGCACAAGTGGAGCAGAACTCTAACACTGTCTCTCCACCCTGGTTGGGATTTGTAGTAGTTTTCACTGTTTAACGATGTCTTATGGCTGCCAGGGACATACACATCAATCTTACTTTACCTCAGAGTGTATACCTAGACTGTCTGACTTGATGTAGAGCCAAACCCAGTGCTTTTTTCTCCAGTGCTTTTAAAAAGAATATTTTATTTTAATTTAATGTGACGTCAAACATTTTCTTGAGGAGGGTCTCACCGAGACCCCTCCCCTAACACCACCACCCGTTTTTCTCGGGCTTTGCCATCAATTTAACCCTTCCATAACTGTTCAGTTCCGGAACCTTTTTCTAGAAAAAAGCACTGGCTAAAGTAAATAACTGACACCAGTTGGGCACTCTGGTATTATTTTTGTAAAGTTTTAGGTAAAACCGTAGTTTACGTTGCTAAATTGATAGTGTTTGGAAATCCGTGTTTTACGTTGCTAAATTCTTCTGATGTTGGATGAACGATGAAAACAACTCATACTAAAACTCAAACTAGAAGCTGGATTATCGATGAAATATTACTTAAAATATTTGAATGTCTAGACTCATACATGTCAAGTTCTTGACATCCTATTCGCGTCAACCCTGGAGTCTATCGGTTTGTGATCAAAAGGAAGGAACAGGATCAAACTAGGAAAAAGTAAACGGGAAACACTGCCAACAGCTTATAATTACACACGGTTAATAAAGGTGCTATATAAATACTAAGATAATATACACAAGCACGCAAGTGGGCAAATTCGTCATTGTTTACCTCGAAAGGATTACGATCGTCAACATCTGCAAAGGTGTTTCCCGGGTGATTTGACATACTGCTAAATTTATGCTAAACCTTAAAAGACTAGAAGCTAAACGGTAAAATGGCGAATTTAAAATCGTTAAGTTTTAAAATAATGATTATTTCAGCGACTTATTAGCCACAACGCACCGCTACCGCTTTAGAGTATATATCTACCAATTCCTGCACTGATTAGCGCAAGTACACTTAGCGATAAAATGACCAGCGCCACCCTGTGATCGGCTATGTAATCTCGCTATACGGTAGAAACTATTAACAAAGATCTTAGAGTCGTAGACTATTAATACATATCAATGGTAGAAACTAAACATTCAGCGACTATAGTTAAACTAATCGTATTAAACATATTTAATAAAAAATATACGCTAATGTTGAATTTATTAGTACAAAGCTATTCATTTCTTGTAAGTCTTTTCTTTAACAAGTTAACTTCCAAGTAGTATTTGCTGTTTTGGTAGAAGCGCGTTTCGTAATGTAGCACTCTGTATAAAATAAATAGTCTGAGGCCACATCTAATCGAGTGCATTACGTCATTCCCGTGAGACGCGTTGTATATAAGAGGTCGTTGGTGAGACGTTACTTGGTTACCAAATTAAAGTGAACATCGGTTAGCGCTATATAATTAAATTTTCTAAAAAAAGCAACGAAAGTTTATAACTATTCTGAATAAACATCATACTTGGCTTGACCTCCCCATATTCTGACCCGGGTCACCCGGCACGGAAACTGACCAAACAACCTGGTTCTTGCAGACGAATTAATAATAGGCTAATATAGCGCCGGTAAAGATAGCATCTGACGCGACTTCTTTGTTGCGCTGTGAAATTTCGAATGATTAGCCTACATTAGGCCTACAATGTTTGTTCTTTCAATAATTTGTTCAGTATCGAAAAAAACTAAACAAAAGAAACTAAACAAAAGAAACAAGATCTTCACAACATACATTGTATTGTTAGGTCCAGTTAGGCCTATCCGAAGCTCTCTAGCCCGGGCTGTCACTAAAACACACAAACATTAATCACTGCCATCGACAAAATTATCACTCCTTTGGTTACAAACCCCACAGCGAATCCACTTCAAATTAAGTCCAGGGCTGTAGTGGTAAAATTAGAGGTAGCCTAACTAGGCTACATAGGGCGGCCTACCGGTTAGTTTTCCGAAACATGTTAGAGGTGGTAGCCTACACGCTAACGGTTAGTTTTCCGAAACCAGTTAGAGATGAGTACAAATATTTTGTGAGGTGAGTAGGGGGTTTCTAGAGGTGAGTATACTCTGTATTATACCCGCGTATACCCTCGACTACAGGCTAGGCCTACAGCCCTGATTAAGTCCTAACGCTAACCTACTCCTACAATAGTCAATAGGCCTAGCTATTCCCTGCCCAAGTATCTCCGTGAAGTCATCACCGTCCAGCTAATCGGATCCGTTCCACCCTATAATAATAATAATAATAATAATAATAATAATAATAATAATAATAATAATAATAATAATAATAATAATAATAATAATAATAATACCCCTACCCCTACTCGCACAACACCGGGGACGAGGACCACGAGCCCCAGTAGCACAGTAATTCTTCGGAATTGCTTCTAGGCGCCTGAGGGATTATCCTACCTCGGGCAATAAAAAAAATAAAAAAATAATAATAATAATAATAATAATAATGATGATGATGATGATAATAATAATAATAATAATAATAATAATAATAATAATAATAATAATAATAATAATAATAATAGGCCTAATAAAATAATAATAATAATAATAATAACAATAATAACAATATAAATAATAATAATAATAATAATAATAATAATAATAATAATAATAGTAATAATGATTTTTTTAAATAAAATAATAATAATAATAATAATCTGACATTCAGAGACGTCGTTTCAGCTTTTTCCGGAGGGAGAGACAGGGACGTCATTCGGGTATTTTTTCGGGGGCACTGGCGGCGATCTTGTTTGACAGGTGGGGGGGGGGACACGGGACACTTTTGAACTGATGATTGTGTCAAAAAGAGGTGAACACATTTTCACGTGCGAATATTTTCTATTTTTGGGAGGTTTCTTCAAAACTTGGCGAGCTTGCCCATATGCCTCATTGTAGCCTAAATCCATCACTGTGTGCCTATGGGCCTATGCCCATAAGCTAGTCCATGCAGTGCAGGCCTATACCCCTTCAAATGACGTCCCTGAATTTCAGTATTTTTTTTCCTTCTTTTTACCTCTCTTCTTCCTCCTTTTTTTGTTCCATACTTTTCAGAAATCGGGGAATGTCCTCCCTCCCCCCAATGATGTCCCTGCTGACATTTGTAGCGCGCTCGACCTTCGGTCACTGTTCATCTAAGGGGTCGCCCATTAATTATGTCAACAAATTTTAGGCAGTTTTTGACCCCCTCCTTCCCCCTTGTCAACAACTGTCAAACATTCAAGGACCCACTAATAAAATTATGTCAAAAGAAATTTACCCCCCCCTTACAAACAAATTCTTTTTCCATCGATAAAGAAACTCGAAATATTAGGTTTCAAAAAGAACCCAGGATATTCGCATTTAAGAGATTATACAGAGTAGGCCTATTTTCTCATTAATCTTCGAACAATGAACAACATAATTTAAAACGAAGAAAATATCGCGTTTGATTAAATTACAGACAAAAAATTTATAGATCACTCATAAAGACTTTCCGAATCTATGGTTGCTTTTTGATAAAATTATTGTTGACGTCAATTTGTCTTGAACACCCCCCTCCCCGTTGTCAACAATTGTCAAACTTTTTCAGACCCCCTCCCTCCCCAATTTTGCTGACATAATTAATGGACGACTCCTATATAAGTTCTCCAACTGAGCCATATCCAACACTGCATCACGAATCTGAACGATCTTCCTTCCGAATTCCGAATATTTTCGGTTCCTCCGGTCATCATCACTCGCCTCCATCATCCGTCTCCTCTATCTATCCGCTATCCACTCAAGTCAAAACTAAAGTCCTAGGCATTCTGACTCATCTGATCCTTCACCTTCCAATTCTTGTGGACCTAATAGGAGACTCTGTAACAATGGCTGCCTTAACAGCCGCTCTGCCTCGATCTTGTCTTGATCTGTACCCCAGAAACCGGACTCGGATCTCCTTTGACTACCCTCTAGAAAAATAGAAAACCCTCTGATTTGACACAGCGCTCGTGAATAAGCTGGTGTCCTTCGCTTGGCTTTCGAGTGGCGCTTTATAAGTTTGAAGTTTACAATTATTAGGATTACGATTAGTAGGGTATTTCTCATCTTATTTTCCGAATTTTGGGACGCCATTTTATTAAACGGTTGGAACCAGGTTGGAACGGTCGTTGGTTGGAACCCACCTATGTTACTAGCTTCACGAAGAAAACTATTCATAGGGCCTAACTACTCTTTTCTTTAATATGATTATAAATACTACTTTTTGATACGTTAATTTCGCCTTCTGCATTTATTTGGTGGTGGAGCATGTTTCGTTCTTATCTAAGCTATAGAATCTATAGCCTACATGTGTGTAAGTAATAATTATAGTCAATCGTTTATTTAACCGACCATTGTTTTCGATTTGTAATCTCATCTCAGTAGGCCCTTATTATAATTTAGGCTAACTTATTCGGACTTTTTTAATTCAGCGAAACATAACCATATGCTGATTTCAAGGTCTTACTATTTTCCGTAGGCCTAAATGTTTTGCAGTCTGTCACTGTGTGTGTGAAATTACAGTTCTATCAGAAAGTATAGAGTTCATTTAGAAAAAAATTAACCTTATCTTTTTTTAACGCAGTAACTTAAAGTTACAGTGGTACCAGGTATACTTTTCTTAGTTTTAGACATTGTAAATTTGAAAATTTTAGCAAATACACAGTGGCGGCAATCTTGTCTGAGAGGTGGGGAGGGGGGACAAGTCGGCCGTGGTGTCTGGTTGATTACCTTTTTTTAGGAATTCATTTCCCAAAAAAAGTTATCTTGGCTTTTTTACCAAAAGTCTTTGGCTTTTTCATCTCCCAAAAAAGTTGATGGCTCTTTTTTTACTTTTTTATGACTTTTTCAGAAATTTTTCTCTGATACCTTCATCGCTTTTCCTCGAATTCATCTCCAAAAAAGCTGATGACCTTTTTTTCCTTGAACACCTCTTTTTCCAGCATTTTCTCAGGGTCGCAATATACCAATATACCACTATCATCATATTATCACTTTTTTCGGAACACCATGATGTCATCGCTCTCTCTAAATCTTTTTACTTTTTACAAATTCTTCTCCTAACAAAATTTCTTTATTACAAATTTCTTCTTCCTTTCTCTTAATTTTTTCGGGGGGGGGACACTTCTCCTTATACATTTCATTTTTACCTCATCTCATAAAAAGGCTGTCAAAACTATCACACGCAATTACATTTGTTGGCCTTTTTTGGTGTTTTATCAAAATGTGGGGGGGGGGGGGACAAATGTATGAAGAACCGAAGAACCACTCTTAAAGGTGGGGGGACATGTCCCCCGTACCCCCCCATGATCGCCGCCCATGTAAATACAATGTCATTGTTTTGCAATTTAGCAAACACTCAGATGTAATCTAATGAAAAACCATATGCAGTGTTTTTGTTCTATGGAACTGGACTCTGGGATTCCAAACTGGGTTAGATTTGGCAAGGATCTTGTTCTTCAAGTTCTTTGCCTTTGAGCAGGTTTAAACATCCAATGGATCCTTCTGTCGATGCTGGGCTTCCTCTTTCAGTTTACTATATCCATCCACCACATCCAGTCCAGCAACATCCATCTAATTTTTCCTCTCATTGTCTTTTCCTCGTTGTTTTCTCTATTATAGTTCTCAGTAGGGAAGTTGAATACCCCAATATGTGACCAATCCACTTCCTGTGTCTCTCGTATGTTAGCAATAAGAGATCTTTCCTCGCCAACCGTATGCAGCATATTTTCATTTGTTTTATGCTGTTTTATAGATAGGATCACAGTTATTTATTTTTCCAATAATTGTATTATCCCGATCTGCACCTCACCGTGGTGGGGGTGTGAACAGCCAAGTACGGGATTGCCTGGTGAGGCTATGCCATCAGTGGTGAAGGCCTTGGCCGAAGAACCACCTAGGGCGTTACGCGAGGTGGACAGGCTCACCAGGAACCCAGAAAACGGCTGGCCAACGCAGGAGGCAGGTGTTGAAAGGACACCTCAGAGCGAAAGAGGTCTACAAATGACCCACCGGCCTCCTTACCCTGCCAGGAGAGGAATGGTCACCACCTGGTAATTGACCAAGAAACCTCAAATGATGACGCATCTTTGACGTCACGTTGAGGCCTCATCGTCGGCGCACGCCTGACGGAAGAGAGAGAGATCTCAGGGTGGCTGCTATAGCTTCCTGGCCTTTCTTTGCCATATTTTAAATATGCACAAGAAAACAATCTTATTCAATCACTAATTTGTGTTCAATGCTAGACTGCCTATTCGAAACTTTCTGTCTATCACCATATCTTGGAAGCATTACACATTTACGAAGGGTACGAAAACTTTCAAATATCAGTTTAGTGATCTCAGATTTACAGATGGTAACAGAAAAGTGTTTCCAGTGTTTAAGTCATCTCTCCAAAAACACCTTGGCTGCACTACCATGCATCCTCTAATATTATCCTTCTGACATCTGTGCATAATACTTGTAGTTCCTGACTTTGGATTTGCAATTGGGATTTCATTACTCTTTGTCTTCAGTTTCCTATTGCATCACATCGTCCATGAATAATTTTATCTTAACAGTTGCACTTTCTAATTTATGATAGGTTTGCAATAACATGGAAAAGCGGTAATAAATTCAACCTAAAAATAAGCATAATAACTGGGCTGTGTTCAAGACCTCAAGATGCAAGCAGGTAGCCACAACAAACCAAACACATACATATGTGATTTTTGTAACAATACGTTTACGAAATCCACTCTGAAAATCCATAAAAGAACCCACACTGGAGAAAAACCATACAAGTGCAATTTATGTCACAAAGCATTTGCACGGAATAATACTCTGGAATGCCATAGAAGAACCCACACTGGAGAAAAACCATACAACTGCAATTTATGTCACAAAGCATTTGCACAGAAGACTACTATGCAATGCCATAAAAGAACCCACAGTGGAGAAAAACCATTCAAGTGCAATTTATGTTTCAAAGTATTTGCACAGAATACTACTCTGGATTACCATAGAAGAGCCCACAGTGGAGAAAAACCACACAAGTGCAATTTATGTCACAAAACATTTGCACAGAAGAGTATTATAGGCCGCCATACAAAAACCCACACAGGAGAAAAACCATACATGTGCAATTTATGTCACAAATCATTTGCACTGAAGAGTACTCTATACGACCATACAAAAACCCACACTGGAGAAAAACCATTCAAGTGCAATTTATGTCACAAAGAATTTGCACGGAATAATACTCTGGAACGCCATAGAAGAACACACACTGGAGAAAAACCATATATGTGCAATTTATGTCACAAAGCTTTTGCACAGAAAAGTGCTCTAGACTACCATACAAAAACCCACACTGGAGAAAAACCATACAAGTGCAATTTATGTCACAAATCATTTGCACTGAAGAGTACTCTATTCGACCATACAAAAACCCACACAGGAGAAAAACCATACATGTGCATTTTATGTCACAAATCATTTGCAATGAAGAGTACTCTATACGACCATACAAAAACCCACACTGGGGAAAAACCATTCAACTGCAATTTATGTCACAAATCATTTGCACAGAAAGGTGCTCTATACTACCATACAAAAATCCACACTGGAGAAAAACCATACAAGTGCAATTTATGTCACAAAGAATTTGCACGGAAGAATGTTCTAGACCTACATACAAAAACCCACACTAGAGAAAAACCATACTTGTGCAATTTATGTCACAAATCATTTGCACAGAAAGGTGCTCTATACTACCATACAAAAACCCACACTGGATAAAAACCATTCAACTGCAATTTATGTCACAAAGAATTTTCACAGAAAGGTGCTCTATACTACCACACAAAAACCCACACTGGAGAAAAACCATACAACTGCAATTTATGTCACAAAGAATTTGCACAGAAGAATGTTCTAGACCAACATACAAAAACCCACACTGGAGAAAAACCATACTTGTGCAATTTATGTCACAAATCATTTGCACAGAAAGGTGCTCTATACTACCATACGAAAACCCACACTGGAGAAAAACCATTCAACTGCAATTTTGTGTCACAAAGAATTTGCACAGAAGACTCATCTTAAACTCCATAAAAGAACCCACACTGGTGAAAAACCATACAAGTGCAATTTATGTCACAAAGCATTTGGACAGAATACTACTCTGAAATGCCATAAAAGAACCCACACTGGGGAAAAACCATATATGTGCATTTTATGTTACAAATAATTTGCAACACACTGGAGAAAAACAATACAACTGCAATTTATGTCACAAAGCATTTGCACAGAAGACTACTATGCAATGCCATAAAAGAACCCACAGTGGAGAAAAACCATTCAAGTGCAATTTATGTTTCAAAGTATTTGCACAGAATACTACTCTGGATTACCATAGAAGAGCCCACAGTGGAGAAAAACCACACAAGTGCAATTTATGTCACAAAACATTTGCACAGAAGAGTATTATAGGCCGCCATACAAAAACCCACACAGGAGAAAAACCATACATGTGCAATTTATGTCACAAATCATTTGCACTGAAGAGTACTCTATACGACCATACAAGAAAACTCCTCTGGAACGCAATAGAAGAACCCACACTGGAGATGAACCATAAAAATGTAATTTATGTCACAAGGCATTTGCAGAGAAAACAACCACAAAAGTGGAAATTATGTCACAACTGGACTGCCTTCAAAGAACTCACACATGGAAAACCATACATTTGCAATTTATGTCACAAAGCATTTGCACAGACGAGTGTCCTAAATCACCACATAGGAGGAAGCCATACAAGTGCTGTTTATTTTGCAAACGATTTGCACACAGTAGTGCTCTCAAATGCCATGTAAGAAACTACACTGGAGAAACAAATTACACATGCACTGTATGTCACAGACATGTCCTCAGAAATGTCATGCTTGAACCCACAATGGAAAAATATTATGGAAAAGCATTTACATGAAGCGACGCTCTCAAAGTGCAGTTAAGAAGACACACTCGGTAAAAGCCACAGAAGTGTAAATTACGTGATGTGGCATTGCACGGAGTGAGTGTCTCGGCTACCATGCAATATCCCTTACTGGTAAAACATTATGTGAGAGTGAATTCGTTGTGCCGAACATGGCAGTTTATGTAAGAGATTCAGTACATATACTGACTATAAGAAAAGTGTTGATGGAAAACAGTTGTCAACTACAGAAATCTTGCAAGATCTTCCTTGGTAGAGGACGAATCATAGTCGAGTTGCAAACGATTTTCTGGAGCTATTCTAGGATAATGTCTGATTTTGTAAATCTTTTATTTTTTTAGACCATATGAAAGTGGAATGTGTGACAAAATGTTTAAAATTGAGAAGGATTTTATGGACATTATCATTATGTTATCATCAGAGCATTATCGTTATGTTGGCATCACTACTGTGATGCTCCACAGACAGATATATTTCTTGAAATATATGGGTTTAGTTAATTCGTAGAAAAAGAAAAAGAGATTAGTTTGTAAGTCTATAGTTCCGTCTGTTGACTTTACACCAGTTTTAATGTTATAAACTTATGTTTGATTCTCTTCTAGTCATATTTTATCAATGTCTAGGCTTAAGGTACTGTAGGCCCTACACTATTCCAGCTCCTGTGACCTGTCTGCCACTATACTCTAAACACCACCCACAGTGGCGGCCATAGGCGTAATTTGTGGGGGGCATAGGCGTAGACTCTGGGGGGTCAGCCGGGGCACGTGCCCCCCAATAATTGAGGAGCCGGGGCAATGCCCCCGAAGAATCGAGAATTTCTTCAAATATTAAAATATAATGTTTCAATAAAGACAAATTTCTTCAGAAACAGAAAATCAGAGACACAGAACTGAAATACTATCATAAATTCACAATTAAAACAAAGGTTTATTTTTATCTTCAATATCTTCAATATGAAACAAATTTACATGAAAACAAAACGCCCATTTCATATGCATTAACGTAACACCGAAAGCCTCTGCTGACTGTCCAGACCAGAGGTGGAAAACGTTTTTTTCGGTTTTTTGGTTTTTAAATAAAAACATGAAAAAGAAAACCACAAAATTTTTTTGCTTTTTTAAAAATAAATTTCTTATTTTTGTAGAAGTTATTTTAATAACATTGATTTTGATTTAACGATTTTTAATTTTCGGAAATCGCAACTGAATTAAATTGAGTTGGAGCTCTTGTTCATGCCATTTATCATGGTTTTTTTTATCCGAAATTCGAAAATCTTAAAAACAACGAAAACAACAAAAGCCATAAAAACAAACCAAACAAAACAACGAAAAACACAACTTTTCATCTTGAAAAATATGTTTTCTTTGCACCTCTGGTCCAGACCCCATGCCCCTCCAATATTTTGGACAAGTTTACGCCAGTGGTGGGGGGTACGAGGGGTACCCGTACCCCCCACTTTTTGGACTGGGGGGTACAGTACCCCCCACTTTTTGAACAATGCCAATCAATATTTTGTTATTGTGCCTTCCCAGAGATCGCAGATTCAGCACAGTGTAATTAATTACACAGTACGTCGACTCGCAATGCTAACTGTTGACTAGTTTTTGGGGTGACGCCATTTTGAATCCGAGCTCCTGATTTATAGATTTAAGCTGAAATTAAGGTTAAAAATAATATTGCTAATTCTAATGAAGTCCTCGATGTTGTAACGTTTAAAAAATATTTTATGTGATGGATTCCGGTGTATCGGCGTGTAGTCCTCAATGTTGTAACGTTTAAAAATATTTGATGTGATGGGTTCCCGTGTATCGACGTGTAGGAGCTCGTGTTCAAAATGGCGGTCGGTCACACATTCTGACTGTTGCATCGGCCGGGAGTCGACGTACTGTGTATTATTTATACTGTGGATTCAGCCTTGCTTCGTGTATGTAAGAAATTGGTACCCCCCCACTTTTGAGACCAAAGTTACGCCCCTGCTGAAAACTATCGTCAGAGGTGTACATTAGCTGTTGAAAGCAAGCTTTTCATCTTCAGCAATCCTAAAAGGAATGAGGCCATAGGTGTAGACTCTGGTGGAGCCGGGCACGTGCCCCCAATAATTTAGATGTCCACCCAATGCAACAAGTGTAGAATGAATGACCAAATGTCCCCTTCCGAATATTTTGGACAAGTTTACGCCAGTGAATGAGGCTTTAATCTGACTCGCGCTATGTGCTATCCTAAAACAACGAGTGAGAGAGAGGAATGGGGAGTGTCAGTGTGTCGGATAAAAACCAGAAAGGCTTTGACAGGCTGACAGCGGTTGTCGGTCTATACATGTAGCTTAAATACGTAATACTCGGCGCATGGGCTTACATAGACAGGCAGATAGCTCAGGTCAGTTTAGCTTGAGTTAAAACTCGATAATATATCGAGTCTGATGTTTCTCATCGGCCAAATCTGGCGCTGTTGGGTCTAGGCTCTCGTTGCGTCACGTGATGACCATTGAAATTATAGGGTGGTGATAGAATTGTCTTAAGCACCTCAATTAGCAGTCCCTTAGCCTATACATCGCCCGCGATGCGGCCGCACTATTCCTCCACATACATGTAGCTACGCCACTGCGTAGTGGCATCGTCGCACACAGAGACGCCTAGCTGTAGCCGTACGTTTTAACCAATGTATAGCTAAACAGCCCTACAGTTGACCAGAAGTGGAGGATTTTAAACTGATACTTATTAGGCCTACATCATGGCTACATGTAGCATGATTATGATATTTTATGAATATGACAATTCAGTGTCAGATTATTAGCAAATACGGCAACAAAGTAACTGATTTTGCAAGATTCTTTTTCTATCATAAAACTATAATTATTATAAAAATTAGCTCATAATTTCATCAAGTATATTCGGTTTAATATTATTGAAGAGTTTGCAGTAAAAAATGTCTTGGAACGTTAATCTATACTAGTGTTCGTCTGACATTAGACAGTTTTGCACATGTTAATATTTTGTTCATGTTATTTCTACCTCAAGTCGTCTATAGTTGATCTGATCAGAGAACGGGCAGAGAACTGCTTTGCAAAGCAGTTCATTGATAACTTTAAAAAGACTATATGCGGGTTTTGTTTCGTTACCGCGGGGTCGCACATTATCCAATTTATAACTTCTTTTCTTGCTTGCTCGTTTTCCGTTTCCAGTTAGTGTCAACTTACTGACGCTCATGATCGCGATCCTGAATCCGTCTTCTGAGACTTTCGACCATCCGTTCTGCCTTCCATTCTCCGCCCTTGCGACCCTCCACACACACACACACACACACACACACGCACACACGCACGCACGCACACACACACTCACACACACTCACACAAACACACACACACACACACACACACACCACACACAAACACACGCACACACGCACACCGCGGCACACGCACACCGCGGCACACGCGCACACACACACACACACACACACACACACACACACACACACACACACACACACACACACACACACACACCCACCCACTAGGACTTGGTTTACAGGGTTTTACGCCGCGCCAGTGACCCAACAGACCCATGGAGCTTACAGGGTTTTACGCCACGCCAGGGGCTCCATGGGGTACTATGACTAACACACACACACACACACACACACACACACACACACACACACACACACACACACACACACACACACACACACACACACACACACACACACACACACACACACACACACACACACACACACACACACACACACACACACACACACACACACACACACACACACACACACACACACACACACACACACACACACACACACACACACACACACACACACACACACACACACACACACGCACGCACACGCACACGCACACACACGCACACCGACCCTTCTCGCCAAATGCCAGAATCATCGCCGCCAACCACATACCTATAGAAATACAGTAAAACCACTGAGGTTATTATTACACGTTATGACAGATATGGTATAATCATAGGAGAGAATAAAATACAAGATTTTCCTCGTTTGTCGGCACCGCACTGACATACATCAGGAAGCTTCATGTTCCAGTCTCAAGTCAACCAGGTCAGCGGGGGGGGCGCGTCTACTCCATAGAAACCTTGGAGCAAATGCTCCATCCAAAAAATAAGGTGAGAGATCTGTGAGTGTATGTGCCATCATTATTGGGGGGAGGGGAAAGGGGAAGAGGAGGAAGGGGAGGGGAAGTTGCTCCAATGACTTGGGGGATAGACGCCTCTGCAGGTCAGCGATCATTGTGCTCAGCATCTCGTGCAGTTACAAAGGTACCGCGCTCCCATTGTATCTTACCAACCACCACCAAACTCACCCATCCAACCCACAAACATCCAAACATTTTTGTTCCTCGGATGCGCACTGCTACGGCCCAATCTCGTAGCTTTGCGGTTGTTGGCCCTTAGGCTTGCCCTCCCCTCTATCTGTCTGTCTGTGTCTGTCTGTCTGTCTGTCTCTCTCTCTGTCTCTGTGTGTCTCTGTGTGTGTGTCTCTCTCTGTCTCTGTCTGTGTCTCTGTCTCTCGAGACTGTGTCTCTGTCTCTGTCTCTGTCTCTCTCTCCTGTCCAGTTACGCAAGCGCCTGAAAACATTTCTATTTTGTCAGTGAAGACACTGACTCGGGTCGGGAGCGCCTCTGATTATGAGTGGCGCTATATAAATTCTCGATTACAATTAACATCCACTCACCACACGCGATGTACTTGACCATAAGCTGGCGTGATGTAGTCGACCATAAGCTGGGGCAGTGTAGTTGGCCATAAGGTGGCGTGATGTATAGTTGACCATAAGGTGGCATGATGCAGTTGACCATAAGCTGGCGTGATATAGTTGATCCAGCTGACGTCATGTAGTTTTTCAAACATTGAGGTCATGTATATATTGACCAGATGTTGACGACGTCAGGCTGTTGCAAATTCATCTTTATTCTTCCCATTCAAAAATCTCCAGACCCAACCTTCTTTCGTCTTCAGGCGTTTTTCAACTATTAGAATGGTTTCTTTCAACACACTCTACGGAATCTATACGAATTATACACAACGACGTCATAATGGACTTCAATTATCTTTATGTTAACACTAGCTGTAACCCGTGAAAAATCACGGTATATAAAAAACAATTATTATTGCAGTGATAACAATAACGTCATATTATAGGCCTATAGCCGTCGTCAAGACAACCGTCGCCAAGGCGGTAGTATAGTGACGTCACAATAGTGTTTGTTACGGGACGGACAGACAGACAGACAGACAGACGTACAACGGTTATTATGTTGTTTAATAATGCTGACGTCTGTGGTAAAACATTCTTCTATTACCTGGTTGATATTAATGGGACTAATACGTCTATGCAAATGACGTCATAATGCTGGTTGCCATGGCTTTCGACTGTATGTGTGTTTGTCCCTGTTGACCCTCTGTCTCACTGTTTGCGACATACAGGGAGTCAGAGACAGAGACAGACAGAAGGACCTTCTAAATTTTACTATGATCAGGAGACAAATAGACACTTTACGTAGAACGGTCCTGAATGGCAATTTTAAGCGCGATATATAAATTTGTAACAGAGCAAAATTATGAACAGATGCAGTAGGCCTAAAATAAGGGAGATCATGCCATAAAAGTTTCTTACTTTTGCGTAATACTTCTTATTTATATTCGTAGGCCTACTCATTTCTTACGTGCATCAAATTATAATTTCATGTTTTGCCATACTTCATTGCTTACTGACCGATTATTTTCGGTCGTTGAAATTGCGATGTTAAGATTTCTGTCATAAACTTACATTACGAATGATTTCTTCTTCACTTCAATGATCGACTGCCGCACTGCAGTTCGGGAACTGTTTGTCGCGTGAGGAGATCGACGACAACGACGAGATGTCATTATCATCATGATGTAATCGTCGTTGCCGGTCGAGATAGGACGATGACGGACGAAAGCCAGTCTCCACTGGGTCAACAATGAAGGCAGCGAGGCCGAGGTGTAATCGGACACCACACAGCCAAGGTGTAATAGGACACCTCGCGGCTATGATGTAACCAGACACCGCCCGCGCTGCAGGCGAGCGACGACCCGCGTCGCGAGGAGCAATCTGACACTAATTGACGATAGCTTGACGTGGGGAGGGGGCTGACCGGTGCACGCTGAAGTTCCTACTTAACGGAAGGAAAAGGAGAACACGGGACTTGTACTGCTGACGAACGCGACGTGTGAACATCGGTCGAGCGAGAAACATCGGGAGGAACGACCAGCGGGGCGGCAGAGTATAGTCCGTCAGATTCAGAGACTAACGCGAAAGAACGATCTGTAGTTAGGCTGTACGAAGCAACATTTGAGATAGTCCGATTTAATATCTAAACGCTTTAATACTACGTGGAAGTTCCCGTAGAGTTAGTGTATATATATTTGTTTCTTTAATTAAATTCATTTATTAATTAAACAAAGTTCGTCGTGAATCTTCTATAGAAAAGTTAGGCACGTTAAATAAAAGTGCAAGTAAAAGAACGAGCAATCGAGGGTCGACATCAACACACGGCAAACACACGACAGGGCGACCTTCGATCGCGACACTGTTGGTCGTCATTTTCTCCACAATATTCGTCGTATTTCGTCGTTTTTCATCGTTTTCAATGTTTAAATGTCGATGTTCTTCGACGTCTTTCGTCCGCAACGTTTGACAGAAATGTATCAAATGATCCAGAACTGATGGACAATAGAGGAAATTACGTCATTCCAGCGATGATGTCATATTTGGGGACAAACGACTTGTATAAAAAAGACAATCGCAGCGGGTTAAGTGACAACTTAAATGTCGCTATCCTACTTATATCTAAACCGCGTATTCCAGGTTACAGTGTAGGTCTTGCATCAAATTACATTGTAAATAATTATGGAGTACGCAGCAGTGAAATTAGTTCGTCAGTATACCTCACACTGAAAAACACGAATCGTAAACTGCTGCTTATCTCCGTTTACTACATTTTGTTTTGAACTGAGTTCCGTTTTGAGCTGCATGCCTGTTAGGAAACAGTGTACTTTGACCGAATCAACCCAAGCTTGTTCTTAGATAACATCGACTCAATATAGTGGCGCTACAAAAATTCTGGGGTTAGCTTAAACGGGCGAACATCAATCCCATAAGACTGTGTTTTAAGATTTCTAGTTTTGACCTATCTTTTTGAGAATCAAAGTCTACTTTGCTGAAATCTAAAGTTGATTTTCTCCCTCACCTTGTGTTTCTCAGGTACCAAAAGCTCGGCTTAGCTTTATCCGTAT
>OY744605.1:74170809-74323309 GCA_963556255.1 Allolobophora icterica | reverse complement strand
GACGGACAGCTACAGTGCGGCTTACTGTTGACTGTGCTTGGGGGTCACGCTTGAGTAAGCAGAGGCGTAACTTTGGTCTAAAAAGTGGGGGGATACTTACTCGGAGTAAGCTCCTTCTGTCATCACTGGGTAAAGTCTAAAACGATACGAATCGGCCAGAGGCGAATGTTATTCTTCGGCTGGACATGGTCCTCTGAACATCAATGGCAGGCATTTTATGACAGCCCAGCATATAGCATGAGGATCGTGAGCGTAGCCAATGGATCAAGTACGGTCGCCAGTTCGTTGGCAGTTGAACAGCACTTGAGTTGGTAATTTGCCATTAAGGGGATCAGATTTACAGGTGGGTGATTTGAGAAGGCCGTCTGGCAGTAGGTTTGAAATCCGCGTCCTGCTTCAGTGGAACTGCATCGAACGTGCGTCCAGAGTATAAGCAGATATGTAGGGCATGAAGCTAGGGTGAAACAGCAGGTGTAGGCCTATACGATGGGTGGGTTCATGTAAACAGCTCTAGCCGTGTACTGCATCAAAAGAATATGTTGGGCTAGTTTGTTGTGCAGTTATACAAGTGTATCAAACGAACACTGAATATAATATTTGGGGCATTCTGTTAATCATTTGCTTATGAAAAGGTGAGCTTTTCTGATTCATCAGTGCGAACAGCGCTACATTTTCTATGCATCAATCAAGTTTGTGTAGTGACTCATTCAATCGATTAATATTTAATTGGGTTTGATGACCTTGCATAAATGATATACAATAACTCCTGCATTGAGTTGCAGTATTGCTTAAGATTAAACATCAGACTTGTGCGTCGCAGATGTGCAAGAAATTTAGGGCTAGATGACGAATAGAGATCTTTCAGAAGTGCTGACAATTTTGTAAATTATTCCATTACGTAACTGTTGTTAAACATTTTCAGAATTGCTGTAATTTATTTAATTTGTGCTAATTTTCTTAATTGCTATGCTCCAGGTTTTCCTCTGCACAATGGATAAACGTATATGAGAACTGTTGAGCTTCTACGACCGAAAGTCTTACCATAGGGAGCCTGATATTTACTTCTTAAGTGAAGCAGTTACAATGTCAAGTGGAGCATCTGATGATCAAAACTACCATCCTTCGGATGCCTCTCATAATCCGGAAGCACCTATCCGGAAGAAGAGGCAGATGTCGCTCCAGGGACCAGCTATGCCTGCAGGCGACCTGCCTCCGCAGCCCCCAGCGTTGGAAGAGCTGACACGTCGATCCAGTTTACAGCCAGTCTCTGGATCTTCGCTTCAGAACCTCCAAGGTCAGTCTCGGATTGCGCATCCACTACCCGTTAGACCTTCCACCATTCACTTACCATGTGAGGTTCCAGGTCCTTATCGAGCAGTCGTGGTTCCACCAGTGACCCAGTCGCCTCCGAAGCCACTGCGAAAGGATCAGGTCTACATGTTTGAGTTTGCCTGTGAAAATAAAGGCCTCGGCATCACTCTTGGAATCGGGCACCACGATCCGTTCCTTTGGAAGTCGACAGTCCATGGAAACGGAATTGTCTACCAGAGGAAGGAGAATGGCGATTACTTCGAGATAGAAGAGCTGAACACAACACAGGACTTTGGACTAAGACGTGGCGATGAAGTACTCTCGATCAATGGCTGTATGCTTTACAAGTACTCATTGGACTATGCCGGGTGAGTAATAGCAACTGACTGATGGCTGATGCATTTGCTTTCACCTCTGCCTCCAGGTTCATATCAATTAAAAGTCAATCTCCTGTTTCCCTTGGTGTAGTGTGCAGGAGGCACAAATTTCCAGCTCCTTGGCCCTTAAGCCGGAAATGGATGAAAGAGACAGGGGTTAACTGAAAGAAATCATTCAACTGCAGAACCAACCTCTGAAGACTGGTTGAAAGAGGCATGCAAGAAATAAGCAGTTCTAATTTAACACTTTAACGACGAGCGCGTACGAAGGATAGCCGGGAAGCCAATGCAGCTCGTCGTTAAATGCATTTGATCTAATTTTACCCTTGCCCTGTCTTACCTTGCCCTACATACCCTACTTTATCCTTCTTTTCCTTGTCCTACTCTACCTTATGATACATAGCCAACCTTAATTTACCTTATATCACATTACCATTTCTATCCTGCCTTACTCATATCCTACCTAAATCCTTACCCTACCTGACCTAATCCTACCCTACCTCATCATACGTAGCCTCACTTTACCTTAGCCTTCCTACCCTGACTTACCCTATCTTACCTTACCTAACCCTATCTTACCTTTTTTGCCTTACTCTGCCTTAATTTCCTGCCAAAATAATCTCCATCTATACACGTACTGTGACGTACATGTACGGGTACTGCTCTGCTTGACGCAATAGGCTATACAGTATGAGCTTATCTTAAGTGGACCTTACTCGGATTTCCCTGATAGCTGCGCACACACCTATGTGTAAACGGCTGATTGATTGAGTGCTTGCTTTGTGATGAAGAGTGTGTGGGTTTGAGACCTTGAGTTTAGCCGCCATTGATTGCAGAATCGTAATTGTACGTGTGCAATTACGCAGCACCTCTTCAAGTAATCTACTTGTAAATTTTATCGTTTGATTAATTACTATAAATTACTATATATACTTCAATCATTTCTTTATTTCGTTCTCAGCTCAAGCTTGCGTTTTTCAAATTACTTATCCACCATAGCATGCCTTCCTTTCTTAGTGGGCTTGTACTTATCTTCAGGATTCTGATCTTGATTTTGGTGTATCGTTGGTTGATGAATTGTGCAATGGACACTAGCACGATTAAGAAATTACTCATTAATATACAGTGCTAATTATAATAATTTGATCAACATCTGCTGAACAGTATGTTGCTCCTAGTATACGTGTCTTGTCTTTGGCCGGAGTTCCTCATGTTCATCGTGTTTGCAACTTTGCTACCAAGACTGTCTTTCGCTTTAAACTGAAACCTTACCTCTTTCTGTCTGTTTACGGCTCGTAATGTTTCATGTTTCCTGGCTTCTATGTGTATTTTTTAACTTTGTAGGAAGGGCATTATCAAATTACAGTCGCATTCTATTGCATTGTAATTATTGGAAGTATTGAAAATCCTTATGTATGCTTCTGATAGGTTAAATGCACTTTGGGTAATGATAGTACTATTAATGGTCTTGGTCTTGGTCTGGACCAAGACCAAGACTTTTGGTCTCAAGACCAAGACCAAGACTTTTAAAAACGAACTCGAGTGCACTGAAGACCAAGACCTTGGTCTCGAGGACACCAAGACTGATGTGTACCCTGGGTAGAAAATGAAAATAACCTATACTATGCTTCGATTATTTTTCCTTCGTTACCGTATACTTGACTTTACCTGACTGAACTAATCTGACCTAACCTGATCTGAACCTACTTATACAATACAATACAGCTGTATTTTATATCACCGTCCTTCAAAGCTCATAAATGCACACGACCATACGACAGAACATCGACGGCACAGAGCAATTGTGGGCGAGGGACATGCTTAAGGTCCCTACTCCCTACGCAGTTACTGCCTTGGGCGAGGCTCGAATTACGGCCTGCTAAATAGGAGCATGTATGGGCCTCCGTTTGACACGTCACAGCATAAAGATTGAATCTAGTAGCTGTCCTGCTCCTATTTAGAAGGCCGTGCTCGAACCCATAGCCTACTTTCATCGTTACAGCGCGGACGTTCTAACCATCGGTTACCGTGCTATACGCGCGCCATTCGTTTAGCTTGCATAGCTTTAGTTTACCTGGTCTTATATACCGTCTTGGTTTCCTAACCCTACCTTGCCTTACTGACCTGCTCTGCCTTGTTTTTTTTGTTACAATACACGGCATGAACAAATACGGACTTCATTGGATGTTCTAGAATTCTGTTGGCTGAAGCGGCAAGTTGTGGCCATGTGAAGTTGGCCATCACGCGGTCAAAGCGGCCGCCATCGAGAGCTGACTACTCGGGCAGTCGACAGAATCATCTGTCCCAATCATTCGATTCGGAAACTGGTTCATCGACCACGACTCAACCAACATCGGAAACACCAGCTGAGGTATATACCACTCCGCCACATCGTACAAAAATGTCTTTTTAAATGTGTCTAGACACACATGTGTTTATGCACGTCTGCATGTATGTGTACATGTATGCGTGCTATTATGTACGTGTATGTGTGTATATAGTTATGTATATAGACCTGTGTGAATGTATGCATGCATGTACTTGTGTGTGTATGTGTGTATCATATTATATTATGTGTGTATATATCAGTTCAGTTACTATAGTACCCTTTAAGTACCTATCAGCATGCTGGGCCTGAAAACGTGGCGATCTGTTTTTGAAGGGCTAAGTAAATATTTTTTCACAACAACAGATGCATCTTTGTGACCTGTGCACAATCGCAGCAGTGTGTCTGTCTGCAGTGTAGGACTTAGCAGGCTGCTTGGGTGGCTGACTTACTGATGGACTGACACATCGCTCGTTGCTCGCTTGCAAAGTCACTTGTGCATTATTTTTTAACTCTCCGCTGTCTAGTCGTTGAACTAGTCATTGTATAGCTGAAGGAGTAACAGATTTTTAATTTACTGATTGATTGATTGATTGATTGATTGTCTAGCTGATTGACTGATTGATTGATTGACTGCCTGATTGTTTTGATTGATTGATTGTTTACGGATATATGCTTTTGTCGAATCGATCAGCGAGCGTCAATCTCCTACTCAGAACCGTTCGATGTTGATCTGTATAGAGAAGAGGATGGCAAGAGTCTTGGAATCGGAATCGTAGGAGGACTTGATGCGCCACTTGGACCAATCGGATTCTTCATCAAAACCATCTACCCAACTGGATTAGTTGGAGAGGATGGCCGACTCAAGACAGGCAAGACTTCCTCTCATCTCAATAATACAAATACTAATATTACTACTACTACTACTACTACTACTACTACTACTACTACTACTACTACTACTACTACTACTACTACTACTACTACTACTACTACTACTACTACTACTACTACTACTACTACTACTACTACTACTACTACTACTACTACTAATAATAATAATAATAATAATAATAATAATAATGATAATAATTATAATAATAGTAGTAGTAGTAGTAATAATAATAATAATAATAATAATAATAATAATAATAATAATAATAATAATAATAATAATAATAATAATAATAATAACGACAACAACAACAGTAATAATAATAATAATAATAATAATAATAATAATAATAATAATAATAATAATAATAATAATAATAATAATAATAATAATAATAATAATAATAATAATAACAACAACAACAAAACAATAGTAATATGGGATACACTGTGCTGCTACGCTAACACTTTCTGTCTTCTTGGCCTCTGCTGCTAGCACAAGCGAACTCCAAGCACACATGCTTCCATCTGAATTGCCTGGTGCCTCAGACGATCTAATGACTACAGCACTAAAAGCATGGATGATACTTACGGGTGCCGAACCACCAACAGGATCAACAGCTCATCCTCAAAGAGAATGGGATAGCCGCTGGACAAGAAAGGCGTGGACAACTCTGCATGAGTCTGCGAACAATGCACGTTTCTTAACACCTCGGGCTCCACACGCGGGCGATTGGTTGCTAGCTCCTCCGGTTACTGCATTGGGCCTCCGCTTGTCTGATGAGGTGATACTGATCGCCGATGGAATGAGACTCGGAACGACACTATGCGAACCACATTTGTGTCACTGTGGCGAGAGAGTTGACGCCAGAGGACCCCACGGTCTTGTCTGCAGAAAAACGCGGGCAGACAACAACGGCAAAACATTCTCAACGATATCATGTGGATATTGTTCGGAATAGCTAACATCCCTTCCCAGAAAGAACCATTGGGTCTCGCCAGAGAAGATGGCAAACAACCAGACGGCTTAACGCTTTTCCCGTGTCTCACTTGGGATGTGACCATTTCGAACTCATTTGCAGCGTCACATCTGGCAGTAACTTCAATCGGAGCACGTGAGGCCGCAAACAGGGCAGCTGCCGCCAAAAGATCTAAATACGCCACAATCACCCGAACGCATGTGGTGGTGGTGGTGGTGGTGGTGGTGGTGGTGGTGGTGGTGGTGGTGGTGGTGGTGGTGGTGGTGGTGGTGGTGGTGGTGGTGGTGGTGGTGGTGGTGGTGGTGGTGGTGGTGGTGGTGGTGGTGGTGGTGGTGGTGGTGGTGGTGGTGGTGGTGGTGGTGGTGGTGGTGGTGGTGGTGGTGGTGGTGGTGGTGGTGTGGTGGTGGTGGTGTCAGTGGTAGTGGCGGCGGCGGCGGCGGCGGTGGCGGCGGCGGTGGTGGTGATTTCAGATTCAGATTGTTTTATTGATCACCATGTAACAAAATGCATTTCCAGACAGTCACATTCAATGACGCCTATAGGTAAACCCATAAGGAACATAAGGTTCCGCTATCAGGGTCACCCTAAGGGCTAATTACATTGCTGGTGGTGGTGGTGTTAGTAGTAGTAGTAGTAGTTGTTGTTGTTGTTATTGTCAATGTCTTGTGTTATTAGGTGATGAAATTCTCTTGCTGAATGGTGTTCCACTCCAAGGACTGAGACATTGTGAAGCCATCAATAAGTTCAAGCTCCTTCCGTCTGGTCCAGTTCGCCTCACAGTCCGTAGTCTCGTTCACTTGGCCGGTCCTTCAAAATCCAGGTACTGTCATCCATAATCATAATAATATAACCTCCAGATGTACTAAGAATAGAGTAGTGCGCAGATTAAGTGAGATTCTTTAGAATTTATGTTAATAGCATTCAAGTATACTGAATTTGTGCATTAGGCTAACACGAGCAGAGATTAGGCCTATTGACTAGCATGTTCGGTGGTTATTTTTATATTTCTCTCAACTCTGTGTCAAATTTGCCAGATCATGAAATAACTTCTGTAGCGCATTTGCTTGATCAAAATAAAATACCAGGTATTTTAACATCGGACACTTTTGACCGCCTGTCTGAAATATATTACAGCTTAAACTCAAAATTTGTCTACCGGTAATTTGAATTTATTTTTAAAAGCAATAAGTGAGTAGTTGTCTAATCATGACCAGGTAGCCTATATCCGTCAATTTTGTGGACCAATGTAGGTAAAGGAATTAAATTGAAGAACAGATTTTGTAGCACCTTTTTAGAACATCCCAAAATATCTTCAGAATGTTTTCATCGGCTGTTGGAGTGGTACTGTAGGATGTCTTAGATTGGACTAGTGTTAACAGGACTGTTATCTATCCACTATCAGAATAGTCTTCTTTCGTGTACTGTTAAATACCGATCTCCATCTACGAAGCCGTTTACCTCAAAGTGGCGTGTCCGATTAACATGAGGCGGCCTTATCATAGTCAAGTCGGCCCGCTTAAGCGGATTTGCGGCTCGACACAGGATGTGCAAGTTATCTTTTAAGTGAAGCGAATCGGCCGATCCTCATCTTCTTTCTTGTCCAACCGCTGCTAGCGTCTAATGCGCCTTACAGTAGTGTCTTATGTCATGCACTGCTTTGTTGCGATTATAGTTACCCACTTCAAAGGTTTGAGAGTATTCATTTCTGACTAGGCCTATGAACATTAATGTTGGCAGAAGTATATAATAATGAAATGATTGCGTACCTTACCTTACCTTAACTTACCTTACAACACCTTTATCTAATTCTTCTTCGCATGCTTACATGTAGGCCGCCCTTAAAGATTTCAGTTATTACATAGAGCTACAGTACAAACTGAATGTAAAACATTAGGATGTCTGGCCGTGTGAAGGAGGCGGGGCTTTCAGATTGATTGAATGATTCATTCATTCATTCATTCACCTATTCACTCAGAGCACTTTGATAGCTACATATTCTTACAGATATTAAATGTTGGTCTAGTAAACTAAGTTAAACTGCTAATTCTGGATAATAGACCTGGCTGTTGACATTTTAAAAAACGTAATAATTTTGACCCGTGCATTCTACATAATGTGTAATAATTATGTGGAAATACAGAGCTGTACTGCGAAATCAGGTTTGCCTTATTCAGCATTTCACTTTAACGCACCATAAATAATTCTAAAAGCCTTAGTCCCAGTTGGTGGGCGTTGGATGACATTTGGGGTGCACACCCCACTTGATATGCATATTATTGATCTCCAGCAGTTTTTGAAATATACAGAGTCAGGACTACATTAGTAGATGCCAAAATGGAGAACTTTGAAGGAACCAAATGTATCCTGCTTTAAGAGTTGGCCGATTAAAGCATAGTGTTGTACACGACGTGGTAGCATTAGTGATAAGTTTCTTACATTAGCCCCTACACGTTATTATGTAGCCAGTGGCGTCTACCAATGGTGGTGTGTGGAGAACGATCTCCATCGAACTTCAAAAGTGGGGGGGGGTTTGACATATTTTGACTGAAAGTGGGGGGTTGCATTTTTTCATGGTAGCTCTTTTGTCCCGTGTGATAATATAGCCAAATCCAACAAAGCAAAAATATTTAAAATCCGAAAAAGTCAAAAAAAATTTTTCGCGCTACGCGCGATAATTGCTTTGACTCTCTTTGGGCACTGTCAGTAAACTCAGCACCTATTAGGGCCTAAAGTAGAAAACATTCAGCTAAGTCATCCATTAATTCATTAATCTGTAGGCCTAACTGTCTCAGAATGACTGATTAATTCGTTTGTTTTACGACGCCGTCATATCAAAGACGATCGGCGTCTCTCCCACTGCAGAATCTCAGAAAACACCAAAATGTGTATTTCAGGGGGTAAATTTTTTGGGGGGGTTGATTCTCCATTTACTTTGGGGGGGGTTAGACGCCACTGTATGTAGCTCTTCTGTGATATTTCTAATAATCTTCTTATACTTTCAGCTCTGAGTTAAAAGATTCATCACAAAGGTTGAAGAAGTCTGCCGACAGTCACGGCCTCGGGAGCTCATCTCTGTTTAGTGAAAATGCGAGGAGTGATAGCTTGCTCGATGAGATCATGCTCGAGTGTGGGAGGCAGGATAATCTAGAGATGGACTTTGTGACAGGAAATACGAGTGGAAGTGCAACACATTCATCGTTTTTAACGGAGACTACGACAAATTCACTGCTTCCAACTGTAAGTGTAACAGACGCAGTTGCATCAAAAATTGTCATTTCACAACCAACCGCAAGAATAAGCAACATGTCAGTTCCTAATGCGGTTGTGACAGAGAAAGAATTTCAGTCACCATTGGTGACAGACGTGATCCAGGCTGAGAAAGTGGTAGATCCTGTTTCCTCTTTTGAAACACGGTCCCTCGGTTTTTACGAAAATCCACCAGTTCTTAATTCTGGTCCAACTAACGTTAAAGAACCTGAACTTATTGTGAAACACAGGGTGATAAATCTCTACCAAAACGCTCTGGTAGCAAAAGAGACGGTAGGAGGACTAAGTGACGATGGTCTTTTCTCAGAGGAAACTGATTTCGGTCTACCACCCCCGATGAAACCTGGAGACGTTTTAGGCAGCTATCTTGGGATTAAGAAGTCGCCTGAGGCCAGTAAACCAACTGCAGATTACTTTGACCCTCCACACGAATTTACCAGTACCATGTACATTGCGGATGACTCGGATGAGGATGGTAATGGAGATGCTGGATCCAGATCCTTCCAGAAAGACTTGGGTGATGATCGCCACAGTGCTGTAGCTGTTGCTTGGTCTGGGATCCAGGACGATGATTTTTTATCTGGCATCGGGGCTCCTGTTGGTTTTGGGGATGATCAGAGAGAACTGATTGGTAATAGCAAGCTCCCAAATCGTGTTGAATCCAGAGCGTCTGAACCTTTGTGGAAGGATTTCGATTTACTTGGAAGTGATCCACAGCAGTTATTGAATGAAAAGTCAGTGTTTGGCGTAAAGGCTTGGTCTAACTCAAGTCATAACTCACAGACAAACACGACAGCAATGGCAAATGGAACAAAGAATTTAAATCCTTTTGCTGATGATTTTTCGTTTCCCAACTCTAACATGTCTGATTCCGTTCATCATGAAATGTTCAACGTTAAAAATGGTACATATGGTGGTGCAGAACATGGGCAGAAAGAACCACGCGAAAGCGTTTCAGATAATTCATTACAGGATAATCTATCTCCATATGGAACAAGCGAAACAACTGATGCAGAGAAATGGTTCTCAGATGAATCTCCAGATCCGGGAACAACGCTGGCGACTTCTAATGCGCCTCAGAAAAGACTGATATTAGTTGGCGAGATAGAGCTTGCACCACCACCACCCAACTTTTCTGGGGCAGTGTTGAATGGTGGTGATTCTGTAGGTCAGAATCCAGAAGAGCATCTCAATGAGTTACCTGCTTCTTCCAGGTTCAAAGAAGTAGATGTTAAAACCGATGCTCTAAACTCGAGAAGCATTACGTCTGAGAAAACGCCGTTGAGTAAAGTGCCTCCTTTCACGATTGATTCGGAGAGCAATATGACTTTGGAAGATGTTTGTGTAGATGAATCCAGTGCTGATGACTGGTTGGAAGCCTGCATACCATCTGCAAAATATGATTCTTCTGCCTCATTATCCAAGCTCGACATTGAACTGTTTAGTCATCAGGAAACGTCCAGACTTGAAGACACTGGGACTGTGCTTTTCTCTGCTGGAGATCATGGTACCACAACTCTTCTGCAGCCTTCACATCGGTCACCATCATTTCCACCTCCTTCTCCTTCTCCTCCTCCTCCTCCTCCTCTTCCCGATTCAAACAGTTCTGAAAGCTTCCTCGAGATGTCTGAACCACCCCCACTTCCATCATCTCCGCCGCCTCCCCTACCAGACACCCCGCCTCCGCCTCCGACGCGCCACATGTACGCAAATGACCTTCACCTGGAAAGTGTAGGGCTATCTGATTTGGCGCCTCCTACCAACAGACTGTTCACTGATGACTTTGGAACATTCGACGGCAGCGACTGGAAGCCACCCGCGTGGAAAAGCGACTTAAGTCAAGAGTTGACGTACGATGTAAGTCATAACTCTGCTTCTATGCATGACTCTCAGCAGCATCTGTTGGATGTGCGTGGAAAGGTTTCTGCTCCACCTAATTCCATTCGAGTGATAGCAGGCCATAGCTTGTCTTACAGTCATCCTGCAGAATCGGAGAATGATCAAGTGCAAGCATCCAGTGCTTTTGAAGGCAAGATATCGTCCAGTGCAAGCGCTAAAATTATCAATACTCCATTCTCCACCAGCCAAACTGATGTTTCGACTTTCCCTGAACTCCAATTGACAAGTGAGCTAGCTTCACTGGAGGCACCTCTTCACAGACAGAAGACTTTTCCAGATAGAGGAGTAACAACTGTGGTTGAATCTGCACTCGGAAATAGTGAAGAAACTCTTTCACTGACAAAGCCATTAGATTTTCGCAAGCCTGCTTCCGTTTCCCTTCATGCGGTCGGTGACCAAGTGGCACCAGAGGAGGAGAACAGGATCAGAAGCGAAACAGAGCCATTCCAGATCAAGGTGAACAAGAACCTTTGGGGTCTCGGAATGAAGGTGTCTGCTACACCAAAAGGAGCAGTCATCAGCGACATTCAGAGAATGGGTCCTATTGGAAGAACCGGTGACATTAGGTAACTAAACTGTTCTAAGATACTTCTTGTAGGTACTTTAATTGAGGCACTTCAAGATATCTTTAGCCTATTTTAAGATAGATTATATGTTGAGATACTTTAAGATACTTCAAGATATATATACTATCAGCATACCTTAAGATGTTTAACACTTAGTTATTGTTGCTGGCGTGATCGTGTCTTTGGTTGTTGTTCAGAGTGCGTCTTTAAACTACTGTAAGAAGGAAATTATAAAATTTCAGTTGTATTGCATGACTTGGTTGTCTTAAAGGTGCAACCGTGCAACTCATTGAAATATTTAAGGGACACTGTTGAAATCTTCTATAACAATGCAATATTACATACTCTATTTGTATGATACTACATGCTCTATTTGTATGACCAGCTGAGGTTGGTAATACCTATGTGACTAGCATGCACATAGATAAACTGTCTAGTGCCAAGGCACTGTTGCTATTTGCACACTACATGGTTCTTTTAATTATTATTATTTATACAAACAGTTTTAGCGTACACAAGTTCACACAGAAATGCGAATCTGAGGAACTCAATAATAGTACCGGTAACGCCATATGTTGGAGATATGAAATTCATATGTAAATATAACCCAATAGGGATTTCATATGTCCTACACAGGGTCGTCTACACCATAGAAACCTTGGAGCAAATGCTCCATCCAAGAAATAGGGGGGAGATCTGTCAGTGTGTGTGCACTGTGCCACCATTTTACGGGGGAAGGAACGGGAGGGGGAAGAAGAGGGGGAAAAGGGACGTTGCTCCAATGACTTAGGGGGATAGACGCCCCTGGTCCTACATATATGATCTGAAGCTGTTAAGGTATTATCTAGCTGTCTACTCTCGACCATGCTGTCAAACAATTCATGTTTGTGAATATTCTGGCGACATTAATGCCAGCTGTTTCCGGAATTGATCTTCAGCTTTAATTAAAACAAAATCGAAATACAAATGTATTCTGTCTTGTCGAGGGTCAACGATTACCTTTTGGCGGTCAATGGTATCGCAACTGGAAATCAAACAACTGAAGAAATACAAGAATTCCTAGACACTCTTCCTACTGGAACCGTGCGTCTTACAGTGTCGGCCATGCCACCAACTTCCACTTCATATGGCCAAGGTATCTCAAGTCCAATCGAATATAAGTATTATGCAGAGGCTTATTGTTTCCTACAGTATATAGGGCATCGATTTGTGTGGAAATCAATAAAACCATAAAGCGATTAAAAATCAATTGTTGAGATCTATATTTCTCAGATAAAGAGAAAATTACCTGAAGGGAGTTTAGTTAACTTATAGGGCCTACTTCATTAAGAAAGCTGATTGATTTGTTTATGCCGTAATCCAATTATATTTAGATTAGCATGACCTACAAATAGTGAGTTCTAAGAAACGTTCGAAGATGCTATATAAATGTCCAGGAAGTATGTTCCAGCTTAATTTCCGTGCAATGCAGCAGGGGCTTGGCAACCATTTAAGTAGGAAAGGATGTACGAAGGTAAAATTAATGAGAATTATGGCTATGTTAAAAATTAGAACGTGCTGTGAAGGTGCTACAGAAAAGAAAATAGTGCCGTGTTATTTTAACAAGACAGTTGCTCTGTAACCAGGTTGTATTTAAATCTGAATTTAATTTTTGGTCTATGTCTAATCTCAGAATATGCTAGAATTCATATACAATTATTCATTTTTTGTTTATTAATGATAATATTGCAGAACAATTTGAGAATCAACGAGTTGGTGCAAATCCAGTGACTCAAGCACAGAATGTCAATCCTTCGCAAGATCTTTCCTTTCAAATGAATATCGTTTCATCACCTTCAGTCGATTTCTATGCAGCATCACCTATATCTGCCCCAACCTCTGCATCCATCACTGATGCCTTATCCATCTCACGACGCAGCATCAGCCGGGATGAAGTTGTTGGTAGCGTTTTGAAAGACTACTACACAGTGGAGGATAAGCCAAAGGAAGAGACTTCTAACAAACCAAAGAAACCGCTCATTGCTCAAGCTCTTTTGCCAAAGTCCAAGCGATCCAGTTCATTAGTGCCTGGCAGTGCGTCTTCTACTCCAGATGCTAAGACTTCTCGGTCCCTATCTTCTGCCAGTTCTCATTCGGAATGTCTCGATGCTTTACATCCAGATAAATACCTGTATGAAGATGTTGCAAACAACCCCGTTTTTGAAGAACCGTCAACGAAAAATTTTCCTGAGTCAAGAGACTTGGTAAATCCTATCAGCAGCAGTTGGTCGCTGAAGACAAGAAAATTGGCCTTTGAGGAAAAAGATCCAGGTGACTCGAACACAAAGGTGCAAACAAAAACTGCAGACAAGTGTAAGATTTCAGACAGCGAGTTGCAGTTTAGCATGGGATGTCATGCGAAACGTGTAGACGTTATTGAGAAAGATGATGACGACAGTGCTAGCGTGCAATCTGATTCTTCCAGCATCCATTCTGCAGGTTACTCCTCGCAATCATCCGAAAACTCTGCATTGTCTCGAAGCCGGGTGATGGCAGAAGTTGAAACCGAGTACGCCAAGAAGGTTGCCAGTTCAAAGGCCTTTTTTGAATCCATTCAAGCTGACTCCAAAACAGCCCCAGGTTCTAAACAGTCCGGTTCAAAAACTAATAGGACTTCTGAAGTCACTCCAAGATCTACAGACTTCCAGCTATCCTCGTCCACTGAGTCAAAATTTGCGGACAACTATGAACAGGACTTGATGTTGAAATCAGAATCTGTAACCCCTGAAAAAGAAACTCCTGTTGACTCGGAAAACCTTAACATTGCTGAGTCGAAGGCTTTCTTTAAATCTATTGAAAACTCTAAAAAGCAGAGCAGTAGCTCCTTTGCCTCGCCTGGCAGAAACTTGCCTGACACTGCCATACAAACGTCTGTTTCGTACGAAGCGCCAAAGCTGCAAAGAGAATCAAGAATGATTTCTGAGATCGATTCAAGAATGATTCCTGAGGCAGAGTCTGTCTCAGAATTTCAGTCCTCTGGAACAAATATTCATTCTGGTACAGAAATTAAACGAAACCACATTGGTAATGAGCACTCAGATATGAAACTGAGAGAATCTAAAGTGGACCTAGACTCAGAAAGCATAAATGTTGCTGAATCGAAGGCATTCTTCAAATCAATGGAAAGCACAAGTAAGCGTAGCTCTAAGCCAGTTTCAAAGCCTACCCAGAGCTTACCAGTTACTGGCTCAAAAACTGGTATAAATATTACTGCAAATATTGAGCCGAAACGTGTCAAAGATGTAATGGCACGAAGGAATGAAGGACGAGCTGAGGAGTTCCCCAAATTTACCAACTCAGCAGAACCTGAAACTAGCAACGAAAAGATGCAAGAAATGAAGCAACAGCACTCGGACAACGAAACTCATGAGGTGGAACTAGTGAAAGTTACAGACACCAAAGCATTTTTTGAATCTCTTAGGCCATCAACTTCTTCAAATAATAGGGATAAGGCAAAGCCAATCAAGCGTGAAGAATCACTCAACCATTTAGTCTCAGAGAAATTAAATGCCACTGCACAAGAAACCGTGTCTTCAGCTGCAGAACTCAGAAGTCAAGCACCTGGCGGAACTCCAAACCAGTCCTCAGTGGCGGAACTTGATAAACCTCGAGCTGTGGTCCAGCCGGTGTCTCGAAGAGAATCAGCACCCAGCGTCAACCAGCACACGACTGGCCGCCCTCCAACTCTTCCAACACAGAAATACCTCCCTGTGCCTTCTGGACCGCTACCAAAACTGCTGCCTGCTTCGTCTACAATGCTTCGACAACCGCAGAAATCGATGCAACTGGTGCAGGGTAATCCATCTTCATCAATCTCATCGACATCGCAGACTCCAGGTGCCAGCAAAGACCAGAAGGATATCTCGGTTAATTCAGCGGGTACGACTGAAAGCCAGGAACAGCAAAAGTCTGTAGGAAACCTTGCCTCGAAGTTTGCCACTTCATCACCAAAGCCAAAGGCGATCTTCACAGGTGATCTGAAACCAGACGCTGCTTTGCTTGTCAAGCGCGAGGGTCCTGGTCAAGTTAGATACCAGTACGGAGGCGCGGGCGAGTCTTCGAAATCTCCATCAGCAGGTAAGCTTTTATTTTGTATCACGGTTCGTTGGAGACATGATGGCTTATCGGTACTGGAAAGGACTTTTGATGTGGCACAAAATGTGTCACGGAAGTCTGTAATGCAGAGTGTGCAGGCTGCTTTTAATTGCACATTTAATAAATACTTTTTAAGAATGCTTTTGCTGAGAAGACTGGCAAATAATAATGGTAATAAATTTATATTTAATCCTAAAACAAACACATGGTGTATAATAATATACGTACCAGGTAACATGTCCTTTTGGAATAGTCTTTCACTGCATGTATTATCGTAATCGTAAACTTCAAATTTCTAAAGCCCTATGTAAAGTTAATCGCAGAGCACCAGCTTATTCAGGAGCACTGCTATATGTCAACCACCACAGCTCAATGCACCCCTTCCCCTTCGTTGATGTCGTGCTCAGTGCCAAAAGCGTTGGATGGACACAGATAGGCGTTGGTAGAGAAATGTAATTATTATTATAACTATTATTTTAGTATTATTATTATTACTATTATTATTTTTATTATTTTTTATTATTATTGTAATTGTTATTATTATTATTATTATTATTATTATTATTATTATTATTATTATTATTATTATTATTATTATTATTATTATTATTATTATTGTGGTGGTGGTGGTGGTGGTGGTGGTGGTGGTGGTGGTGGTGGTGGTGGTGGCGGTGGCGGTGACGATGACGATGATGATGAACATTTGTAATACATAGGCCCTACAAATTCACAGCGCAACTTGAATCTGAGGTGTGGTTATTGTTACAAAGAGATCCTTGTTCATGTTGTTTGATATGAAATGCTATATAAAAACAACACATCATACTACTGTGTCTACTTCTAACTCAGACTTGAGCGGTTCGCCAGCATCCGCTAATGCCGGAAAAGTGAAGAAGCCAATACCTCCGTCAGGACCGCCACCTTCAGTGACTACGCCGTCACAACCTGCCAGTCCGATGCCTGTAATTGGCAACACTGCCAACTCGCAGAAATGGAAGCAGTTCATGACGAACTACTCTTCGATGAAATAATTCTAAGTTCAAGAATGAGGAAGCTGTTAATCTCCAGAACAAGCTAATGTGATTCATGATGACTCTAGACAATGTATATATAATGCACCTTTGTGATTCAACCCGAGTGTCTTTAAATGCATGCTCAAGTCTTATGCGTTCCTGTATTTGAATATTAATCCACTCACCCTTAAAAGCTGTCTGTCTGTCTGTCTGTCTATCTGTCTGTCTGTCTGTCTGTCTGTCTGTTTGTCTATCTGCAAACATGAATATAATATGGTAATATTATCACATTCATTGTGGCTATCTAATCCTATATAGGCCTAAGGATCTTAAGGGAATAAGGGCGTGTCCAGGGCAAACCGGTCATCACACCATTTGAAGTGGAATATGTCACTGAGTTGACCCCGAATGGTTTTGGTGAAGGTTGTCCACTGCATTTATAGGCCCTAAAGTAAAAACGGTAAAGATAACGTTGGGAAACAGAGTTTAGAACCAGGAAAAAGATATGAAGAAGACTGATGATTAAAAACGGTTAGCACAATATTTGGAAGCTTAGAATCAGCCTTCAAAAGTTTTGATGACTTAGAAAAGGTCATCTAAAATATGTTAACTTGCCTAAATCCAGCACTGCTTCTAGTAATTGATGGTCTAACGATGTGCATCACATGCGTATAGGGCGTATGTGGCAGTGTATCATAATCTCTAATATGCCTATGCTCGCTTTGGTATTTGTAGGCTACCTTAAGAGGATTAAAGTTGTTTTATGTTCGAACTATGATAATAGATTCGTCTCAGAAACAATATATACTTTACAGCGATATTCTGCAATAGTCTGTTTATCATATAGGCCTATTACATTCCGTTAAGTTCGTATATTACATACCGTTAAGTGCATATATCATTACATTCCGTTAAGTGCATATAAGACTTATTATATACCGTTAAGTGAATTTGGTTGACGTGCTGGAGTGCCAACCGCGGGAGGTCAGAGGTTAAAATCGCCGCCAGGGCATAAATTTGTTACGAGATTTCTGCTCCATCTGTGCCCATAGCCAACTCAGCTATAATGAGTACAGAGACCGTAAACTGTCAATGGGGAGATTGGACAGCGGAGCACAGGATCAGCCACCCGCCCTCATACGCTGGGGTTAAGAAAATGAAGTCGCTAACACTTGATGCCCGTTGCTGCCTCAGGGCTAGCTTAATTAAGGGACTGCTCTTCGTCTAAGTGAATTTGCATAATCGGTGGATGCCTTGTAGGCATATGTAAAACGATATACAGATGTTGTTAATAATAATAATTCGTGATTTTTGTTAGCGTATTCTACTAAGTTATAATGATTTTTTGTGACCGTCATTCATGCAGATGTTATGGCGCTAAAAGACGATTGTATAGATGTAGCCTATTGACATTTCAAATTGAAAGAGCTAACGCGTTATTTCTTAATTTTTAGGTCCTTCGCAATACTTAATTCTTACAATTTTATTTTGTAATATAATGTAATTTTGAACATTTATATACCATATCACTTTAACAAAATTCTTTAGTGCTTAACTAAGGTATGAAGTAACAACCGTTTGGGATACTTTCCACATTTCTGCTTCAAGTATATGCCTATACGAATACTCCGGCCACTAGGCCTACATAAGGAGGCCTAGCCTAGGCTACGTCTGTCTGATTTTTTTTAGTTTAGTGTGGTCTTTAAAAGGGTAGCTAATATATTGTCTCAACTTTTATGAACAACGTTTGTGAATCTTATCTTCATGTACAAATTGGTTGAGTTAGCAACCTGTCTTACCTGCATGAGTGTGTGGAGAAGAATATTATAACTGAGGTTTGGTTTAAAAACCTTAGAAGTTACAATAGTTCAGAAATGTACATACGCCTAGCGCCTAAGGTGATGTAGGGCTATACTTCAAATTCAATTGTGACAAACGATATTAAACTAAATTAAATTAACATAGCCTACAGACTTGTAACATCACAATGACATCGCATGACATCACAATCAACTATCATTATCCAATCAAATAACGGCAGAATAACAAAACAATCGGATGACATCACAATACTTCTGCGCGTCATTCAATGCCTTCTGTTAGTTCGTATCATGATGTTTACGTCATGGTTCGTATTGTCAATTTGTCATGCACATAATACTTGAGACGCGTCAGTTTCAGCGTGCGTAACCGCAGCGCCCCATGAACTATAAATATACTAGAGTATTTGCCCGTCATATTATGACGGCAGTGTAGGCCTATATAATTGTGTCGTTGGTTAAAATGCTCTGATCGCCGTCGTCAAGACGGCAGTACTGACCTCACAAACGGTTTCCGTTTCACAATAGAACAGAAACAGTTTGTGACGTAGCGTCCTCCGACAGACGGACGCTCGTAATCGTAATCTCCAAACTTCTAAAGCGCCGCTCGAAGGCCAAGCGCAGGACACCAGCCTATTCACGAGCGCTACGTCAGATCAGAGGGGGTTTCCAGAGAGTAGTCCAAAAGAGGTCCAAGTCCGATTTCCAGGGTACCAGATCAGTTTCCAGATAGTGGTCCAAAAGAGGTCCAAGTCCGATTTCCAGGAGGCCAAACCAAATCAAAGGGGGTTTCCAGAGAGTAGTCCAAAAGAGGTCCAAGTCCGATTTCCAGGGTACCAGATCAGTTTCCAGAGAGTAGTCCGAAAGATGTCCAAGTCCGATTTCCAGGGTACCAGATCAGAGGTTTTCAGAAAGTGGTCCAAAGAGGTCCAAGTCCGATTTCCAGGATATTATATGTATAGATATTATAGGCCTAGATGCATAACGATTGTAATTGTAATTGGGAACTTAAATAACGCCACTCCAAGTCAGAGGCGCTCCCGACGCGAGTCATTGTCTTCACTGACGAAAAGAAAGGTTTTGAGGCGCTTGCGGAACTGGGCAGGAGGGAGAGTGAGGAAGTCAACCCTATTATAAAGGGCCTGAGGCAAACGGTTCCAGATGGAGGGCCCACAACAGCAAAACTCAGAGACTGGGCCGTGACCGTGATGTATATCTACATGTATATAATAGGCCTAATTATGTAGGCCCTACTATAATTATATGCTAAGTGAATGAGTTCATGCCATGGGTGCCGATCAAGACCCCTACCTTTAAGAGTGGGGAGACACACCACACATTTGTCCCCCCTCCAATTTTGAAGAAACACGAAAAAAGGTCATGCGCGAAAAAAACTTGACCTCTTTTTTTAGCTATTCAGTTCAAAACTCTTTTTTGACCAGATCAGTTCTAAATCGTCCCCCCCACCTGTCAAACAATATCGCCGCCAGTGGTTCATCCACAAACCGGCTTCTAATTCCATGATCACCGGATATCGCCGAGCTTCTCCAAAGTATTATAATTTCTGATTACAATTTACAACCACGTCGTTAACAGTCGCAAAAAATCAAATTACGCAATGACACCAAATAGATCCAAAACAAAAACAAAACAAAATAGTGAAACTATATCAACCAAAACAAATGACGTCATCACAAACAAACGAAACAACCCGTCATCGCATCGTCCGAATCATTTCATAACACCAAGACGCCGCTCGGGAACGATGTCGTCCGCCAAGCCACCACCATCTTACAACGAGGCGACGACGGATCCTGGACCGAGCGGGCCATCTCCGCAGGGCTCCAAGCACCAACAAACCACTACCACGGTCGTTTCAGAGGGTACGGCGTCGTACGTTCGCCCGGCTGGCGAGACGCTCTACCTGGTTCACGACCATCGCTCCCAATACCGCGCCTACGGATATGGAGAACCGGCGTCCGCCTATGTCGTCGTCTCTGGCCAGCCCGCCACGGTAGTCACCGCCCAAGGCCCGCAGCACGGTACTACGGCGACAACCACCGTTTTTCTACCGACCGGAAACTGCCCAGTTTGCGGGGTAACTTAATTAATCATTAAGGTCGCTGGCGGCAACAGGAGACGAGAATCTAATGATTTCTGTAGCGCCGTTATAATAATGTCCAGGGCATCAGTCGACGGTCGCTTAGACCCTGGCAGCATGCCAACGTGGGGCAAGCCAGGTCGAAATTTGATAGATCAGACAAATGGAGAGGGCATTTGACTACCGTGGTTGCGTGCTTGTATGGCAAACCATACCTTGCAACCTTTTTCAGTTGTCAACACGATAGGAACTAAATAGTCTTTTCAAACGCGCAAAAATTTCTGTGTTAGCGATTTGCCAGTTTTCGAAACAATGTCAGGATTTCAACCACCTCCAAGCTATCCAAAATGCTCTTGCTGTCACTAAAATGCCCAAACACCACCACATCACTGCTGTCCTCAAATCACTCCACTGGTTTAAAATACGGTACCTGAACAAATACGAAGTCATATCGTTCACCTACAACACACTTCAATCCTCCCAGCCTTCCTACTTGTCAGTTGTTCACAGTCCAACCACTTTGCTCAACACTACTCCCCTCCCATCACCTCATCAGTAATATTTGCAGATTGCTCCATAGCCACAGCTTTTCCACCTCTCTGGAATAACTTCCGCCAGAATAACACCAATTATCATTTAGTCTAAAAAGTGGAGGGTACCAGTTTGGCAATTTCCTACATGCACGAGGCAAGGCGGAGACTGCGATCTCTGAGAAGGCACAATAATAAAATATTGATTGGCATTGTTCAAAAAGGGGGGTACGGTACCCCAGCCAAAAAAGTGGGGTACGGGTACCCCTTGTACCCCCTCAATTTACGCCTATGCCAATTATCTGATCCATTATGATCCTACGAATTCACCAAAACCTAACATTTTGCAATCTCTCCACAGGTCTTTCACTCAAACCTGAAAGCACTGGTCTTCAGAAATCATATCCTGATTCCTCCTCTTCCACTTGGTTCCCTCGCCGCTTCAATTCTAAACACCATCCACCGTAGCCGTCTGAGCCTTTGGATCTTGGCCCTCTGCCTATCGATTTTGTTTTGACTGAGCGCCTCTGAATAAGGGGGTTCCTACGACTTAGCCGAAGAAAACTCGAAGATTACGATACGATTAGCCTACTGCCAAATGATTCGATTTAGTCGTCTGTCTTCTTGGCCACTTAAACTCCTTATGCATGACTTTTTGCTTTCTTATCCTCTCGACTTCTACACTTTTCCTGTTTTCATCTTGTTTTTAATTTCTGTTGCTTACCACTACTATAATAATAATAATAATAATAATAATAATAATAATAATAATAATAATAATTAGTGGCTGTTCCAGATGATCTACCTCTTTTAATTAATATTTAAGTCCTCAAGGGATCATATGTACCTTGGGGCATAAAAAATTAAAATAATAATAATAATTGATAATAATATTGATAACAATAATAAAAAAACGGCAATAACATTACTTGGGATTACTAGCTAGTTCTTCGGGTATAAATAAAATGGCAGTAGTAAAAAAATGAGGAAGTTGCGTATGTAAATAGACGAATGTGTCCTCAATGTCGGAGACGGACTGATTACAGGTCTTCCTTTCAAGTTCACTTTTTTCCTTTTTCTTCAGATTGGCAACATTGTTGCAACGTTCAACATTTTCCTTATTCTGCTGGCCATTTTCTGCTTTCCTTTCGGACTGATCTGTTGCCTGCTCTTCACCGAACACAGATGCACGCACTGTAACAACAGCTTTCATTAGAGAACTTATCGACCATTAAACACAAGCTTTAAAGTTGTAGTGAAACAGGGACTCGGTTTCCAATCAAGCTCGTACTAAGAAGATCGGAGGTTGTGATTATATTGAAATTAACGATTAATTTGTGACATTTAAATGTCAGACTAACAATGATTTAATTCAGTGATATTTTAATGTCCGATTAATAAAGGTAAAAAAATTAAACCTGTCAACACGTGTCAACAGATAAGAGGTTGGCATTTAAGCTGCTATATACTTTCAACTAGGTCTGCGAACATGTTGTTAAATTTAAAAATAAGAAAATACTTTGAAACAGTAAGGTGTGAAACTACTTCTGACACAATAAACAGAAACAAATTCCAACTTGTTCTGATGTATCCAAGTACAAGCATGGTTAAGTGTTTTTGCACTGAAAATCATGTTGGGACTGTTGTAGTAATCATAATAATCAAAAGATTTTATTTTTTAAACTATTCGCAAAATTCAGGGGCAAATGCCCCTTTGTCCCCTCCAGACGCCCATACACGTCCTTTGAGTAAGACTGTGTTTTATTAAGGCACGTTATAAATAGGAGTTGTATCAGTGGCGGCGATCTTGTTTGACAGGTGAGGGGGACATTTTTGAACTGATCAAAAGAGTTTTGAACTGATCTGGTCAAAAAAGAGGTAAAGAAATTTATCGCACAAAAAAATTTACCGCACGAAAAAAATTTATGACCTTTTTCGTCTTTCTTCAAAATGTGGGGGTCCGATGCATGGCATGTCCCCCACTGTTAAAGGTGGGAGGATCTTGTCCCCCTCGACCCCCCATGATCGCCGCCCACGAGTTGTATTGTATTGTATGTATACAAGTGGTAATAATATTCATGTAAACTTCCAATAATTGCCTATCATCAAGGTACTCCAGAAACTCGTTATATTGCGGTCTTTGGGAGCCACATCATGAAAAGCTGATAACGAGGTTGTTGCAACAAGTTTATTTTCTAAAGTTGAAATAATTTTAAGATCCAATTATCTGACAGTGTTATATCAGAATTTGTCATCTATCCATCTCTCCATCCACCCACAAATCTATTGATCCACCCACATCACACATGATACATTAAAATGTGTTGTGCTCAGTATAGATAAGTATAGACATTTAAATTACATTTGCATGGAGAAAAGACCTGAATATGCATACACATATGAGGAACATCACACCTACCTGCATACTATCATATCACAATCAAAAACAAGAGTCAAAGGCAAGGACATCCACAGCATACAGTCTCTGCATAAATTAAATAATCAGATCTACTAATTAATTAACTAATGAGAAACTGACAATTCCAGGTATTTTTACACCCCAGGTACATCAAAATATCACATGACAACTTTCAAGGTTATTTAATATAGTTTTTGTAAAATGCATCAATTCAGACAGTTCGATACAGCTGCCCACCAGTCCCCCCCCATGCAGACACCCACTTAAACAAAAGTCTAACAGAAACACCAAAGCTCAAAATTTCAGCATCATCCACTTATGCAATGCCTTGGATTAAAACGCAATTATCAATAATATCATGGCGAAGTTTACCACAAAATGCCATGGCACACAATAAACATGTAAACCGAAATTCCTGGATAAATAACGTCATCCGACACTTACAAAGAAACGAAAGAAGTCTTACTAGAAGAACCGTTCTCTTTTGACACTTTCAAGAATATAATTCAAGTAGCAAAGAAATTATCTATTTCACCACAAGCTGGCAACTGACAAGCACCTCAGAATCACACTGCGTATCATACTGCATGCTTTAGTTTTTGCTAATACTAGACCTACCAGCCCAACATCACTGTAGACTAGTCATTTTGGATCATGCTTTGTCCAATATAATTTTATTCATTCATTCAAAAATTTAATATAGCGCACCTTCAAGAAGCCTACTCAGAAGCGCTCCCAGCCCAGCCACGGCAATAGAGATTAGACTTGAGCAGCTTGTAAAAAGCAGATGTGTTACCCCTAGGGAGAAGGCGAATCTCTAATGGAAGACCATTCCAAATGGAGGGCCCAGCTATAGAGAAAGCCCGGCGCTGCCTAATTGTGGAGCGAGCCCGAGGGACTAAAAGTTCTCCCCCGGAAGAAGACCGAAGAGCACGCCGACCAACTGAATCAGAGACCGGGCAGCAGAGCTCACACAGATAGGCCGGGGCACAGCCTAAGAGACAGCGCCATACCAGTACAGCAACCCTATAGCAGATACGCTGCGGGACAGGGAGCCAATGCAGCACATCACGCATGTATGCAGAAATAGGGGCATATTTAGGGATGCGTCCAATAAGCCGAGCAGCTGACCGAAGAACCCGGTCGAGGCGGCCAATCAATCCAAGCGGCAGACCAACCAAGATCGCACTGCAGTGATCCAGCCTGCTTGTTACAAAAGCATGTATAAGGATGACAGTAGCATCATGAGACAGAGAACGAGAAATAAGCCGCAACTGGCGCAGTTGATAATAACAGCTACGGGTAAGCTGGTTAACATGTTGGGAGAAGCTAAGAGTACGATCCAGGAGGACTCCTAAATCCCGAACCACGTCCAGGAAGGTGATATGGGGAAAAGCCTCTGCCACCAGGGGCCAATTAACACCCGCCAATCGCCTACCACCACCCAGCCAGATAAATTGAGTTTTAGTAGCATTTAAGAGCAAGCGGTTGGAGGCTAACCAAGCAGAAAGGGCCTCCATAGCTTGAGTCATCTGCTGTACAGCAGCTACCACCCCATCAGGGCGACAGTGAATGTATGCCTGAACATCATCAGCATACAGCTGGTGAAGAAGCCCGCATGCCTCCAACAAGGGGCCAATACCAGCGGTATAAATAATATTTATAACACACTCTTATGGCATACTACTTTAAATGTAATAATAACAATGATAAAACTAATATTCATTCATTCAAGCATTTATATAGCACCTCTTCATGGGGGGGGGGGCTACTAAGAGGTGCTCCAGACTCCAGCACGGCCAAATAATAGCAATATCAATTATAAAATTGCTATTATTACTGTTACATGAGGCTATTAATGTTGGTATAGTATCAGGCCTGATGTTCCAACATTCTTTTGTCCCAAATTTAATTTTTTCAAAATTCTGAGGGATCATTGATGCCTTAGGCAATAATAATAGCAGCAATGACAATAATAATAGTAATAATAATAGTAGTAATAATAATAGTAGTAATAATAATAATAATAATAATAATAATAATAATAATAATAATAATAATAATAATAATAATAACAACAACAACAATCACCTCAGTAAATAATTTGTCCTGATTAAGTCTAGAAAAGGAAAAGGACATTACTATTTCACCTAAGCATTTTAAAAACTGTCAAAAACATTAAATGAATCATAATATAAATCAAACATTTATAGATTTAAAAAACCAATTGAATAAATTAATCAATGTTTAAGCAAATAAACCACAAAAGAACAAACGACTCAATAAAATCTTAAACCAAACCCAATGTTTAACATTCCACAATTTTACGTCAATTGCCAATTATTAAGCTAGTACAATGCACTATTTTTTAAGTTTTACTTTACCTTACAAGCTATTATGCCACTCTAAGAAAAACTGGAACAATAGTTATAATAAGTCACTTAAAATCATCTTCAGCAATGGCAATGAGTCAGTACTGAAACTGAGGTGTCATTTTGAAAAGGATTTACATTACACCTAAACCAACTACGTCAATACAATCTCGGTTAAATGCAAAGCCTTAACCATAAATAAATGTGAAATAAACTGTAGGCACAGTGGCTCACACAACAGAGACCTAATCAGCACCTGCATCTATTATTACATAAAGACATTATTAAAGTACACACGTTAGTACACACACACACATTATTAAAGTACACACGTTAGTACACACACACACACATTATTAAAGTACACACGTTAGTACATACACATTATTAAAGTACACACGTTAGTACATACATATTATTAAAGTACACATGTCAATACATACACACATTATTAAAGTATACATGTTAGTACATACAGACATTAAAGTACACACGTTAGTACATACAGACATTACTAAAGTACACACGTTAGTACATACAGACATTATTAAAGTACACGCTAGTACATACACACATTATTACAGTACACACATTAGTACATACAGACATTATTAAAGTACACACGTTAGTACATACACACATTATTAAAGTACACATGTTAGTACATACAGACATTATTAGTGTACACATACTACACATGTTAGTACATACACACATTATTAAATTACATGTCTGCATTGCATTCATGTATGTATGCATCCACCAGCATGTACTTACACTTGGCGCACGTATTCATGCAATTTTAGAAAATTATTTAAAATTATTTTCTAAACATCATCCCTTACTTATAGGAAAAAAGTAGCCCCTCCGCCATCAAGCTATCCCTGAGAGACAGCAATGGGTACTTAGTGTTAGTGATTTAATTTCTGTACACTTAGCACGAGGGCCCATGGCCAGTCCTGTTCCTCGTCACCTGATCATACTCATTCCATAGCCACGTTGCTAGGGGGCGCAAGTGGAGCATAAAATGCAATCAACATTTATGTCCTGGCTGGGATCCCTTACACAGAAGTGTCTTTGTAACCGTAATGACAATTTATATAACACTGTCATTAGCAAGCTAATTCTAAGGTGTCAATTATCAATGCAAATGCTAAAAGTCTTACAACAGTGTCAATTGCTTTTAGAAAGTGCTGACGCAATCGGCTACCCACAGGCTGTTCCAATCTGTTCTCAAAGAATATTTTTTGACTGCCGTCACGTACTTTGCACAGTCCAAGTAAAACAAACCCCGTAAGCCAGCAATAAATACAGTTTACAATTAGAACTGAACATTAGTTGAGCAGGCGCCAAATCACAACTGCAGCCAGTGATGTAGCCAAAATCTGAAGGACATTTGTACATTGTTGAAATTTGAAGGGAGTTATTAAAAAATAGCACATCTGTGCTAAAGCAGAGGAAATGCTTTCTTGAAATCACTCTTTACGATGAATACTCTTGCAACTATCAGCCTCATCTAGCTGATAAATGAAATGGATCTGAGCTATACCAGAACATATTTTCTTCTGCCACAACCTCTAAGTACCTTTCAGAGTTGGCCCTCACTTACCAAAGTGGTGTTAGTAGAATAACACGTTCGTCTGTAAGCAAATAACACTGAAATAACTGGAAGCTACCACTAGTGACCTCACACACACACACATGTACAGCCAAATCAACAGAGTACAATCTACAGTTGAGAGTTAGCACCATTTTCAGTGAGATTGTTCCTTTCAAGAAAAGCATGTATTTCCACTTACTGAGAAGCCGACATTTAGCCAAATCAAACAAGAATTCAATGAACCGACAAAGAAACATTAGTGAGAAGAAGTGAGACAAAGTAAAAATAGATTCAACAGAGTAATCTTGACAATGGAATCAGCAGAAGCGCCATCGACTGATGCCTTGCTCATTACAAATACTGCACCATAGAAGTCATTATATTAGATAAGAAAACAGAAACAGCTGCTGAATAAATATGCATAATGAAGACAATTTCACATAATTATGTCAATACAGTAAACAAAATTACAAATAAACAGAACCAAAGACATGATTGCAAACAAACTTCTACATTAGTTTTGGTCCGTTCATTCAAGTTAACACGATTCACACAATTGTGTCTTCAGTCTGCGATGTCTTTGCGGGCAGCTATGAGAGTGTTCTTCATAAGCATTGCAACTGTCATGGGTCCAACTCCGCCTGGAACAGGTGTTATGTAACTTGCCTTCTCCGCAACTTCTGAGAAAAAAGAAACAATGCAATAAAACTGGACATTCAAATGGCAACATTGAAAATATTTAAAAGTTTATAGACTGGCAAATTCAATGAATAAGGAACCATACTCTCTGGATAAGACTTAGTCTAATTGAAAGACCCATATAGTACCAATATCATACTGTACAAGGCATCTGCAGTATTTGACCCGACACCAAAACAGACCAACAACCTGGCTATTATGGAACTGATTTGATATAGCATCGGTGAATAAGCTCGTCTCCCCAAAGCGGCTTTGTGTGGTGCTGAGAAATTTCAGAGATTTACATTACATTTTCACTTGAAGAAACCATAAAATGATGTCGACTGCATTACGGTAACAATAACAGTAAAGTCAACAGATTACATCCAATTACAGAAGAGCACATATGAAAGCGTTCACCTTCAGGATAAGTCTATTGTTACCTACTATCCTCAAAGTGAACTTTGGTTGAAGGACACACATCACAAAAGTATACAGTCTGTACCGGGTGTACCCTAACAATAATCTTAGAGCAAGACATGGGCACAAAAAGGAAAATCATTAATCTAGCACAGGGGTGGGCAATCTACGGCGAGACGTTTAATGCGGCCCGTGAGACGCAGCTAGTTCAATATATATTTTTTTTAAATGTACATAATTGTTAGTAAATTCTTTGAAAATTTACAATCTCAGTATACAGATGTCATATTTTAATAATAGTATCAATTAATGATTAATCAATTAATAAATTATTAATTACTTTTCATAATATTAAGTAATAATTAAGAAATAATAATAATAGTATCACAGCATATTTTAAAAATTACACTGTAATGCTCAAAATTAGAATGAACTTTCGAACGCACCCAGCCCGACTTCTTCCCAAGTGACGTTCCTGAAAATTTAGTAAACCGTTGTTGACAAAATTTAATGTAGGCTAACGTCTGCTGCGAAATTTTAAAAGTTTCGATAATTTGTTGTTTATTCACAATTAGTTAATATTAAGAAAATAATTTTAAATATTAAGATTAATATTTTGAAAAGAGAAATGAGTGCACCGCCAAACTTAAAAAAGAGAAAAATTGAAGACGAATGTAGGACATTTAACAAAGACTGGACAACGAAGTATTTTTTCATTGATATTAAAAGTAATGCTGTGTGCTTAATATGTCGGGAATCTGTCGCCGTTTTCAAAGAGTACAATCTCAAACGACATTTTCAGACGAAGCATGGCAATTTCGGAAAATATTTAAGTGAAACCGAACTAAGGCGCAAAGCCGATGACATGGTGAGAAATTTAAAACAGGAACAAACAACTTTTACCAAGCCGTTGTCTGTTCAAGAAGCTGCAACAACGGTCAGTTTTGTTATTGCGCACAAGATCGTGAAGAACAATAAACCGTTTGTAGAGGGAGAATTCATAAAGGAATGCATACTTGATATTGCCGATACTATCTGTCCCGAAAGTAAGAAAAAATTTGAAAATATTTCGTTATGAAAAAATAGTTAAGGATTCTTTGCAGTTACAGAAATCTCATTAAATATTTTTATGGCATCTTTCTATATATTCTATGGCTATGCCATAGCTATGGCCATTATGTCATTATAATTTAATTTGAATTTGTTATAAATGTGTTAAAATATAGTCCCGATTGCTAAAAATTATCATGCGGCCCTCCCAATTTTTTTAAATTCTCATGAGGCCCGCTGCACAGAAAAGGTTGCCCACCCCTGATCTAGCATAATTAAAACTAACCCTTAAAGTCTACGTCTCCCACCAGACGGCGCTTTCCTGTCTTGGCATCAACAATCTCCGTTATACCAATATCGATAACGACAACTCCTTCCTTAACCATGTCGGCCGTGATGAGGCTTGGAATGCCCGTGGCAACTATGAGGATGTCGGCCGTCTGCGTAAAGACACGCAGCTGTTCGGCAGGCGTGTAACGATGGCAGATGGTCGTTGTAGCATCACCTTGGCAACAGAAAACCAACAACCTATTTAACCAAAGAGTAAGCACATCAGGAGAGTTACTCCAATGGCATACAGCACATGTTAAGGAGCTCTCAAAGTGTTAGTTTCACGTGTGAAATGGAATTTTCTCAACAAAGCATTAACTGTGCATAAAAGCTACAGTATACTAAATCTCGGGTTAGCACAGTCCATACACTGGGACCTTTAACGACATGGCGCCTAATCAAATGGGAGCAGTGGTGAAGGATCTCATTAGAACAATTCACTGAAAAATGAGCAGGGTCGAGGCCATAAGGTCGCTATATAAAAACGTGTACATTTATTTTCGTACACCATAACAAGCAGATAAATAACAAGAACGCTATCAACACTGGATGTACTTCTTAGAACTCTGAAAATTCATGAGTCTGCAAAATAAAAGATTGGACGCACATCCATGACTTTCTCCAATTCCGTCCGAGTGAAGCAGCATGGCCATCGGCATTCCGACGTTCTTAGATCGTCCACAGACCACAGCATTCTTCCCAAATGTCTTTATACCTAGACGAATTTATAAGTAAAGACAAGATGCATCATAAACAAAATAGCACGTCATATTACACATATTGGATAAATTCATTAATCAGGTCATTAACATAAAATGTTCAACACATTGAACAGATGCAGCCCAACAAAATTTCAATCTGAAATAACGCCATTGCCATCATACACATGGCATCAATCAATATTCATAGAATTGAGTTGTAAAGTTCTTTTATGAGCTCGGCTCCAAGTCTGCAGAAGTCTGCAAATGGTGACTCTATAGTTACTTGAACATCGTTGGTTACTCAAACTTCTTGTTCTCAGCGAACTTTAAAACTACTTAGACTAGCAAAGTCAGCATTTTTGTGAGGTAGGTACTTAAGTGGTGTTACATAACAGTATCTAGATTACTAAAAACTTAACGACCTGTGTAAGCTCATAAGATCACTTCTGGCAGTGTTACGCTCACCTGTCCTTCGAAGCAGCTCGACCACACCAAGAGGCGTTGCTGGAACCATAGCTTTCTGATCCGAGCAGAATTTACCAACGTTGACGACATTAAATCCATCAACGTCTTTTCTAGGCAGAATCAGATTGCAGACATGTCTTTCACTGATGTGCGGTGGAACGGGAAGTTGGACAAGGATGCCATCAACATCCTCATCATCGTTCAGACCACGGATATGACCTAGCAACTCCTTTTCCGTCGTTGCTTTCGGTAGATGAATAGTTCGACTTGTAATGCCTGTAAAGCAAAGTAAATTTTCCCATATCCAAGCGATATGTCATGAAAGTGCACTTGTTTCTTTTTCCTATACCTTTTAGCCAACCATACTCAAAGTGGTACTGTAACACAGTTTTAGAAGTGATTTTACTCCTATCGTAACTTGTTGAATGGTGTAATTACAATCTAAAATGTACCAACCAAATCCAGTTAATTCCATACGATAACTGCAGCGACAGAGAGCTTGGAAGATTATAGTAATCACTTTGCTTTCAACTAGTAAGCAGTCAACCTTGAACCATACCACGGAACTCACTGCCTAAACAGCTCACCGTTCACTTTACTCTGCATCACTTTCCATGGTTATTGGTATTAGGTAGAAGCAGTCATACTTTGCATGCAGTTATGTTTTGGTGGGACACAAGCAGAGAAGTGGAATTGCCATTTAGGCACCACATAATAAATGTTCATTATTACATCTAACCACGTATCTCTCACTGCAATTTTGAGACCATCCCTGTGACATAATACAATACACAATGCAGAGCTCTATTTGCAATGAGCAATGGAAATCCATGATCATCTCTGGATTTTGTATCATCTATTGCCCACTCACTTCAGTTATAGTGTCGCCAGTCACCAAACTGGATTTTTAAAGTACTAACTATTTAAAAGCCCTATTAGTGGGACAACTAGTACCTTTTGGGTGATACCCAACACCTTGACTCTAAAATCTTGAAACGAAACCTCAGGCACTTCTGACCACAGGGGCGTCTACACCATAGAAACCTTGGAGCAAATGCTTCATCCAAGAAAATGGGGGGGGGGGGTTAGATATGTCAGTGTGTGTGCCACCATTAACAGGGGGTAAGTGGAGGGAGGAAGAAGGGGAAGGGAAGTGGCTCCAATGACTTGGGGGATATATGCCCCTGGGTAACCAATATTGATTTTGACAGCAGAAGCCTATCGAACACTTGTAAGCAGGTAGGTCTCAGGTTGAAATGTTAAACAAAGCAGCAAAGTAACAAACCTGTATAATCAGCTGCCTTCATCTTGTTTCGGACATAAGTGGCGCTCGCTGGATCACTGCCAACCAAGATGGCCGTAAGTTGTGGCCGTCGATTGCCTGCTTTAACCCACGCTTCCACTTCAGCCCTCACTTCATCCTGGATCTGACGAGCTATACCTTTCCCATCGATGATTGTAGCCTTCCACCTGGAAAAGTATCAATGGCAACTATTATAGTACTAGATGATTACCCGTGATTTATCACGGGGGAGGGAGAGGTGTCAATCGGTCCGTATTTGCCCCTCATACCGGCATCAAACATAAGCAAACGCCCGCCCCCACACACACCAACACACTGCTGCAGTCGCTCCCACTCCAACCCTCTGGCGACCTCTGGCGTCGACGACCGAGTCGAGGAAGCGACCTCTGGCGTCGACGGCCGAGTCGAGGAAGCGAGCTCGGGCATGCAGGGTAGCATGAGTCAGAGCGTTACACCATGACAGAGGGACGGATGAAGCCTTTTATATGAATAGATTATATTATAGTATGGTGGCAGACACCTAATGCATTTGCTTTTAACCTTCAAATCCTGATGTATCTTATAACCCATAAGGAAAGCCTATCCAGCTGTTAAGAGTGCCATTGTGTGTTTCCTTCTCGATATTTATAGTGCCATTACACCCATTGCATGCCACAAGAGAAAAATTGTCATACTCATGCACACTGCAAACACAAACTTGCAACACTATAGATGCACTTACTAAAGCTGAAGGCAGTTAGGGAATCAGCATTTTTCCTACATAAATTAGTTCACTGTAACTTATGGCAATAAACAAGCCAAATTTGCCCACTGGTGATGTCTACACAGGCATAGTAGCTACGTATTAGACCTTAAAACAGTGGCGGCGCCAGACAATTTTTGTAACCATGGCAAAGCCAGGGCGGTCATACAATTAACCAGTGCAGAGGGCAATTTATGCCCCGAATAAATATGGGCAAGGGAAACATTCTGGCAGGGCAACGACCAGGGCGAGGGCTTTTTTACCAGGGCATTTGCCCTGGCTCGCCCTGGTGTAGCGCCGCCCCTGCCTTAAAAGTCACCAATCTGTTTTGTTTCAGTTCACGTTTTACAATAGCAAATGAAGCCGAAATTTGGCATAAGACAGGGGTGGCGTATGATTATCGGTAATTTGGAGTCCGATGAAGAGTTAATTTTGAAGAATTTTACACAATTACAAGTAGCAGAAATAACAGTACTCTAAGAAGCAATCATACTAATGATTCACCTAATATTTTAAATGATAGTCAGGAGCGTAGCCAGACTTAAATTCAAGAGGAGGCAAAAAATCTTGACAAAAAATTTGATGACTTTTTTGGAGATTGCTGCCCAAAGAAATTGATGACTTTTTTGGGAAGATTTCTGTCAAAAAATTTGATGACCTTTTTTGGGATTTCTTCTTAACTCTCTTCTCTTGGGTCCAGGATTCACCATTCAAGAGGAGGCAACATCTCCAAGTGCAGGGCAATAACCCAAGGAAATTTTTTACATCTATATAAAACCAAGAGGAGGCAACTGCCTCCTCTTGCCTCAATGTAGCTATGCCTATGATAGTATAATGTAAGTGATACAAGAAATGATGTCAGGCAAGACTGCTTCAGCAAGACAGATAATTTCGGTCTCTGATAAAAGCTGGTCGAAAATTCTATGAAGAGTCAGCTGACTTGCCAATACCAGATTCATCAGGATTTGATACATTTTTAGGGTTGTACAATGAGAATTGATCGTTACGGCCGTCACTGAATTATGATTTATAGTAATTGCTGTGCAACCATGCGCGCAAAGCACTAGCTAGCAATGCCAAGATCTATACAAAGCAGACATCTACACAGATTTGTTTTCTGCTGCTCTAGTGAATTGTAAACACCCAAAGTTGTGACAGTTACCGAACAACATAATTTTACTTGGAGTTGTCTGGCTTGATATCTACCATGACAAAGTTTTGACAAAGTTAAAGGCAACTTTAAAGTCTTTTCAACTATATGGCAATGCCACTTCTTTGCTTGTGTCCCACCATAACATAACCATATGCAAAGCATGACTGCTTCTGCCTAATACCAATGATCACTGGAGATTTGCTTATCACCCAGATTGTTGATAGAAGCAGTGATGCATTCAAATATTATTAATTATGGCTTGCTTACAAAACCATCAATGATAAAAACAGTTGCCTGAACTCTAAAGTTTTAACTGTGACCTAACAAAACTAAAGAAACACTATAATATTGGTACCATCTAAAAGAAACACTATATATTGTTAACAATCTAAAACATTGGCAGAATGAAGAAGACATTAGAATTAAATAATATTGAACAATTTTATGCAAGTTTAATCCCAGATTAAATATTGTCACTTCAAGAGGGCAATTACATTTATTCCAAACTCACTGCACTAACTTGCTGCACCAACACTACAAGCATATACAAACAATTAATTTAGGGTTGTTTAACCTTTTAACAATGAGAGGGATTAGTTTTCCATGCACTTTAGTACATACTCGTCATTAGAGTGTTCAAAAGCATTCTCAAGCAAATTTCATGTTTACAATTTAACTCTATCTTCTGTGGCTGATGAATTTAATTACCGTTAAAGTGATCGAGCAAGAAAGGGTTTAAAAAAACTTCTTGAATCCCATACCTTGAGGAAGTAGTTCTGAAATTTGTCCTAAGTGTCCTTCCACAGACTCCACGCAGCAGATGACTCCATGGCTTCTGAACACAGCATCCAGCCATATCACTACGACAAACAAGTCACAGTTAGTCACAATACGAATATTAAATATACACAAAAAATAACTGAAAATCCCTTTAAATTCTGCTGGTCACAAAACTTTTACTGAACAGTTTATACAAATTTATATGCCTAACGGGTATGGGTGAATACATTGCCTTTCGTGTCTTTCTGTGGCATTTGGCAGGCTCAGTAAATTTGTGAATGGCAGTACAAAGTCTTTAAAACGTCGCAATTGCAGTACATTACGGTAAATCCTGTGGCAGAGTTAAAGGTAAAGGTTTACGGTGGCACAGTCGCAACCGCACACAAGGCAAACATCATGGTCGCCCACAATTGAATAGAACAGAATGCTACTTACTCTTACAGTCTACTTCCGCTCAAGTAAATAAGTAATGGTTGATGAACTCAATATTTAAGGTGACAAAATTTACTTTTATTAGAAAATTAACACAATATTTGGGTCATTCCACGTCAGATCAACACAGTGACCCGGCATCACCATCTCAGATTTTTATGAAATTTGGCAAGGCAATAGAACCCAATGAGAAACTCTCAAAATAAAAATTTTAGATTTTTTGGTCAACCGGTGTCCGAGGTATGGGTCATTGAACCTCGACCCAAACGGTCCGATTTACGCTGACCGGGCGATGGTTAAACTGCTGTATCTCAGCTCCTATTGCACCTAGACACAAAAGTAAGATACCAAATTAAAGCTGTGTGAATGCTCTATATGGGCAAGGCATCTAGAAATAGTTATTTTGAGTAACCAACAAAATGTGAGCAACTGTAACCTAGTAACCCTGACCCAGGTCACTTTGTACTCTCATAATTTTATGAACTTTTGTCCATTGAAAGAGGTCATTGTTCTAAACAACTGGTGAAAATTTCAGAGTGGGATCTCCAATAGTTTATTTGTGATGAATTTTTGAATAATCACACAATGGCGCGAATCGCGCTGTACATCAAGGTAGAATATGGCTAGTAACCCTGACCCAGGTCACAATGTACTGTCATAATTTTATGAACTTTATCCATTGAAAGAGGTCATTGTTCTAAACAACTGGTGAAAATTTCAGAGTGGGATCTCATAGTTTTTTGTTACAAATTTTTGAACATTTGTCCACTCAAAGGCTCAAATCGCGTATCAGTAAGTACTGTTTTACTTTTTCATTCAGTGCTGTGTACACAGATATTTTTATCATGAGCAAAATGATATTATTTGCCCACACATGATGCTGAACAAAACAATACTTAAGATTTACCTACTTACTTATAAATTTAAATTAAATCTTGCTGTTGTTCTTGATTTTAAAGAGTTTGTGTTGCCATGAACTTGATCTTGGCATAGCTGCTGAATGGCACTTTTTTGCTACATCTCATGGCAAGGGCCCATGCGACGGAGTAGGTGGAACCGTCAAACGCCTTGCTGCACAAGTGCACATGCCAGTCTGCAGAGGCCATATGACAACCAAATTATGACACCACATCAGTTGTTCCTCTTTGCAAAGGCAAACATTCCATCAGTCAATTTCTGTTTTGCTACCTCACAGGAATATGAGCAAGAATTAGCTTTGTTGAGCAGCAGATTTGAGTATACACTTACAGTTGCTGGAACTCACAAACTCCACCGCATTCGTCCTATATCAACAGAGCAAGTGGATGTGAAAAAATTCTCAAATAGCCACGAGTCCAGAGTTGAACGTGTTCTACAGTCACTGGCTGATACTGACCATCAAGCTGTGAAATTTGCAGACTTGAAGGGTTACGTCACTGCTAAGTATGATGGCCACTGATGGCTTGGCTGTGTAATGATGACATTTTCTGAGCAGAATGAAGTGGAAATAAACTTTCTGCATCCACACGGGCCTGCTCGATCTTTCCATTATCCACGTCCAAGTGATCTACTGGTAATATCTTGTGCGGATGTACTGACAGCAGTACTTCAACCAACAAGCACTGGGAGGGCATATACACTGAGTGTTCATGAGATGCAAGCTGCTACAATAGCACTGGAAAGACAGAATATCTAGCTAGTACTGAAACTTAGAGGACTGTGAAAGCTGATTTGACAGCTGAATTGTTAATGTTATTAAAAATTATTTTCTCACATTATCAAAGCCATATTCTACCTTGATTTACAGCGTGATTTGCGCCATTGGGTGACCATTCAAAAAATCATAACAAAAAAACTATTGAAGATCCCACTCTGAAATTTTCACCAGTTGTTTAGAACAATGAGATCTTTCAATGGACAAAAGTTCATAAAATTATGAGAGTACAAAGTGACCTGGGTCAGGGTTACTAGGTTACAGTTGCTCAAATTTTTTTGGTTACTCAAAATAACTATTTCTAGATGCTTTGCCCATACAGAGCATTCAAACAGCTTTAATTTGGTATCTTACTTTTGTGTCTAGGTGCAATAGGAGCTGAGATACAGCAGTTTAACCATCGCCCGGTCAGCGTAAATCGGACCGTTTGGGTCGAGGTTCAATGACCCATACCTCGGACACCGGTTGACCAAAAAATCTAAAATTTTTATTTTGAGAGTTTCTCATTGGGTTCTATTGCCTTGCCAAATTTCATAAAAATCTGAGATGGTGATGCAAAATTTAATTCAAAAGTGTGTTGATTTGACACGGAATGCCCCATTTCTAAAGGTTAAAAATTTACTGTCAAACGAACACAATTTACGAACATCATAAATTAATGTTTGTTGAGTTAGATTAAAGTGTACATGGCCAGTGTAATTTAATAATAATAATAATAATAAGACGATTTATATAGCGCCGTAGCACAGCCGAGGCCGAAGAAAAGGGCGCTGTACATAAGTTACAAAAGTTGGCAGTCGTATTTGACCTTTCCATCCGATGTTTAGCGCTATACGGTTAAATGTTTTCATAATGCTATTAATTCACATCATTCACTTTGTTACTCACTACTTACTTACCTGGCCATTTCTAAATATTGTGTTCATGAACCATTACTTACTTACTTGAGTGGAAGCAGGCTGTGAAAGTTCGTAGCACTCTATTATATCCAATTCTGGGGGGTGGGCATGACGTTTACCTTATGCACGGTTGCAACCAAGCCACCACACCTTTGCCAAGTCAAAACATGATGCACTCGTAGATTTTTTTATCAAGTCTTGTTTCTCTCACATCATGGGAGCAACGTTGGCATAACTATAGAACCGGGGACCAAAATTTTACGCATGGCGTGAGGATGTTTGTGTGCTGTGATTGGTTGACAGAAGTAAGCACGGACTATGTATCCCAAGAGAGTACTTTACAGAGAGTTTAATATGATGCAAAAAAACTAAAGCAAAATGTTGTACATCCTGGAGAATGTACACAAACTTGGTGGGCATAATGTGGCAGACCTACAAGAAACTATCCTTCAGAACAGACTGCTTCTTTCTGCAGTTAGTACAGCGCCTAACATAGCCGGCTAGTTTAGTTGACTCGTTAACAAGTTTATAAATACAAACGTTGACACAGTCCACAATGTACCTCACTGCATAAAATATTTTTCTCTTGTAGATACTTCAGTGCGCTTAAATTGCCTTTACAAAAAGTGTTTACCTGGTAAATATTCATTTTACCTGTGAACTTCGAACTATGACCAATGACTGTAAACTCTGCAAATGATGAATACTAATGAGTAAGCTCCACGTGTAAATGAATAAATGAAGGTGTACTTCAAATCAGCCAATCACATTGTGCCATTGCGACCACACGTAAAAATCGGTCCCCAGTTCTATAGTTATGCCGCAACGTTTTCAAACTTTAACTTCACCGGCTACTTGAAAAGCATTGCTGATTGTCTGAGAAAACGCTCTGACTTGACACCGCAGTGCGGCGGGCAACAGACGTTGCGGTGCTGGCGTTAAACTATCCGACATACATACACATTCGTCATGAAGAATGGCGGAGCTTGCTTCCTTATCAATGCCAACGTAACAGATGCAAGCGATAGGGGAGACCGGGGTTGGTTGCAACAAATTTCATATTTGTTGTGATATTTTTTATATTTTTGGAACAACCTAAAACCAGTTTAGCCCATATATATCCTTTATATCTCGGCACCAAAACAAGCTATGGCGACAGTCTCTGTGACAAAACATGTGCCCACAATAGCCAATTGAACAGAAGGCTTCAAAGTGTTGCAACCAACCCCGGGCCGGGGTTGGTTGCAACGACCCTGGGGATGGTTGCAACAGTATTGAAAGTAGTCTAATTATTCAACTCAAGCTGTTTAATGAGGCCTGCCTACATCTAAGAATGTAATAAACTGAACAAATTAATAATATATCCGAAACCCTGCTTGTATATTTGACGGTGTTATGAAGTTTGGTAGGGCTTGAGATGCAATTCTTGGTAAATCAAAAATTGTCATGTTAATCTCAGGATGATGTTTCATCCAGGTTAAACCCACAATATTGAAATATTTCTTGAAGGGCCCGTAGACATTGCGGTCAAGTGGGGGCTGAAGTTTGCGAGAACAGTGTGGTGGAAACGTCAGTATCACCACACCGTTCTGTTTGCAGAGATCTATAGCTTCGATGCTAATGTGTGGCTGTCCATCAGCAAAAAGGACTGAATGATCTAAACTATGGTTAACATGTTTGTTAAAATGTCTCATAAAGATGTGCGACTGCGATACAGTCACTTATTAAATGTTCTCTGAAGTTAAAGCGGAAAACAAACATTGGAGGCGCAGAATTCCCACATGCATTCACTGCTGACTCCAAAGTCACCAACTCCCCACTTTCAGCGATGTCAACGCATCAATCTGCTTTAGGCCCCTACGAGAGATAACCTATGAAGGCGTTGCAAAAATTGGTTACTCTGGTTTCATCGAGATTGTAAATATCACTTGATTGGAAAGTATGACGATCAATAACTGCACATAGTTTGTCAAAGAACGAGTATACGGTTGTTGCGTTGAAACTAGTTGCTCTTGCCATACTCGTGGCTTCTGGTCTCTGTATTGATAAAACGATTCACAAAATAAATCCCGAAAGCCAATCTTCACCAGCAGCAGACTTAGCAGACCACTGAGGGAAAAAGTTCACACTGAATTTAGTAGCACATTGGTAACCAAGTTCATATGCTTCCTTAGACGATAACCCATATTACATGTCCCCAACCATCACCAAATATTTAGCAATTAATTGTTCTTGTTGGTCTGAAAATATTTTTCTGTTCGGTTTATATTCTGAAATCGGCATTGCCACATTGGCCAAACGAGCAGATTTAAGTTAATGTTGAATAATGAACGTTTTGACTTTTTCAAGACTGTCTAAGACAAGCTCCATTATAAATAACTTTCTGTCTCTGCATTCATGATAATTGTTTCTTTACTAGCAGAACCGCGATCACTTTTTCGTTTATGATTTCTCATAGTCACACATAGTATTTAGGTTTACAAAACACAAAGATTAGGTGATTAAAACACGTCCATGGTTAAAATAATTCAATTAGTACCAATTAGTGCAATGCATATAAAATTAGGATATCATGTGCCATAATTGTGACGAGTATATGAACACGGTTTATCGAAACAAATGCATGGGGTTGGTTGCAACATGTTGCAATCAACCCCAATGAAAATGTTGCAACCAACCCCGAGGCACTGCAGAGACATTGTTATGGAAAATTTTGTCGACAGCGTTGTTTTTAAATAAAATGGCTAAATGCATTTTGAAGCCCAATTCCTTGTCCCAATTATGACACCAAACCACATTAAATTGATCCAAAACATTCAGCTATATTACGAAAGAAAACGAAGCCGGGAAACTTACTTTGATTGTGAAAAAAAAACTTTTAATTTTTTTATGTAGCCATTATCAACTACCTACAAACACATTAGGTCACATTGACCTAAAAGCTATTCTGTACATGTGAGGCGAGTTAATTTCACGCTGCTATTATACAGCGCTTAACTAGCGAGGGTGTTGCAACCAACCCCTGTTGCAACCAGCCCCGGTCTCCCCTAATACCCATATTTGTGAAGTTTTCAATTAACAATTCTGTAAATAGTATAGGCCAATTTAAAATGTTACCTACTGAATCTAAACAACACTAAGTGGATGAAAAAAAGTAAATACAAGCATGATGTAAGAAAACACAACATGTCATGATGCACATAAGACAAAAAATTTGAAACTGGATTACCGACACGAAAACGCGCATGCCTCTTCTGGCCGGTATTTATTTAGCGCAATGATTATCGCCTTACGCAATGTAAAGAAATTTATCTACTTTGGAAGTTCACTTCAAGCCCGTTCTATAGGGCCTACCTATGTTAGACCTGGGACTAACATTGCAATGTTAGTTCCAGGTTAGACTTTATAGTGATGGTCATAATAGGTTATTCTGCCCTGCAGCCTTTGACCTGACCAATTTGTTTTCAGTTTAGTGGTTTTGAAACGATGAAAATTATTGAATATCCTGATTCCTCAGACTCAGTTTCTACGAACGCTTGAAAAATTGTCAGATCATATAATTATACATCGTAATTATACATTGCGCCATTTTTTAATGCTGGCCTGCGTGCGTGACATTGCAGAAACGAAATTCACTGCTGCAGCTCCGATGACATGGCATCCCGGCCGCTACCTCTTTGACCTTTGGAACTTGGCCAGGAACCGAACCTAGTCTAACATGCCTCGCCTATTCAGCCTTGTTGTCCTCGAGACCAAGGTCTTGGTCTCGAGTGCACTCGAGTTCGTTTTTAAAAGCCATGGTCTTGGTCTTGCGGTTCGAAGAACTTTTGTAATAGACTAGGAATTCGGAATTCTCTGCAGTCTGCATTAAATTTTAGAGTTGCTTTGTTTGAATAAAAAGGCTGGTGTTTTCATTAAAATAGCGAGTAATCCGATTTGACATTTTTTTAGTAAGGAATAGCAGTCTGGATATGATTGTGGTTTTTTTGGGTCTTGGTCTCGGTCTTGGTCTTGAGTTTCAAAGTAGGTCCTAATGGTCTTGGTCTTGGTCTTGAGGTTCAAATTCTTTGTCTTGGTCTTGGAATTCAAAGTCTTGTCTTGGTCTTGAGGTTCAAAGTCTTGGTCTTGGTCTTGAGGTTCAAAGTCTAGGTCTTGAGGTTCAAAGTCTTGGTCTTGATCTTGATCTTGAGGTTCAAAGTCTTGAGGTTTAAGGTCTTGACAACAAGACTGCGGCTATTCGATTTTAATGAGGGCCTGTGAATAAGGTGATTCAAGAAACAGCTGGTATAGTCGCCAAAGAAATCCATAGATCATAAATTAAATCTTACTTACGCACATACTACATATCTATTTATAACTTTGATGACGCAACGTTTAAATAAGTTCTCGGGTTTGTTCGCCATTTTATAGTGTCATAAAAGTGGGTAATATTTAAGATGAGATTGGAAAAGTGTTATTTTTGTTCATCGACAATTTATCCCGGTCACGGGATATCGTTCGTTAGAAACGACTGCAAGGTACACCAAAACTTAAGTAATAAAATTGAAATAGTAACTGTGTTCTTTACTCAAATGATGATATAATAAGGGCGATAATAGAGGTTTCGTGAATGCACGTGTTCTTTTCTCATTTGAAGCTTAATGTACCTCATCGTCAGTTGGATCTACGAAAGTTGTGTTCATGCACAACTAACTTTTACAGATTAGAATAGGCTCTTAATCCATCTGCTATTAAATCCAATTTCTGACAGTGTGGACTCGTTTACAAGCTGCCGGACAATGAACTCTTCTGCTTAACACAAATTGGTGTTATGGTCCCCAAACTATTAACTTAAACTGTCGGATGGACATTAAGACGAATGGACTGGTAGATGAATGGGGTGACTGCTGACTAGGATGGACTGACAGCCGGCTAGGATATATATGTATATTCGTTTATTATAAATCAACGAAGGATGACACACCGCATCACAGCTTACAACAGTCTAATGCAATAATATTGATAATGAAATAATAAAGTATATATGCCCAGTGCTATGACAAAGAAATGTATGTGCTAGCGAGACTTGAGAATTAGTCAGATGGATTGAGGATGGACTGACGGTTTAATAAAAAAAACTGACGGTTTGATGGGCGCGTATCACCGAAAATGCTGTTCGTAGCGAATCCCGAATCGCCGAAATGGTATTAGCGGATTCGGCGATTCGAGTCGGCTGTGGTTTTCGGCAAATTGCACGCTTGGTAGAAAACTGCTTTCGGTGGATTTTGCAGTTTATTGGCTTTCAGGGATTTGGTGATTCGGGTAGACCCCGGTTGGATGTGCGGACTGACGATCAAATGGATGAATGGATGTAATGCCCAGAACCGGGGTCATCTCGAATCCACGAAAACGTTGAAAATACACAAAAGCCCGATTTCTCGAAACAGTTTTATAGAAAGCGGCCGAATTCCCGAAAACTATTCAAAGTTAAATCTGGGACTAATATTGCTGAAAGGGATATGAAGCGGCAACGCTTCAGCCAATCAGAGCTCGTCTTTTACGATGCATCGCAGGCGATGTTTGTGGCTGTCATCCGGGTACTTAGCAGGGGACGATTTGAAGTTAATACACCACATGGCATCGGTCTAGATGTTTTTTTTAGCGATTTACAATTAAGGACATAATTATGCGTTTTCTTATATATAAAAGTCGTTTTTATTTAGTTATAAAGTCAGCTATAAGCGACTAATGTTTGACTAGCCGATCCGTACAAGGGTCCCGGAAGTAAAACTCAGCCACACACATAATCCAGACCAAAGACACCATATTCATCGGCTTCATATCCCTTGCAATGTTAGTCCAAGGTTAAACTGTAAACTCTTATACATGACATAGACCTAGTGTGGCCTCGATGTATCTCGATATATGCCTATTTACGTGTTTACATTGACTTTCAAGAAAAATCTATATTCCTCCACACAAACGTTATCTTCTTAAGTTTTGGGAATTCGGGTCGCACTTAAGAAATTGATTTCGGGATCCGGCCGAAATTCGTTTGGGGATTCAGGCCGCACCCGGATGTTGTATCCAGAACCGCTGCTGCTGTGCCCTCAATTCGAAACCAGTCACTAAGCTATTGGCTATTAGGGACTTCGTTGACATTACTATGTTGCTTTTATTGTTTTAATTGCGGTCACCGAGTTTCAGTTTTTGACAAAGAAATCAGCAGCATGCATGACAGGAGCAACATTTGCCTGAGTGGTTTCTGTAACTTTGCATGACCTCATGAATGTTTTCGTTGACAATGGTGTCTGTTCTTTAGGTAAACACAGCATTAAAAATACATTTGGCTTCATCGTCAATGGCCAGTCAATTAAGTTAATCAGTAATTCCTTAGTGTCCGACTCCGGGGACTAGTCAGGTGGACAGGCTGACCGTCGCATGGTCAGACTAATGTAATGGGCTGATGGTTGGATGAATGGAAAGTTGGACGAACCTGCGAATTTCATTAGACAATAGGTTATATCTGCATTGGTCTGTTTTACACGTGCTCTGATTTATGTGCCATGTCCTGTGGCTTGTCCCCCAATGACTTTGTGTTAATGGGTGCACACTGTACTTACCAGTTTTTTATTTAATAAAACCTGCACTGGAAATGCATTTCTGTATTGTTGCTCACTGTCTGTAATGGCCATGTTGTTTATTGTTTAATTGAATAGATTAACCAGTTTCATCTGCTTTTTGCTGGTAATGGATTTGACCAGTTAAGACCAGCTACTTGTCAACTCTGTTCATGCCTGGCATTGTTTTCAAGTTAACCAAAAAAGTGGTATCTGGAAGACTTAGCAAATGGCCAGGTTACTGACTATAATGTAATGTATGTATGCATGGGATAATGTTGGTTTTCGGCACTTGGATGTTTTTTTTGAGGAACTAGTAACAAGAAATCCCCTTGAACAGGTAACTGATAATGAGTTAATTAAAATGTACTTTTGCAAAACTACATGTTTAAGAAAATGTTAAGTCAAAAGTATTTTTTTTATTAAAAGTATAAAAAATCACCCTTTGGTATAGCTACTAGTGCATCTTGTTACTGGCAAACATGGCTAGTGAATTGAGAAAAGGTCTTCTTGAAAAGTCAATATTTTTGGCATTTTCAATCAGGCCCTTAGCCAGAAATAAAGAGTAGGGCGTCCAAAAGCATGCAAAGTCATGACCACCCGATGCCGTGAGCATATGAAGTCGCGACCGCCTGATGCCGCGACCGTATGAGTCCGACTGCAAAAGTCTGCAATGCCCCTACACTGAATGACTTTTGGGTTTTGATCACAATTGTAACAGTTTTGTTTTATATACAATGATACAAACAACAATCTGTTGACTTCAGATTGTAATTTTTAATTCCCTTATTTGATTATTATAGCCTAGGGAACAGACGTCACTTGTTATCAATCCAAACCCCTATAATTATTCCTAAGGTCAAGGTATTTATATAGTGAAATCAGTTACCAATTACCATGAAACAGCCTCATCTAATTGGCACTTAATTACACCTATCCTAGGTCATAAATAGCTGCTAGAGAAGTGTATCTTGTGTGGGAAAAGGAACATCGTTACACAGATGAAGGGAAATGGATTATACATTATAGCCTATCACATTTAGGACCTCTTGTCCATGCACAACTTATGGCCGTCCAAAGTGGCTGGCTAAGGGCCTGCGCTTACGCGGAACGCGTTGTAGAAATAATTCGGCAACCCGTCCAATCGGCAACCCGTCCAATGCGTCCATGCACAATTTATACCCGTCCAAAATAATTTTCACCCGTCCAAAGGACGCGTGGACGTATGGCTGGCTAAGGGCCTGTTTTCAATGCATTTTGAAATTGAACTAATTTGCCCACATCTTAATCATCATCATCATCACATGGTACTTGCTATAGTGCCACTCAACCTGTGCTCGGCAGCACCTTAAATGTCACAACGGTTATTTTTGGTACAGCGATTCAACTTCTGCCGAGGAAAATGCCACAAGGGCTTCATGAAAAAGCGAAATCCTCGCAAAGTTAAATGGACGAAAGCATTCAGAAAGGGAGCTGGAAAAGAACTGGCAGTTGATCCAATCTTTGAAATGCAGAAACGTCGTGAGGTTCCAGTCAGATATGAACGTGAAAAGTGGCAAAAGATCGGTATGGAAAAACTGAATTCACTGTTAACTGCTTTTAAATTGCATCTTAACTCAGTCTCTACATAATTTAAGATTTTGTCTTTGTATTAATTGTTTTAAAAAAGTACAGTTGGTCGTAATATATTTAACAATGTTTACTGTTCTAACAGAGACGGCTCAAACATTTTCAGCTTACCTTGCACCTTTTTAAACCTGTTAGATGGCTATATTTCAGCACATTTGAGAGATTTTTAAAAGACTCAATGTGAATAACAAAATGCATGAATACATTTTATCAAAGGTGCACATTTAATCTTTGAAAAAAAATGATCTGCTGACTTCCATTTTAGCTTCTTGGTCTTTCTTTACGTGTATTCCTTAAGCGCTTGAAAACCATTTAGTTCGATCCTGGTTTTCCACTGTTCGATCGAGAGTGCCTCTGATGAGTTTCCTTTGAAGAGACGCTATATAAATCTGTAATTACATTACATTCCACAGTGCTGATGGTAGTGCCGTTCATCTTTACGTGCTTTGTTCTAATTTTTAATTTTCCAACCAGTTCTGTCAGTTTTTAATGTCTTCAGGTCTGAATTTTGACTCTTCTGTTTCAGACTGCAGTTCAATTGGTTTTGTTAAGATTAAGGCTTACTTGTATCTACTTCAACTTGTTTGTCCCTAAGCCTGACTTCTTGTTTCCTGTAATATCAATTTTGACCATGTTCTCCAACTGATTATGATTTTTTTACTGAAACAACTATCTAGTGATTAGTTTTGCTTTATGACTGTGGCTGTATGGATGTCATTAGATTAGATCTTCAAATTCATTAGATGAAGCCGCTCATTTGTTATCAAACGATAATTATGACCTGTATTAAATGGTCATGTAACTTTATTGAATTGCTGAGCACGTTCCCACGTGAAATATCCCTCAACACCAGAACTACACCTTTGACTGCTGATGTTGATAGATGTACATGTATAATAAAAGAGAAATTATGTTGCCCTACCTTTGGCACTGCTGTAGTTTCAAGATAAAATTTGAATTTAATGCTGCTTGTTTTGACAGTTGACACAATGAAAGTGGTTGAGAAGATTCGTGCTAAGCGCAATGCAGCTTTCATTCACGAGAGGTAAGACAGTACATACAGTAGAAGACACTTAACAAGAAACGTTTAATGTGAAATATTGGTGTTTTTCCCAAAACTGATTGAATGAAAATCTCCTTAAAATAAATCGGTGTCACTTTCATTGATGTTACTGAGCAAGTCCTTGACAGTTCAGGTTGTATGGGATATCAAACTATTATGCCTATATATAAATAGGTTGTCCATGAAGCACATCCACAAAAAGACCTACTTTGGATCCCTCCTTCCCTTGTCCGCATTTGGCATTACCTCGGCACCCCTTTGTGGACATCCACTCTTCAACCAATTACTAAGGCCTATATTAAACTACCCTGTTGATCTTGTGGGGCTAACTGTTATAGGGTGTGTTGTTTTTTGTTACTACTGATTAGATGGTTACAGACTTGCATACAAGTTCTGTCTGAATGAAGTTGATGTTTAAGGCACCAGGTGTACCAAAATAACTATGTACTAACGTTAGGTGTGGACATCCTCATTGGCATAACCCCACACTCCTGTGTTACCTTTTGTGTGACCCCTCCCTCTCCTCTTTGTGGAAGTCCTTAATGGATGACCTTTGTAATGTAATAATTATAATACCAATTTATTATTTTTATTATAACTACTCCTAACCCAAATATTTTTAATTTGGGATATTGTTAGCCTTGTTTTGTAGACGTTCTTAAAACAAAATTGTTCCGATACATGCAAACATACTTCACTGAAAGTTTGTTGCTATGGGTTGTGTTCCTCATTTTGTGTGTTTTCATTGTGTAGATTGAGGGTTCCAAAAGCACTGAAGATGGCTGTACAGTTAAAGGAGCTAGAAAAGAACTACAATTTGATACAGCTTCCTGCTGGTAGGTTCTGAGTTATGAACAATATTGCCTTTTGTGATTTGTTGTTGTTTTTACCTTAGATTAGTTTCTGTTCATTTCTAAGGCAAACTGTGATCTGATCTTATGCTTCTGCAGCACCTTTTCTTGTTCCTATTAGTGATAATTAGTCAGTCGTTTCTGATCTCGTAACTTTATTATGGTGAAAATGACATCATTCTTGTTTAATTGCGGACAAAAATTCAGTTTTACTTTCACTAAGATGCTTTGTTATGGTTCATTCATGTAGTGTTGTGGATATGGAATAATGGTTCAGGGTTGGAACCTATTGAGGGGCTTTGCATAGCAACCCAGGACAAGTTATTTGTGAATGCGTGCTTGTGTCACCAAGCAGTATAATTTGATAGTGATGTAAGGTCGGAAGTGAACAAGTACATTTATAGCAATGCACTCAGCCTTTGTTCCAGGACCTTGGGATTTGTTCATTGTTGTCTAATGGACATAAGAAAAATAAATGAGCACCTTCTATAAGAAGAAACTGGTTCCTAAAAAGAAAAGGTCCAATCTTCTTATGAACTGATCTGATATTGATGTGATTATGGCTTGATTTTGGTGTGCCATCAGTTGATGCTTTGTGCATTAGACACCAGCATAATAGAAGTTGTAAATTACAATTACCGTTACAATGTGGTCCAGCTGTTGGATTACTGTTGTCATGTTGGTGCTTAACCTGAATTTCTTCAAACCAGGATCATGCCTCTGTGAGCTGATTTATTAGCCCTAGGTTTGTAATAAAGGACCTTATCATGCCTTGCTTGATGTTGCTATACTTTAAATTACTTGGCTTGACTGCTTCATGTCTGGTATTGGTTTCAGCACTTCTGAAGAACAAGGTGAAACAACGTGTAAAAATTGCGCAGCAAGAGCCAGAGAAGATGCAGTTGGAATTGGCATAAGCAACCGCTGCTTAGCGTCAGAAAGACAAACTTTGATAATAATTTGCTGGATATCGGACCTTTACTATTAAGATCTTTAAATGATGAATGTCGTGCTGACCAATTAAAAGATTATTTCCATTTAGTTACATGTTGGATTTGTTTTGAATGTTTGTGCAAACAATCTGTAACTGTGAATGTATATGACATCACCTGAAGAGAAACTAATCATCATGTGAAGTTCGCTTTACCTACTTATAAAACATCCTACATATACATTTGATGTTGGTTATCAGTAGGATGAAAATAGTGGATGACACCTGGAAAACCATTGTAAATTGTTACAGCTGTGGCTTCGTGCTTAAGTTAGATGATGAGAGGTGCAGAAATGCTAAGCAATAGAGTACCGGTACATGTACTTGAATGCATTCGTGAGAGGAATACACTTCATGTTAACTCGGACCTCTGATCTAGAATAGGTATATCATGAATACCTAGATAAGTTGGGACGATGAGGGTGTTGTGCTGTCCGGTTTGTGCTTCAGTGAAAAGTTCTTTGCAGCCCCAAGTCTGCTTCTGGGGCGAAGTCTACAGAGACATAACAAGCATCTTATCTATAAAAGCTTTGTACTATGCATACAGAAATTGGCACAAAGCTTTAGATTGGAAATGGAAAGCAAGAAAGAGTAATGATCTTACTACATGCATCTGAAAATGCAACATAACCTATTAGTTATGTTGCATGTGTAATACTTTATAGTACTTTGTAATTCTTAATAATTTATATAATATTTTACGTAATTATAGTGATTTATAATTTAAAATTGATAGGAAATCATAAACCTGATGGGGATCAAGATTAATGGTGATTCATAAAAACTTATAAAGATTGAATCCGATGAGGTCTTACAGCAATAGCTGTCTCAGGTGAAAAGCCCACATATTAACTGCTAAGCCATCTTGCCACCTCATAGTCTGTGCTTAGGACTCTGACGCCATAGAAGTTACTATTCCTAATCATGTGCTACGTGACCTGCTCCCTCCCCTCCGCAGCAGTGGACACAACTTTCGAGCGAGACTGCATAAATTTACCCTACCCGAAAAAGACGAGGATAATTTTATACCCCGTATTCTCTACTAGAATGTCTACTGACGCTAATTAGCTGCTTGTGAGTCCGTAACCTCTGTAGCTTGTTGTAGTTGCGCTATGTCAGCTTTGATGTTCAATAAACGAGTATTCATTAATTCACCACAATTGCCTACCTTCTTACTTACTAGCAAATTAGTCAACTGTGACATGCGCGTTGAGCCTGTGCGTTCATTTCCGGTGAGACCGATGCTCGTTTGTTTGTTTATTATTAATGGATAAGTTGCTGAAACATTTCGGCCTCGGTGGCAAGAAGAGTCCAGCACATCAGTCCTATCGGTCGGATAACGGCCCGCTGAACGCCGACAGCATCCAGGATTTGGATCTGAAGGGCGTCCGATTGCCGAGCGATTGTAATTATGGAACGGAGCGTCGTATGGTGGTCGACCGTAAAGAGCCCTACGATATACATCGTTCAAACTCGGAATATTCACGTACACTACCGACTTCTGGCGAATTCCGCGCTACTGACGTGACGAGGGAGCAGAACTGGTCGGTGCATCGTGGTAAGATCGCTAGACAGTCGGGGCACAGTGCGAGCCTTAAGGAGAGGGAGCCATCCGTCAAGAACCTGGGAGCCGAGGGGGAGGCCTCAGAAGAAGAGCCAGGTGAAGCGGAGGCAGAAGAAGCGTGCCAAACGATCAAGCAACAACCGGCCAAACCAATACCAGTATGTAGTTGGTGCTATATGTGACAAGTGTTATGTTTTTGGGGTGTAGGCAGTAGAGCATGTGTGTATCATTGTATGTAAATCTATGTATGTGCGTTTGTACTTTTATTCATTCACTCTCACTTATTATTCATTCCTTCTTATTATTCATTCATTAATAATTCATCATTCAATACATTTTTCTAGCACCTTGACACTTTTGCCATCTCTAACAGAGGCTGCTGTCGGCACATGGTCCACTGGCAGCTGCAGATGTTCACAGATGGTAGCTGGCGGTTTGCCAGTGGCCAGCTCAAATACACTTAATTTGGCAGAACCAGACTGGGTTCAGAGGACAGTTGAAGGGTAGTCATGCCAAGTGCTGGTTGTCTCTGGCATTGTTTGGGTCATGAAAGATATTCATCAAGGCACTTTGTTTCATGAATGAATTTTCTGATTGTTTCTACTACTACCACTGTTGTTGTTGTTGTTGTTATTATTATTGAAAGTGTTTGTTACTAACAAACTTTTTCTGTATGGAAACACTATCTTTTGTTATGAGGCATTTGGTTTGTGTGCAACACATCTATTCAACATAACTAATCATAAGTGCTTTCAGCCTAGCCTCAGTGTAGGATGTATTTTTGATACGTTTATGTATCCGGATGAACATTGAAGTGTTAAAGTCTTTTAGTAGTCATGTCTGTAATAATTGTTACAGCTGTCTGATGACTACATCGACCCATACGACCTAAGAAAGCTGGGTGCTGTTGTAACAGCTGCAGTGCATGAACCAGTAGAAGTGAAAGCAGTTCCTCGTACGGATACATCTGAGGGTGACTATTCTGTGCCGTATGATCTGAAGAATCGAAACAAAGGTATGTTCTGTAATGATAATTTTTTTACCTGGTGTTTACGCTGGGACCTCATTATCATACAACAGTTTGGAAATCATACAATCTTATGTCATATTTCAAATTCGTTTAGCTTGAAATATATGTATTTATGTATCTGACTACTTGTAGAGCATCGTCTATTAATCTTATAAAGGCTCTAATGTGACCTCGTTATATAGCAATAATTGATTACCCGGGCAGTGGCATACATCTACCAATGGAGGGTTGGGAGAACGATCTCCCACGGTTGTCAGAAGTGTGGGGGTTTAACGTTCTGGAACTAAACTGAGGGTGGATTTCCAATAATATATTTAATTTATGTATCATATATGTTATCGAAAACACGTGTTATCTTGGAGTAATTTACAGTTTCAAGTGACTTCTAAGCCTTTTATGTATAAGTTGGCCTGAGTGGGGGTTTGTTCTTCCATTCCAGGTGGGGGTTAGATGCCACTTTACCCAGATAAATTTTGTTGGGTTTTGAAAGCCCTAACTTCAGACATAAAATATACTGAGCTGGCCAAAAGCCCAATAAAACTTCAATGTAATTGAGAGACAAACCAATGGCAGTTGTATTGCGCTTTATTTCTATTGTACACTGTGATTGGAACACTTGCAGATATTAACTGCGTGGTGTGGATGGACATGTGGAACAAGGCAGCCGATTGGTTAGGGCACTCGCCTGTAACGCATGGAGTACGGGTTCGAGCTTTCCGAGACTTAGAGCAACTGCTTCGTTTATAATTGCTTAGCAACATCGATTGAAATTTGGTCATTTGATAGTGGTGCTTAATAAATGCATAATAATAATTAATAATAATAATAATAATAATTTGTAGATGATGATGTTGAACCTTTGCAGATTTGGTCAAAATGAAGGAGCCTGAAAAACCACCTGTCATGTATGACGACCCTTATGAAGAAAGTCCTCTGGCGCCCATTGCCTTGTCTTGTGCTTCAGCAGCTAAACATCAGCAGCAGCAACAGCCGCATCCGTATCAACAGCAGCAGTTACAACAGCAACAGCAGTTGCTTCAGCAACAGCAGTTGCAACAGCAACAACAGCAGTTACAACAACAGCTACAGCAACAGCTACAGGGCCTGGACATGAACGAAAGTGCACATAGAAAGTCTGCCTGCACACAGACTAGCACGCTGGTCAAAGATACGTCTCACAAGAGCCTTGAATCAAAGGACGAGTGTCAGAAGAAAATCGGACAGCCGACAGCACTCGGCGAATCTACCAGCAAAGTCTTGAGTAACGGTCCACCAGTTGTTGCGCCCAAGTTTTATCAGTTATCTGCTGAATATGGAGGAATTGATGTTCCTGATGAGGAGGAGGATGACGATGTCGGAAACTACACGGATCTCCAGGAGGAGGGAGTCCTCGCAGAGCATCTCGCGAAACCTCTGGAAGAACACATCTATCCAGAGGGCGTGATGCTACCCCCAGTCGCCCGACACGCCAGGATCCCTCTTCCGCTTGCCTATGAACAGCCATGGGACCTGAGTGTGACCCAGAGAGACCTTGAGGACCGACTGCAGTCAAAGAGGGCAAGTGGAGATGCAATGACGTCATCGGTGACTCTTGACGACCCTAGGCCACGTGATGGACTCATGAGCCGGTCTTGTTATGCCGAGCCCTTGAGGCGGGATGGTAAGGGTAAGGACTCAAAGAATCCTGAGTCTGGTTTTCCGGTCTATGGAGTGCCATGGAGCATCCGGCCCAAGGATAGCAAACAGGCGCCGGGGAAGGCTGTGGACGGTCCTTCCGCTGGAGTCGCCAAGGTCAAGGTCCCGGTCCCAGTGCGATCAAGTAGCTTGCGCCCGGTCGATTCTCGGCCGATGGAAGATTATGATGAGCCGTGGGATCAGAAAAAGAAAATCATCTGTAAGACAGGTAAGAAAAATGTTATGCACTTAGTAAATATGCTGGAACTCTGTATAAATGTTTTTGTTTATTTATTTTACTCTTACACATGGAAGGTCAGTAGATATGAATCAAAGGAACACAACTTGTCCAAGGTTGTTACACAAAGTATGATCAGCAGGTAAGGACCTTCAACTGTTGGAATACAGACCCAGTGTGCTATGGAATAGATCTCTGTGCAGCGCATAAGGCACATCATTTGACTCTGTTGTGGTCTGATGTTGTCAGGTTGGGTGCAACTCTAGAGAGGTTTTTGAACGAATGCTATGTAAACTTACAGTTACGATTGCAAATATTAATTTGTGCAGTTAGCTTAATGCTGTCATGGATATCACAAATTTGTTATTGAAGTTGTATAATATATATTACTCCTTCACTTTGAGATGGGCTTCAAGAACAGCGTCTACAGTACTTAGTACTTAGTCCTTACCGTGCAGCTCTGCACATCGGGCAACGCATCTCCTCCACTCGTCTCTTTCCATCGCCAGCTCTTCGGCCTCATCCCATGACATCTCCAGTTATCTCTGATGGAGGTCCGACCAGTTCTTCCATGTCTTCCTCTCCTCCTTCTCCATCCAGAATTCCAGAACATCGCTTGTTTGGCTCTGCTATCTTTATCCATACGAAAACATATCCCATCCACTTTGATCTTCTTTTACTGATAATATTTTCTATACCTTCCCATCCTCTCTCTTGTGGTTTTGTTTGGTATCTTGTCATGCCATGATATATGTAGAATTCTTCTCAGCCACTTATGGTGTGCTGGATCTAGTCTTTTCCTGTTTGCCACCTTCATTGGCCATGTCTCAGACTTGTGCAGCAGCGTGCTCAAAACTATGGCATTGTAAAAGCGAATAGAGGGGCACAGCTGTTAGGGACACATTGTTTTAGACCATGTGATAGTTATAGCACAGTAAGTGTAACAGTTTCTAAATGTAGCTGTTAGGGACACATTGTTTTAGACCATGTGATAGTTATAGCACAGTAAGTGTAACAGTTTCTAAATGTAGCTTTTAAGCCAGTTTCCAGTGTTAGTATTCGTTATAAAATTGCTATTAAACTGAGTTGTTCACAGGTGTTACTCCTGGTTTAAGGAAGAACTCATGTCAGAGATGGTTTTGCACAGTTCAACAATAAACTTAAATAACAATAAATTTATTTATCAGCGAGTCTGTGCTGATTTTTTTGGAATTCTATGTTTTTTGTAATATGGTATGTGCATAATAGAAGTTATTGTACTTGACTATCAACCCAGAGGTCGAGTGTTCAAATTTTCCCAGGACGTGCCAAGGCTGGCGCGTATAACTTACTATAGAATGTTGGTAACAGAACACTTTAGCATTTGGCATATTTTATGTTCAGTGAAGTATTTGAAACTGAAATGAAGAAAAGGAGTCGCCAACACTTTATGTAGACCCAGGGTTGCATGTTGGAGTTGACCTAAAGCAGAGTTTCCCAAAGTGTGGGTCGCGGGTCGCGAAGCTCTGGCAAGTGGGTCGCCAAATGTATTAGAGAAACATCCTTTTTTTCTGCAACAACATTTGGCTATGATTGAGCTATAACTGGCTGGATTGCAATAAATTGTGAACTGTTTTTACCCAAATTTCCTTTTAATGCTTTAAATTTCAAAGCGCTATACGTAAATCTGCATATTTCGAAACCAATTTACGAAGCAAAGTTTAGTACACAATGCTTAATTTTACACAGTGGGTATCCAGACTGCCAAGATATTCACAAGTGGGTCGCGACCCAGAAAAGTTTGGAAACTGCTGACCTAAAGGATCTGCTGTCTTGTCTTCTGATTCTATGTTGATGTTGATTTTGTATTTTGTGGTAGTGAGTGACGTCAACGGTCGAACAGGGTCTATGACGAGCACAAATTCTTCGCATCACATTGCCAACACATGGAGTACAACGCTGGCAGAACAGATTGATACAAAGTTGCCTTTAGACAAACAGCCGTACGTACCAGATCAGTTTGTAAGAGCTACAAAAAATGATCTGTGCTTAGTATAAAGGTCAAAGGTTTCATCGTTGCATATATGACTTGTAACTTTTCCTTAATTTAAATTTTATTTAACTAATTTCTTGTGTTCATTTAGAATGAGCTAGATTAGCTTCATCTCCTTTCTGGAGCAATACTCTGTACCTGAATGTACTTATAAGAATGTTCCATTAAATCATATAAAATTAATTTTAAGTTGGTCTGTCTAATCTAATGACTTCTATAGTGGCGTTATCAAAACCTAAGTACTTATGACGTCTCTGATATAGTCTGTTTGTTTTCACAAGATAATTTAAGTCTATCAACATTCAACAATCTGATTGCCATGGGCCACAGTAGACAGTTGGTTAGAACTGTCAAGTTGTAACACGGAGAGTGGGGTTTGAGCCTCATCTGATGATACTACTGCGCAGGGAACTTGAGAAAGTCCTTCATTCACAGTTGCTTCAGGCTCCAGATTCATTTTTACTAGCCTTGTGCATGGAATAATGCAATAAGATAATAACAGTAGTACACAAGTGACTGATAATTAGTACACAAGTGTCTGACTTCTATAGCACCGTTATCATAATGTCCAAGACATCTCTTTAAGTAAAATCTCAATAAAAAATCGTAATCCTTTAGGTGATTTCTGGTTTATAGGTGGTATCATGCTAACGTCAGTCGCGTGGAGGCAGAGAACTTACTGCGCGTCCACAGAGAAGGAAGCTACTTGGTCCGTAACAGCGAAAGCAACAAGAAAGACTACTCCTTATCTGTTAAGTAAGTCACTGGATCAGCAACTACAGATTTCTCCTTCCAATGTTCTCTTTTTCCACTGAGGAGGAGGAGCAGTTCAGTGAGTTAATCCTGGTAGGCAGCCAAGTGTATGAAGTGTTCGCAACTTCAGTTTCTTAGCTGCAACATGCACATACAAGTATCCTTGCTGTCTGATCTTCTGTTTTTGTAGCTGAGTCTGATAGGGGTGATAGTGGAAGAAAAAGTAAGTATGTATATTCTTTATTAAACCATCTGCCAGGCCGCACTCTGGTGTACATCCATCGAAGAAACAATGTCAATAAATGTCAATAAGAATACCGCATTCTAACCGTGAATGTTTTCCTCATATAATTGTCAGCTTTGTGGAAGACTCGATCATTGGAACGTTGTTGGAGTGTTATGCTATTGAGTAATTGCAGGCTAATATCTTTCTGCCCTGATGGGCATTTGAAACCCTAACCTGTGGGTTGACAATCCAGCATGCTAACTAAGGTGTTCTACTGTTTCTGTTTGCAGGAGTGCACGTGGATTTATGCACATGAAGATCGTAGCCAGTCCGGACGGGCGCTTCATCCTCGGCCAGTTCAGTCAGCCATTCTCTAACATAGCGCAGGTCATTCACCACTACACAGTTCACAAACTGCCGATCAAAGGCGCTGAACACATGTCGCTGATTTTTCCCGTCGCCACAAAGCTTCTATGAGTTCTTTGAAGGACTGCGATGTAGTTGACGTTTGTTGGTTCAAAGTTGCTTTTCTCATTTTCTGCAAATGTCCGACTTCGTCTAGTCAGGAATTCTGTCTCTTGAGGCAACTCTTGCGAGCGTAGCCACATCTACAGTGTGATGTTGTGTCATGGTGTCTTTACGATGTCGTATCACAGGGTCGTTACAAAGTCAGTGTCACTACGATATCGTGTTGCATTGTCACTGTGATACCATATCACAATGGCATTATGATGTCGTCTAGCAATGTCATGTCATGGTGTCATTATGATGTTGCGTCATGACGATGTGATAGCGCTATCATTGCAATGTTATGTCACAGTGTCTTTATGACATCACATTGTGGTTGGATTACATTGTTACTGAGATATCACTGTGGTGTCATATTACAGTTTCGTTACGATGTCGTGTCGCAGAGTCGTGACTTGCCTAGTCATAAGCTTCATCTGTGGTCTGCGTTTAGACTCTTGTGCTGTGTGTGATGTGCTTAAGGTTCTGATATTTTCTATAGTGTCTAGCCATTTGGCAGTCATGCATGACTGTACAGAGCAGTGTTGTCTATAAAACGTTTCTGGCTTTTGTTGTGCCTCGTTGATTTCTAGTGCTTTGCTGTGAAAAACTCCCGCAAATGTGACTGATATTTTTAGTAGGAGCAAAGGCCGAAGTCGCCGAAGTGTTTAAGTATTTGTGCATAGTAGTACCGTAGTCTGTGTTGGTGGAGAAACAACTGTATGAGAATTTTAAATCTGCAAATAGCCATAACTTCTACAGTGTTGACTTGTCATTGTGGACATGCCTTATAATATTAATTTGTTTTGGCCAACTGTTTTTTCCCATCCTACCAAAGAGATACTTGTTGTTTCTGTGCCTTTTCCCACGCTGGTCCATGTCTATATATAAGTCACTACTACTGACTTTGAAAGACTGTCCTCCTCTGTCTCATTAATCAGACAGTACTGTTCAAGACCTCTTTTTCTACCCTAGTACCTACGCTTTGAGGTGAATTCACAAATTAATGCGATATGAATGTATGATTAATAAATTTATTTATTCATGAACAATGCTGTCATCGAGCGCCTTTTGGTTGTTATGTTTTATTCTATCCCATTATTCTTTTTGTAGTTGCTTCAATTGCAAGCACCATCCACCATAGCTGTCTTTATGATGTCATTAGAACCCTACATGCCTCACCGATTTTGTTTTTGATTGGGTGCCTAATTTTGAATAAACAGCCTTTTGGGTGTGAAACAAATGTTAAGTCGATGATCACAATTGTGATTGAACTAACCTTTTTTAGGTACCAAAGATTATTAACAAAGTTGTTTTATGGTGAGGTGATATTCTATTGCGGAATTAAAGTTGGGATCTAATTAAAGTTTTTTCCAACTATTCTGTGCCGGAATTGCATCATGCTGGCACATGATAAGAAATGTGTACATATATTTATTACCTTAGATCAGTGGTTCCCAACGTTTCTCAGAGCACGGCACCCTTACTAACGCTTACTAATTACTTACTAACTGCACCTCTGACCTTAATTTTGTTGATTTTTCTTCAAGTTAGTTCTTTATTTTAATGAAGAACAATTCTTGATGGGTGCTGCTCTGTGTATTCAACTGTAGTGTTGCAACTATTTCCACACTACTTTAAGTTTTTGAAAAATAGTTATAGGCCTATGTCAGTAGTAATAATCAGCAATTTTTGACAGAAAAGGCTGGACAAATGTAATGGTTCTGCCATCTATCGTGGCACCCTTGGACAGGTTCACAGCGCCCTTAGGTTCCGGGGCACCCAGGTTGGGAAGCACTGCATTAAATCGATGTGTGTATAAATTTAGTGTGTTTGATCATGTGAACCTCGCTTTCACACTATATGTTTATTTGTATGGTGTATGTACATCAAGAATTAGATTTACAAGGTACAAACATAAGATTTACAATTTATTATTTTAGGACCTTTGAGAGGTCCGAATTGGTGCTTAATAAATAACCAGAGCTCTAATACTGGTTACTGCACTGCAGTAGAATTTTCTTCGCGGGCAGCTGGATCTCTTAATTTGGAAGTCGTATAGTCCTGCATTCTCTCAATCAGTGGCCGATGAATTGATGTGTCTGGGTCAGTAATGCTGCTGAGAAGTTTGCTTATTGTGGCACTATTTAAATGTCTGCATTACACTACATTTGCTGTTAGTACTATTTACATGCATATGGCACATGGTTCTAGTCAGAAAGTTCATGTTGAGTCTATTTCAGTTATGTTCGTTTGTGTTTATCCAAACTCAGCCGCTTTGCAGTTCGTTTGCAGGGCTTTTGCCTTCTTCAGGTTTCATAGATTTTGGTTTTCAGACTTCTTCTGACAGTGTTCTGTACGGTTCTTTACACCGTGTTGTGAAAGCGACTTATCATTTAATTAATCATTTAATTTTAAAGTATTTTGTGTGTGTGTGCTAGGACCATCGTAAAAGACTGCCTTTGATAGCCACATCAGGTAAACTGGAAACCTGTTCAGAAGCTGCTTTTGGGAGCCATGTCATCTAATTTAATTGAACGACTTCTAAAATGACTGTTGACTCTTGTAGTTATCTGAGCAGTGTTTGCTAAACGGAGGAGTGTTTGTTTTTAATGACATTTGATATCATTTAGGCTAACACAAAGAACACTTTTGATTAGTTTAACATCATATAGGCTAACGTAAAAACACTTTTGATTAGTTTAACATCATATAGGCTAACGTAAAAACACTTTTGATTAGTTTAACATCATTTAGGCGAAGTCAAAGAACACTTTTGATTAGTTTAACATCATTTAGGCTAACGCAAAGGACACTTTTGATTCGTTTAACATCATTTAGGCTAATGCAAAGGACACTTTTGATTAGTTTAACATCATTTAGGCTAACGCAAAGGACACTTTTGATTAGTTTAACATCATTTAGGCTAAGTCAAAGAACACTTTTGATTAGTTTAACATCATTTAGGCTAAGTCAAAGAACACTTTTGATTAGTTTAACATCATTTAGGCTAACGCAAAGGACACTTTTGATTCGTTTAACATCATTTAGGCTAATGCAAAGGACACTTTTGATTAGTTTAACATCATTTAGGCTAACGCAAAGAACACTTTTGATTAGTTTAACATCATTTAGGCTAAGTCAAAGAACACTTTTGATTAGTTTAACATCATTTAGGCTAACGCAAAGAACACTTTTGATTAGTTTAACATCATTTAGGCTAATGCAAAGAACACTTTTGATTAGTTTAACATCATTTAGGCTAATGCAAAGAACACTTTTGATTAGTTTAACATCATTTAGGCTAAGTCAAAGAACACTTTTGATTAGTTTAACATCTTTTAGGCTAATGCAAAGAACACTTTGATTAGTTTAACATCATTTAGGCTAACGCAAAGAACACTTTTGATTAGTTTAACATCATTTAGGCTAATGCAAAGAACACTTTTGATTAGTTTAACATCTTTTAGGCTAATGCAAAGAACACTTTTGATTAGTTTAACATCATTTAGGCTAATGCACAGAACACTTTTGATTAGTTTAACATCATTTAGGCTAATGCAAAGAACACTTTTGATTAGTTTAACATCATTTAGGCCAACACAAAGAACACTTGATTAGTTTAACATAATTTAGGCTAAGTCAAAGAACACTTTTGATTAGTTTAACATCATTTAGGCTAATGCAAAGAACACTTTTGATTAGTTTAACATCATTTAGGCTAATGCACAGAACACTTTTGATTAGTTTAACATCATTTAGGTTAACGCAAAGAACACTTGATTAGTTTAACATCATTTAGGCTAATGCAAAGAACACTTTTGATTAGTTTAACATCATTTAGGCTAAGTCAAAGAACACTTTTGATTAGTTTAACATCATTTAGGCTAATGCAAAGAACACTTTTGATTAGTTTAACATCATTTAGGCTAATGCAAAGAACACTTTTGATTAGTTTAACATCATTTAGGCTAATGCAAAGAACACTTTTGATTAGTTTCTTGGAGTGGCGCTGTATAAATCTCCTTAATTAATTAATAAATTAAATGACATCATAAAAAGAGGCATCAGGATTCAATCATTGGTCATTTCGAGTGACACCATAGTCGTCTCTTTGAGAAGTCTACTGATGGTCAAACTACAATAGGTATCAAAATCAGGAACTGTCTTATAACAATACGGTGTTGTAATGAGTTTATTTTTTAAAGCTGCATCTGATCTATGATCCATATTATTTAAGGCTGAATCATGCATATGTCAGAATTCATGTTAAAGTAAAGAATGCCATATTCTAATGAGTTTGTTTTATATGGAGTTGTGTTCTGAATTTTGATTCTGTGTTCCCAATGTGTGTTTCAGAATTTGCTAAACAATGATTTGGGTTTTAAGGAAGTTCCAGTGTTCAGAGTTTGTTTATCCTGTCATCAATGTTGGATAGTTACTTCTGAAAAGTAACTAGTTACAGTAACTAGGAACTGGAAAGGAAAAAGTAACAAGTAACTGATTACAATTACTTCGAAAAAGTAACTAAGTACTTTTTGTTACTATAAGTTGGAATGTTAACTTGAACTTTCACTCCTCCATCATGAATTGGACATTGAACTTGGCCAATGAAAGGAAAGGGTTCAGGGACATGAGCAACAACCGAGATGTCACTTTATAACGCACGTCAACCAAAGAATTTGCAGGTTGAGGATAAAAACCTTTAATAATATTTCTAGCGCCATAATCGAACATAGGTTGATTTAAAAGCAAAGCAAAGTAACTAAATTTGTTACATTACCATTACCTCTTAAAAGTAATCAATTTCCGTTGTGCGTTACTTGTGGTCAAAAGTAAAGAGTAAGTTACCGCCAAATAGTAACTAGTTACAGTAACGTGTTACAAGTAACGCAATAAAGTACAACACTGCCTATCATCATTTCGTGTCATTTATGTTTTTTTAAAGCCAGAGTCTACCTAAAACCGTTTTTTGTGATATTCGGAGTTGGCTATTAAGTCAAATCCTAAAGCTTTGCTTTCACGTTTTAATGTTAAACATTTTCCATTAACTTGGGTTTTAGTCAGGAGTTTTTTGCATTTAGATTTTTTATTTTGTTTGTGCGTTTAAATGAAGATGTTGAACTGTTTCGAGATTTTCCTTATGATAATTTACAATATTTTTTGCAGAGTGTGTACGTGGATCAAGATTTGGTACTTCGGCTAAGTTTGACTTTTTGGTTTTCAGTGTAAAATTTTATTCATTAGCAAAGTTCCAAGGTATGTTTTAGGCTACAATAGTTTTATTCATGGATCCTTGTTGTCATAGGGTGAACCCAACAGTAAGAACAGTAGTCCTCTGGCAGGTTTGCCCTAATTCTGTTTTTAAATTTGGACCAAATTAGAGTTCTATAATTGCAGTGTTGTAAAATTGGTTAATCAAATTTTAATAATTCTGTAATGATCACTTCTAACACACCTTTATGCACAAGGCAGCAATTGATGAAGCTTTAGTAAAGTTAAAGTGTAGTCGAAATAGTAATGTGGTTTCAGAAGGCTGGTTGAAATCTGATAGGTCAGGGAAACCAGAAGTGTGGCTATGGTGGGTGAATGAGTTGAAAGAGATGAGTCTTAACCCTTTAGAGCTGAACCGAAGTAAAGATTTTAAACTACGTTAAACAAAAGTCAGCGTAAATGGTGCTGGTGTAAATGCTGTACTTTTGTGCATAATGACTCGAGTTAATACTGTTTGCAATCCGGTTTAAATCTACATTCTTTACTACGCTAATGATGTCTTTGTGAGTTAGTCAGGTGCTGTGCTATAAAATAAGATAAATTTTGTTATATAAACGAATATTTTGTTATATAAAATAAGATTTTGTTATATTAAATAAGATTTTGTTGCAATAAGACTGCGATTTGGAGCTCAAAGAAGTTTATGATCGCATTATTATTTACCTAAGCTTACAGACTTTATAAATTGGGAGTTGAGCTTTAAATTTCTTTCTTTCAAAGCATGAATATAATTGCTCATTAATATATTCAAATATAGTGTCTAATTGGAGTTCCTTGAAGCTTGGCCTTAGCAATAGAGAACAGTATTCTAGTGTTGGTAAAAGGTGTACATGTGGCATTCCCTAGGCCAGAAGGACATATGGATCCAGAGCTGTACGAGTTGTTATTATTTTACTCCTCTTGCTTTGTAGCTGAAACTTGTCGGTAAGACTAGTTGCAATAGTGTCTCACGATGTCTAGCATTTACCTTGCAGTGCACAGAGTATGGGTTCAAGTCTTGTCATAGGACTAGGTAAAGGCCTTCAGCGCAACTGATGCCTGTCTTAGACAGTGATGCAAATGCAGAAATGTGCTTCGATGTAAACTACCAAATCTGGATGTGAATCCTTCTGTTGCACTGCTTGGGGCATGGTAGCTGAATTGATAGAGCGCCCTTGTAGCGGCATGATCACATTACGGCGCTAGAGAAATTGTCCGTGTTATTATAGAGCACTCAGCCTCTAACTCAGAGAATATGGGTTCAAGCCTCCATTATGTAAGAACCTTGAGCAAGTCCTTCATCTACAGTTGCTCAGCACCATCGATGTGCTGTCGTATGGTTCTGTGTGCACTTCTGGACTTTGAAACGAGCGCAATATTATCAAATACAGTTGTATTGTATTGCTAGAGCCCAATATGGTTTGTTTGTTCTTAATGACTTGAACTTCATTTAGGTTAGCATAGGAAGCACTTTGTGAGGTTCTTAAATTAAAGGGCACTAAATTGTACCCGGTAACTAACGAATATGTTTGAATGGTATATTCGACTGCTTGATTGACCGATTCTTAACGAAAAGACAATTGTAGTGCACTGATCAACAAGTGTCGTACTATAATTAAGTCATTGTCATTGTGTCTCTTATACTTGCAGTATTTGATCAGTGAAAAGAAGCACTTTGCTTTGTTACTCAACTGAAGCCAAAGACCGGTGCCTTTGTGAGGTTAAGAAAGATGCAATATAAATATTCCAATGCATTAAATATTGAGATGCGTACAAAGACATGGTAGACAGTTGGTCGAGCACTCACCTTGTATTGCTATAGGTGGATTGAGCAGGCTTAAGCCTTCGTCCTGAGATGGTTGCAGTGTGGAGACCTTGAGCAAGTCCTTCATGTACAGTTGCACAGCCATCATAGTGGCGCTATATAAATGTTTGCTAAGAGTTGAAGGATGCGTTTGTAGTTGAATACTTGTAGGACATGGAGCCGAATTATTGCTGCTATTCGTCTTATTATTATTGGTTATTGATTGATTCTTAACCGACTGACTGAGTATTGATATTAGTTGATTGAATATTGATTGATTTCGGTTGAAATGATATGTGCTGAGATCTTATTTGCTACTTGCTGCTTTTATGTGTGGCTTATCTAGAAAGCCAAGCCAGTCTCTTGCGTTAGTTGATTTATTTTCAGTAATTTATTGCAGTTTAATCTCATTTAAATGAAACCTGATGACTGTGCCTGTTTACAGAAATTCTGTTTGAGATATCTTGTTGCTTGTTTCTTATGTGGAGAACATTTAAGATTTTCGTAGCATTTGCAGTGCTCGAAATGGAAAATTTTACGAAACGGAACGCTAGTCAAAGATATGGGAGCATTCACGTTAATTTCATAGTATTTTCCACAATAATTCATTTGACGAACCGGAACGGAACGCTAATTCATTTGACGAACCGGAACGGCGTTCCGGTGCGTTCCGGTCCATTTCGAGCACTGAGCATTTGCTATATAAATCTTCAGATACTTAGAAGTGTAATGTAAAGACTTGATAATTGTTCTTGTTGTGTTTGCGTTTCAGCCAAAATGAGAAATTGTCGGAGAAAAGGGATCACTTGTCACTAGTTTAGAACTAAGATCACGATCATTTACATTGGGGTCTCCTCAATGCATCGTGCTTGTGTTACTACAAACTATCTTGTTAAATTGTATATTACAGCTAAATTGTGATGTGATTGACCCAGTGGCATGGCTGTCATATGTGCAGTGGTGCAAGGCACCTGGTCCCACAACCTCCATGGACCCACAGAGACACCAGACAATTTTAATAATCCCATTGTTTAGTTTTTGTAGGCCGTACACAAACAGCAGTAGTACTAGTAGGCCTACAGTGAAATTAACGGAATAACTAATTTGGTTATTGGTGGTTGATTTATCTGTATAATAGCGAAATATTATGCAATTTTATGACTGTGACCTAAGACCTTGATTTAGGCATTAGTCCTAGATGGCAGATGGCATACACGAGTCCATGACAATATTGGTAAGAATGCAAGGCTAGAGGCCTTACAGGCCTTACAGGGGCCCATGTGGGATCCTCTGCACCCATGTCCATGAAAAGCTAGCTATGCCGGATTGACCCACAGCATTGACAAACTCTTGGACATGTATAGGGACTTAAGAAAGCATACTTACTAAACTTTTGCAACTGCTGTACTCGGGTAGTGCCAATCCAAGCCACGCTAGAGGAGGAGGTTATCACTAATCAGCTTTGTTATGACACAGCGCTGTTAAACAGAAACAACACAAATACCTATATGTTGACCATGTGGATGCTACTAAGTCTGTAGTGGCTTTGGAATGTTGTTCTGTGCTAGCCAGAGACTTACATTGTATAATGCTTGTGTGTATATATAAAAAGTTCGAAAAGTACAAGCATAATGCATATGTGTAGAAGTCTTGAGTTGTTTACGAAGTTCAGTACCTCTACAGAAATGTATTATATTGTATTCGGACATTTATAAAGCGCTTCTATCGGGAGAGCCAATTCAGAAGCTATCAATGCACTGGGTAGAATTTTTATATGAGGTTTGCTGCTAATTTTTATATTTTCCAAAACAGAGTACGTAAATTTTGGACCAACTCGAGACGTTTTCAGCTTATGAAAAATGTTAATAAATTGTTTTCCCAACAAGTGGTCCCTTTGCTCTTCTGGGGTTGCTGACTATTGTTGCAAAAGACATGCAAGACTTGAGCAACAGCACTATCAAGTACAGTGTACTTCATAGCAATTTTTTATTATCACCGATACCAGTAAATTGTAAATACACTTCGGTCGTTGTCTGTAATTTAACAACATAAATTTTCAGTGTAACAAAAACGATTTTTTCCGGTTCCTTGTTCGGCCCAGAGCCAAGTGTTTCCATTAACTTTTTACTTATCAGGTCTTATATGTACTAACAATGTGTGTCTATTTTTAACATGATCTGCTTTGGTTTCCCAGTCGCTTTTAGTACACGCTTGTCGTTTAAGTGTCAAGTAATGCCACTATTTACTGACAAAGAACGAATCAATGGTGCTGAGCTACTCTCAGTGAAGTACTTCTTACAGGTTGATTAGGGACTGTCTGTAGGGACCTTTAATCCTTTACACACAACTGCCTAGTGCCACTCATAGGCGTAATTTGTGGGGGGTACGAGGGGTACCCGTACCCCCACTTTTTGGACTGGGGGGTACTATACCCCCCACTTTTTAAACAATGCCAATCAATATTTTATTATTGTGACTTCCCAGAGAACGCAATCTCCGCCAAAAGTAGGAAAGTGCTTAGATACACAGGTAAATCGAGAGCCAAAATTAACGAGAATACTGGCAGGGAATAGGCCTATGTTCAAAATGGTTATCATGCGAAAAACGAAAGTGGAGAAGAAATTGGTACCCCCCACTTTTTAGACCAAAGTGGGGGGTACCAATATGGTACCCCCACTTTTTAGGCTAAAGTTACGCCCCTGGTGCCGCTCACTGATTATGTAGAAATAAGAATTAAGAAACAGCGTTAGGTTGGGGGATCAAGTGCCCAGGGCACAGCTGTTAGTCAGAGATTATGAAAGGAGATACTTTCTTTACTGCTGCCACCAGGGTGTAATCTGTGATCGCAGTGCCGTCATAAGGCATGGGCAGTCGCTAGGGGCCCCATCATTCAAGGGGCCCCCAAATTAAAAAGGACCAAAAAATTAATGTTTGCATGACCTCCACAACTTTAACAACAAGAGTGTACTAAAAGCGACTAAGAAACCAGTGCAGGTCGTTAAATTGTTAAGAAAGGTGTTCTGCTAGATTACTGTCATCGTTTAGCATCCTTCAAGGATCAGCCCAAGCTAGTTTCAAAGGAGGCGTGTAAACAAGCATGTAACAATCCTGTGGTAAAGTTTTTTGTCAAGATGGAAAGACCTTTGGCCTTCCAATTCTATGTGAAATGGATTTTCTGTGCCAATAAACCGATAAAATTGATTCGTTTGTGCTTTTGGGGAGGGGGATAGATGAATGGTAACACTCATGGCCAGGAGAGCATTAGATCGCGTTTCGATACCCGTAGCACCTCTCTAGAGCGGCGCCTTGTATGGCTGCCAAAACGTGTGCTTAATTAATAATAATAGCAGAGATTTAAGATCTTGATTGTACTGCCATGTTTCAATGTAGTCTTACTGTGTACTTGTCAGTTTGAATTAATAGATTATTATTATTACTATTATTATTTCATAGGAACCTAGCTTTAATCACTGCACAGAGGTCAAGGGCGGATTTAGGGGTGTCCCAGTGCAAAGAACAGAACAGAGCGAAAGTAACGATCGGAGTGTTACAAATCTAATCTAAGATAAACAATCGATCTGATTAGCTAGGTAAGAATAAGTGCAAACAGCAGCACAATAAAAAAGAATACTGCTTATTTAAAAATAAGCACTAATAAGTGAATTTTGAAAAGTAATAGGGCTTAGAATTTACAGATTGCAAACCATTTCTATAAAATTAATCGTAACTGAAATCTCGAGATTGCTACTGCGCCACAAAAAACAAGCCGCGGGAATCAATCTATTTTCACCAGCGTTCAGGAAAAGAAAATCGATTGGCTTCAGGTCCTGATAGAGACGGGGAAGGCAAACAGTCAGACGGCTGGTGTTTAGAATTGAAGCGGCAAGGGAGGCATTGGGATATGTCTATGGCATACAATATTTGCCGGAGAGTTTATTCAGACTTGAAAATTATTCGACATATGGAACCGTCCTTTCAATTTAAGCTTTCTTTTGCGTGTTTGCTGATCTTATCAAGCTTGCAGTAGATGAAGCGCTTCATAACTACCTTACGTTGACGTCATTTCCGCTTTACTTGGAGGGCGATTTGAGTTGCTTGGTTACGACTAAACGGCAGTTTAATAAAAACAAGAAAATGATAAATCGCCGACTAACTTGAAGCGATGTTCCTTGAAAATGATCAGCAGGTGATATCGATTGCGTAGTTTTGCACCAACATTAGAGATCCCCATAAGATGGCGACTGTGGAAGTGAGGGCGGTGTCTCATCTGTCGAAGCCTGTAATTCGGGTAGCGAAGAGTGAAAACCAACCGAACAGTGAAATAGAAATGCGGCAACTGTCTAGCACTAGGTTGGTTTATTCATGTACTCGCTTTCATTCACTTCACTCGCTCACATTGCACACATTCTGTTTCATTAAGTGCACGACATGGCAGAGTGATAAAGTCGGATGCCAAGGCGCAGAAGGCCGTTTGTGAGGTCATGATACCAAACAGCAATTGTAATTGTAATTAGAAACGTCTGTTGCGACGATGTATAATGCACAAGGTGTTAACCGATGGCACACCAAAACCAAGCTGTAATTGGGTCAATATCCAGAAGGTTAGTCCACCAACACGGAGAGGAATTAACCTTTTGTGCAGTGGCGGCGATCTTGTCTGAGAGGTGGGGGGGGGGACCAAGTCGGCCATGGTTTTTTTGATGACCTTTTTTAGGAATTCCCAACAAAAATTCTAAACTTTTTAGGAATTCATCTCGACAAAAACTACGATTTCATCTCCCAAAAAAGTTCATGACCTTTTTTTTTAGTCATTCACCTCTTTTACGACTTTTTTCTTTTTTTACAATGTCATTACGTTTTTCCAAGACGTCATCCCCCACTGTTAGACCTCTTTTTTATCAATTGTTCTCCCACAAAAATTCTATGACTTTTCTTAGGAATTTCTTCTTACTTTCTCATAATTTTCGGGGGGACACTTCTCAAAAATTTAATTTTTACCTCGTCTGGTCAAAAAAGGCTGTGAAAACCCTCACACGCAATTACATTTGCTGGCCTTTTTTAGTCTTTCTTCAAAATTTGGTGGGGACAGATGTATGGCGTGTCCCCCCACTCCTTAAGGTGGGGTCTTGTCCCCGTGAACCCCCTAGATCGCCGCCCATGCTTTTGTGGATAAGCAATTTGAAGTAGGTAAGTCTTAATTGTGAACGAAAAGAACATATTAAGCACTGACAAGAATAGACAGATACAAGGAGAGATTTCCTAAATCTATGTCCAGAAACCAAAGAGGTTTCTTCACCAAGAACAGTTCTAGTTTTAGATATGACCAGATAAAGACAGTGGGATAAGCACCTTGAATAATGATAAGTGTGAAGGATAAAGAATGATTTTAAGTATGGTTCTTTGTGTTTTGAACTATGAGCCCGACTTGAAATCAATTTTTTGCTGAACAGGAAGCCAATGCAAAGACAGAGGTTATATATTCATATTTTTGACATATTTTAATTACGACTTTAGCCAAAGAGTTCTGAAGTCTTGGGAGTTTCAGCATGTTTGAGTTACTGATACAAACTCAAGCGAGTTGCAGTAATCAAGGCAACTTGAGATCAATATTTTTGCAAGAAATATCCTTGAAGATATGGGGAAATGATGCCTATCTCTGTATATGGGCAATGGAGATGGAATCCCCAAATTCAGATGGGGGATGGCAGCATCCAGTGATGCTCTGGGCTGCAGTTGTTTTCCAAACGAACCATGGTATATTGTTGGAAGAATAAGATGAAAAGCATCCAGTGAGCAAACTCCAACAGGCAGTCTTAGGCATGAAGTGTTGGCAACTTCATTTTCTTAGCCTTGGTGTATGAGGACCAGTTGCCAACTAGTAATAAATCGAATAACTTCCACAGTTTCAGTGTTTTGCACAAGGCTCCCATCAATGGTCACTCTTAAAAACCCACTGTCAATAATCGCAATCTACTGGAAAAGTTGAGTCCAAATCTGACAGGTCAGAAACTAGAAGTCAGGCTTCAGTGGGTAACCAAGTTTAAACAGATGAGTGACTGTTCGTGACAACGATGATGATGATGATGACAACATTGATGATTATGAGAACAATAATAGCAATAATATTAACCATATGGCTCTGCCTTTGGTACATTTTCATATCTATTTCACCTTTGAGTAGCTCTCTTGAAAAGACGCTATATAAATGAATCTAGTCTAGTGACTTTAGTACTGCCATCATAACGTGCAATGCATTAAATGCATGTATCTTTTCCCATAGTTCATCATCATCATTCTGCCGGATCTGTCATGAGGGAGGAAGTCACGAGAAACTGATCTCACTGTGCAAGTGCCGTGGAACTGTGGGTCTCCTGCACTTGTCCTGTGTCGAACGTTGGCTCAGCGCAACAAACACCAATTGCTGTGAGATCTGTGGGTGCCAGTTTATCACCCAAAGACGCAACCAACATTTCAAGCAGGTATGTTTGTATGCATTTATGTGTGCATGTAATCATGTATGTATGTATATATGTATATAAAGTGCCTATACATATATGCATCATAATGCATACAGTATAGTGCCTTGTACACACCTTGCAGAAGTGCTGTTCATGCCAGGCTAAAACCTAAGCCTATCTGGCAAATCTATAACCGATCATTGATATTCTCTAATACAGATAAAGCATAAAGTGAATTAGACATGTTGCATTTCATAAATTTTTGTAGCCGAAAACACATACTGGCTTTACTAATTTAATTAATTTTTAGGTGACAGATGTTCTATTTTAGGTGACATGTCTTCCTTTTAAGTGACAGGTCTTCTATTTTAGGTGGCAGGTCTCATACTTCTGCTCGTGTATAAGTTGGTGCCCTGTGCTTAGCTTTCGAGTGACGCTTTAGAAATTTGGAATTTACGATTACGATTACTATGTTGGATCTCAAATCAGAGGTGTTGAATTTCACCACTGAGCCTAAATGGTGTTAAAATTCTTTACGACCAAAAGCTCCTACATAGGGAATTAATAAAATATTTATTTTATTTCCATGCCTCAGATTCATGTTTCGGTGGGCCCTTGCGTGCATCACAGATTTAATTAATAATAATAATAATTGCAAAAGTCACAGCTGTCTTGCTGTTAGATATAAAAGAGTCCAACCAATGGAATCCCTATAATGTGTGACTGTTTGTGTGCGCCTTTACTTTGGACCATAGGTTATAGTTCATCAGTATCTGATTCTATGGTTGGAGCTCGTGCTAATCTATGGTGTGTTCCACTGCTGCTCTGAGCATTGTCAGAGTGTAGTCAGAGATGATCCATTCAGATGGAGCAGTGGCAAGAAGAACAAGCATTTTGTGCATGTTGGTTAATATGTTGAGCTCCTTGGCGCTCTCCTTCAGAAATCCAGGTTGCTTAGTCTCCATACCCTGACTTCCTGTTATCCTGTGTTTTGTTTTGCTAGCTGATGAAATTCCAGTTCTTAGCGACATTTAACATAGGCATAATTCTAATGCCTCTTAACAGTGGTGCTATATAAATGTTCAATTACAATTACAATTACTTTTACGAATTGTACTGTTGTCTTTAGTGGCTGCGAAATCCAGCGAAGCCATCAGACAAGCGCAATCTCGTTGCAGACATCATGTGCTTCCTTCTGCTGACTCCACTGGCTGGGATCAGTGCCTGGCTCTGCATCAGTGGTGCCATCTACTATTCAAAAGCGTCCATCATACCTGGATGGGAGACAAACGGCCTGCTCATCTTATCGCTCCTACTCATAGCCATCTATGTCGTCTGGTGCCTGGTAAGTCATGGCACCTTATATGAGTAATATTGTAATACTGTCTGTTGGCACTGGGTATGTCGTTTTGATACCCGGTAAGTCTCTAAAAGGATTTTGTCACGGTTTTAAGACGAGTGAATCTGATTGTGTAGTTTTGTTGGGTGCAGTCTTTACAGCACGATGTGGTTTTTTGGAAACCGGTTAGTTGATTCCAGCTGTTAACTATACAGTGCACCTGGAATGACTCTGAAAAACGTTTTTTGTAAAGCCAGAGGATTATTCCAGAAACATGCCTTCTACCGTGCCTTGCACTGTTGTAGTTTAGAAAGCGAGTGCAAAGAACAAAGAGGAAGTGTGCAAGAGCAGATATTGGGGCCCCATCAGCCTGACTGCTAAACTTAGCTTGGGCTATGTAGCAGTAGCAGACTGACAGGTGTGGCCCATGGATGATGGATCCACCCTTGAGAGGCGCTATATTAATGTGTGTGTGTGTGTGTGTGTGTGTGTGTGTGTGTGTGTGTGTGTGTGTGTGTGTGTGTGTGTGTGTGTGTGTGTGTGTGTGTGTGTGTGTGTGTGTGTACTGTGTATACATGTATGTGTGTATGTAGTACGTACCCTGGTATGTGTATTACAGCATGTATCTAGACACTTTTATAGTGTAATTTAAGTAGAAAAGTGCAGTGTTCACTAGTGCAAACAGTTTTAAATTTCACACTTTAATGACAAAAGTTTACTAAAAGCGACTTGGAACCAATGCAGCTCGTTGTCAAAGTGTTGCAAAAAAGATTATTTACCAGTATGGCTTTATTCTGCTCAACAGATTGCAGTTCGCTATCACATGCGTGTCTTCCGAGATTGGCAAAAATTGAATCAGGTCGTCCGAGTCATCATTCCATCGCCACTCGACAGCAGCCTATCTATTTTCGAAAACCCATCTTTCTTAGCACTGCTCAGCAACTCTGGTCATCGCAGCCGTGCTTTCGATGGTACTGAGCCACGCGTCATTATTTCGTCTCCATTTCTGTCGGCCACTGATGACAAAGAAGCGGCACGCCGATTGTCCGAGATCCGTCCGCTGTACACGGTTTCAGCCACCGATGGAAGGTGGACTTTTGGACGACTGCCTGCTACGAGTCTCTCGGACACTGTTATCTGTTCGTGCTGTGTTTCAACTTGTGCTGATGAAACGAGAAAAGACTTCAAAATATAAGACCTTTTTGGGAAATCAGTCCAGCAGATACTTTAATTTTGTCATGTTATGTTGCAATTTCTGCTGAAGAAATTAGAAAAGATTTTGAAATGGTGCACAGTAGCAGCCTGCACTGACAAAATGAGGGAAGTTTGTAAAATATAAAACTTCATTTCGGGAATTGGTTTATTTTAACCCAAATATAATCTGTAATATACATTTTCTGTCATCATTCTGTTGGGTTTTAAACTTTGTTTATGTCCATTCTGTAACCAGAATATTTTTAGTGGTTCAGGTTGTTCTGCATGTTTATTAACAATTATGTTGTTTTGTTGTTTGAAAATGCATTTCTCAATTTAATTTCATATTAGTTTACCGAAAACTAGTGGAGAGTTGAGATCAAAGTGAAAATGAAAGCAAGGTATATGTCACAGTTCGAGAATTCGTGACTTTCGGTTTTAAAATTCGTAAAAATTCGCGAGTTTTTGGCCTATTTTAAAATTCGTAAAAATTCGTAAAAATTCGTTGGGCCATTGTGGGTCTTTTTTATATTGACAGTGGCGTTTTGCAAAAACAGCGTAAGCAACAACAACAAATGTGATGACATCATGATTTGTTGTGTTAAGCTTCTGCTCGAATTTAATGTAAAATTCAATATAAAAGTTTATTACGCAACGAGCTAGTAAATTTAATTTAGTTAAAATCTAATTTCTTAAAGGTGAAAGAACATGGACCAGAGTGGAAGTATGTAGTAATATTGGAGAAGAAGGAAAGGGTAAGCCAAAAATACAGTGTTGTTTTTGTGACAAGGAATTTGTTGGTTCTGCCCGAATTCGGGAGCATTTGCATGGCGAAAATACAGAAACCAGAGTCATGTGGCAGCAGTGGGCTGTTGCTGACTCAGATTCAGAGGACGATGAAGTAGAAGACACAGCTCGGTGAATGTTGCCAACCTTTTTTAACCATGTTTGGTTGCAAGCTGTGTTAGTGACTGACTATAGTCACACTGGAGCTGCGGCACTGACACTCACTGCAGTTTTAAAATACGTTAAAATTCGTGAATTTTTAAAATTCTTAACATTCGTAAAATGCGAATTCTCGAACTATGGGCGTAACTTTGGTCTAAAAAGTGGGGGTACCAATTTCTTACATACACGAAGCAAGGCGGAGACTGCGATCTCTGGGAAGGCACAAATTTCAGTGGCGGCGATCTTGTTTCACAGGTGGGGGAAAACTACTGGGACAAAGTCGACCATGGCCTGCTTCGTGACCTTTTTGGGAATTCTTTTTGGGAATTCAAGCCTTAAAAATTTGGATGACCACTTTTTTAGGAATTCATCTCCGAAAAATCTGATGACCTTTTTTAGGCATTCATCTCCCAATGACTAGACGATGGTATAGGCCTATACGCGGGTATACAGCGTGTACTCGCCTCTAGATACTGTATACTGATACAGACTATTTTTAGTATACTCAGTGGCGGCGATCTTGTTTGACAGGTGTGGGGGGGACACTTTTGAAATGATCTGGTCAAAAAAGAGTTTTGAACTGATCTGGTCAAAGAGTTTAAAAAATTTTCGTGCACTCGCCTCTTATTTTATAGCTACAGCCCTGCTCGTTGCCAGAGATATATAAATAGCTCTATTTTTTTATTATAATCTGCGTTCGTTTCCTTCACTTCGGCCTTGAATCGACAAAGGACGAGTCCAAGGTCCTGGCCACGGGACTGGCAATTTACTTTCTAGTATGCAAAGTTGGCGATAGAATTGTTCTGGCGAGTTTAGATTAGCTTGCTTCAAGTACAAAACAAAGGGCAGCTGTAGTTTCTATCATAATCGTAAACTCGAAAGCTAAGAGCACGGGCCATGCAGCCAAATCTGAGATGATCGCATGGGATGCATTGGTTGAGTCAAGTTGGAATGACTCTAATGCAACCAGGGGCGTGCGTAACTTTGGTCTAAAAAGTGGTGCATACCAATTTCTTACATACACGAAGCAAGGCGAAGACTGCGAACCCTGGGAATGCACAATAATAAAATATTGATTGACATCGTTAAAAAGTGGGGGTACGGAACCCGATCCAAAAGGTGGGGGCACGGGTGCCCCTCGTACCTCCACAAATCACGCCTATGTATGTTTTCAAGTTTTGTGAGACCTTCTGGTTTTTTTTTATCAAGGGGCCTCCTGTTAAGTTTTATGGACCCTATATCTTAAGGGCCTCACCAAGTCTAAATCCGGCACTGCCTAAAATCATCTAGCCTATGCAACAGTTTAAGGTTAGGCTACCCATAGGATTTCGATTGGGCTTCTCCAACGACCATCGACTAGATAACGGCGTTATAGAAATCATTTGATTAGATACTATCCATTGCTCACTACGCGATTTCAACTAAAAAAAAGGACGGATCACATCCCTTAGTATATTTCCTTCTATATAATTTTAATAATAATCCTTCAAATTGATTGTTATATAAGTGACCATCGATTGGTGTCTTTTGCGTAATTATAACGGCGCTATAAAAGTCATTAGATTAGTGTACAGTAAAGTAAGTATGTATATCCTTTAATGAACCAACTGCAAACCGTACTTTGATGTACACGAGTTTCATCGAAAGTTTTAATAAGTGTATATATAATGTTTATTAATAGACTAGGTAAATTTATTTTAGAAACTTTAATGTGGTTGAGATCAAAAATCGAAAAAATACGGAAGCTGACTGTAACCCGTCCATTGCTCCTACGTTTGTAAGTTACAGCTCCATCTATCGAATGATAATGAACCAATGTCTGATAGATGTCTGCCATCTATCGAATGATAATGAAGTAGAAGTTACGTTCATCGGTTATTATGTTGGCGATAGAGGCTTTGGGGTTTAATTTGAAAATTGGCATTTGAATCTATTTGTAATAAATATTATATTCGAGATCACAAATGAATTCAAATTTCACAGCATCGTAAATTCGCAATGACAAAGGCGTTATCAACTTTTCTTTAATAATTACACGTTTTAAGGCTTATCTACTGGCCTAGCGCCATGGCCGGTTGCCCATGTCTCTCGACAGCCGATTTGCGGACCTGAGTTGGCGACACACATGATTTTTTTTCCATTTTAAAATTTTCTAACTATCTTAAAAGACTTAAATTCTTAAAAAAACAACTGTAGTCTATCTTAAACGCTGCGGACCGCCTGTGGGATGCAGGGGCGTAACCATAGTTCGAGAATTCGTAAAAATTGGTAAAAATTCGCGAGTTTTTGGCCTATTTTAAAATTCGTAAAAATTCGTAAAAATTCGTTGGGCAATTGTTGGTTGTTTTTTATATTGACAGTGGCGTTTTGCAAAAACAGCATAAGCAACAACAACAAATGTGATGACATCATGATTTGTTGTGTTAAGCTTCTGCTCGAATTTAATGTAAAATTCAATATAAAAGTTTATTACGCAACGAGTTAGTAAATTTACTTTGGTTAAAATCTAATTTCTTAAAGGTGAAAGAACATGGACCAGAGTGGAAGTATGTAGTAATATTGGAGGAGCAGGAAAGGGTAAGCCAAAAATAGAGTTGTTTTTGTGACAAGGAATTTGTTGGTTGTTCTGCCCGAATTCGGGAGCATTTGCATGGCGAAAATACAGAAACCATGCAGAGTCAAGTGGCAGCAGTGGGCTGTTCCTGACTCAGATTCAGAGGACGATGAAGTAGAAGACACAGCTCGGTAAACGTTGCCAACCCTTTTTAACCATGTTTGGTTGCAAGCTGTGTTAGTGACTGACTAGTCACACTGAAGCTGTGGCACTGGTGGTTTTCGTTCTGCTGGCTGACACTCACAGTCACACGCCTCATTTACTTGCTTAAAAAGTTGAAAAGTAAACAAATAATAATATTCGTTGCCATGGCAAAGAATTCTATTATTTTATTATTTCACGAATTTTTACGAATTTTAAAACTGCAGTTTTAAAATTCGTTAAAATTCGTGAATTTTTAAAATTCTTAACATTCATAAAATCCGAATTCTCGAACTATGGTATATATGTTATGTGCTGATTATTCTCTTGCCTCACCCTAGCCTGCCTTCCAATCACTATATATACTTGTCTAAAGTTTAGCTTAATGAAATAGTTGAAAATTCTGCAGTCTTTATAATTGATAGGAATGGATTCTTATATCTGTTTCTAAACCAACTGTTTTAGTTTATTGTTGTTATTATTGTTATTCTTAATATTATACTATTATTATTTTACCAATTGTAGCCATTATTCCTTAGAATTTAGAAATTGTCTGGAAATTACATCTTGGACGGCTAATCCTCGTCAAGATACAAGTACAGTTAATTAAATTACTATAAGGCAACACTTTAACTCTGTCACTCTGCATCAGTCATGTCTACCTTGAGAAAAAATTTATATATATTCTGGGCAATATAATATTTTTTACACAAGGTACCAACAATCTCTTGGGATTTAAAAAATAATACTTTATTTGTAGGCCCCTATAATTTATGTACATATTTACCACAGATGTAGTAAACTCAGTAAAAAATTAAGTACAGACAGATGATTTCAAGCAAACCATGAATGCTGCTTTGAGGTAACATTTTTGTCACGGGTACCAGATTATTCATAGTTGCTCAGTCAAAGCAAAATCGATAGGCAGGTAAGGTCAGATTCGGTTCTAGATAAAAATCCAATTTAATAGGCATACAGTCAGACGGGTAGAGTACACGTTGGTATTTAGACTTTGGAGGGCGAGAGCAGTGTGCGAATTGTAGAAAACAGACGGGGGTGAACAATTTATCAATTTTTTTACAAACCGATGTCAACGAAATTTGAAAGCAGCTGATTTCAACGCTAGCAGTTTCGCAAGTCCGATTCGAATCAAAATCGATACCTTTGTTGAGAAAATTCAAAATTGCATACACGATACAGCTTTGAAATTTCTTCTCTTTGTCAGAGACTCAGAGCCAAATAATGCTAAATCACTATCACAACTGAGGGGATTGGAAACGACCCCCTGGGTCCTAAGAAAGACTAGGGGTTGAACCCCCAACAACAACAACAACAACCCGACAATTCCCACACTCTGGTTGAGAGAGGTGCACGAGGAAAATGAAGGAATAGGGGTATTGTGGGAAAGATGTGTTCAGTTTTGAGTGAAGGGCCTGCATGTAGATTGCAAGAGATGTGGTTTTGCTGAGTTTGTGAGATGGAGCAGTTATCAAAGGTTCAATAACATGATCACGACTAAGAAGACTTAACTGGGGGTTAAGTTCAGTATTGAAACAAAGCCCCTTACAGCACTAGAGAACACTATTATAACTGCCATACAAATCGATCAGAAACGTCCAGCTTATGCAGATGATTAAGCAAATAACTCAAACTATGCGCTATACATGAACAGCAGGTTGACAGTATGGCCTACCTGTCTATCGATTACGGTTTGACTGAGCGCCTTTGATTAAACTGGTTCCCGAGACTTAGCTTTTGTGGGTGCTGTAAAACCTCTGGTTACTCTAGTGTCCATCCAGTCCCCAGTATAAAACACTAAAGCATGATAGAGGAGCATAATAATGTCTAAAAAAATTGTGAAGTGCAACAACGTTATGTCTTCACCACTGCTGAGGACAGGGGCGTCTATCCCCCCTAAGTCATTGGAGCAACTTCCCATTTCAACCTCTTCTTCTCCCTCCCCCTTCCCCCCTAAAATGGTGGCAAACACTGACACCTTCCCCCCCCCCTATTTCTTGGATGGAGCATTTGCTCCAAGGTTTCTATGGTGTAGACGCCTCTGGCTGAGGACGAATCGACGCTGGTACTATACCAGAACACATCGTCATCTGTGGCGCGCTCATACGTCTTTAGAATGTTACCATTTCCAGGCGATTCCAGGAAGGTCAAGCCGAGGAGACAGCGCATGGTGCTACAGTGTAACCCAAAGTTTGACCTCTGAAGAGGTATGGTTTTGATGGCGGACATGCAAATAAAAAGAGTTGCTGAAACCAAATCTATAATAGGCCTAATATAGATCAGCACCTTAGAAATCGTGCATCATTACATGAAATCTATTGTCCGCCTTGCTGCGAAGCGATCCCCGATGTATAGCGCTATAGAAATTTAAGATCCCGTTATACCCAATGAGGTGTACATATACTCGAAACTCTCCTATTTTCGGCTCCCTCCCACATCACTTGGCTAACATTATGGGGCATCTTTTAATATCGCTCAACAGACAAGTGAACAGATTCTTAGTAATGCACGTGCTAAGAGTATTTTTTGTAGTTAAACTTTTACTGTAAAGGAATATACAATGGTCATAGAATCATATTCGTGGGGTTGCTTACCCGTGGTGGTCGTGTATGAAATCCTTAAATACTTGAACAAATCGGACAGACTGCAAGCTTCATCAACATGTCGCCATTGGAGGTCAAGCCTATGGCAACCATCATTCTGGCGTGTAATTAATTTTAGATTGTTGGCCAGCAGTAGGACAGGGACTGAATGCCCACGCAGAGTGGCTCAGAGGTAAATAAGCTTGTCTCTTGACATCCATCGACCTATTTTACCGTATACAATTCATCCATCACCTACTATCCGGCGCCAATTGTACCAGCTATTTATGTGCATAGAAATGTGCCAAAATGGCGAATAGTTTATGCAGAAGAAGTGTGGAATCAGAACTACGTCTGTTCTTAAAACTGAAGAGTGAAAACGTCGCCTAGATTGGTGTTACGTGTCATTTATGTTTATAGCCATTCATGGTACATGTACGTGTCATTTATGTGTCATTTCTAACGAAATACAAATGATGCCCATGTGTTACCATTTGTTACTTTGCAGATGTGGAAACTTTGTGTATGAGGCAATTTTTGAATTCAACTCAGCGTCCAGTCAGGTTGTCTATGAAGTTCGCCAAATACTTGAGCTGCTTGGGCCGAACGTTCGGAAAATCGTTTTAAAGCCGTCTAGTTGCCAAATAGACTGGCCAATTGATGCCGGCTGTACAGCGGAAGATTCTATACAACTGCAAGTGTTTTATTTTTTTAGATGTAATTTATAGTTAATGGGAAAGGTAAGCACTGATCTTGTGGTTGGACTGCCAACAGAGTGATTGGGCGTTCATATTCCTACCAGGGCAGGAAATTGTTTCAAGATTTCTGTACCAGTTGTGCCCCCATAAACTCGGATGTGATAAGAGTACACTACTCATACTCTGTTAGTGGGAAGATTAGATGGTGAGGGAGAGGATTAGCCACTTACCCAGACATGTCGAGGTTCAGAGAATGAAACTTGTTAGCACATGGGGGCGGGGTGATGGTTGAATGGTAACACGCTGGCATGAAGATCAGAAGGATGTGGGGTTCGATACCCACTAGCCCTACAGTGGTTAAATTGGTTATCCAGAGGTGGCGGATCTCCAAATTTTTATAAAGCACAAACATAAGTCTCTGGTTAATCTATGAACTGATATTCGCTTTTCGCTATTCTGATCAAACTAAACATGCATGAAATATGAGGCATATTATCGATTACTGCACCAGAGATATATTTTTGTGACAGGACTCCACTTTTAGGTGCAAGACAATCAATGTATGCATTACGGATCCTGACTACTCATGGACTACTTGGGCCCTCAATGTACGATGTGGTGACAGCTACCACAGTGGCGAGGATGACGTACGCTGCGTCCGCTTGGTGGGGTTATGTGGGGCAGAGGGGACGTGAGAGACTACAGGCAATATTTAGGAGACTGATTAAAGCTGGTTATCTTCCTGTGGACTACCCTAGATTCGAACAATTGATCCGTACTGCTGATTCTAAACTTTTCACGACTGTCCTTACATGTCCTACACATGTGCTTCATGTGCTATTACCTCCTGTTAAGCATACGGGTTATACTTTGCGACCCCGTGTTCATAATCGGGTTCTCCCGACTGCTGACAGTCTAGCTCGTAAATCTTTCATAATTAGGATGATTTTCACCGGAATATAGGCCTTAGTACTTTAATCTGGACGTGATATACATGTGTAAACCAAAATGCGGTTAGCAGTTGGATTAATAAAGGATATACTTACTTACTTACTGACTTAGTCTCCACTTTTAAGTGGCGGATCTTATAGTTCAGTTGGCAGATCTCAAACCAAAGGTGCCTGATCTCAGATCCGGTGGGATCCGGCTGAATTCAACCAATCTAGCCCTATAAAGGTTGACTCAGCCTTGTAACTCCCTACATTCCCTAGGGGCGACTGTGAAATGAGCAGCAGGACAGATGGGCACCTTGCAGGCTGCCATACAGTTAAATTTGACTCCTGTTAAACTTGTTATTGTCTGTTACTACTATATCGTAATCTTACTGCAAACTTGTCGGTTTGAATTTAATAAACGAATGTTATTATTATTGTTATTATTATTATTATTATTATTATTTTTTTTTTTTTTATGCCCCGAGGTATGCAGGATCCCTCAGGGACTTCAATATTAATTAATGTAACTTATAAAAAGTCCGGAATGGCCCTATTATTGTTATTATTATTATTATTATTATTATTATTATTATTATTATAGGTAGGATAATCCCTCAGGCGCCTAGAAGCAATTCCGAAGAATTACTGTGCTACTGGGAAATAATATTGTTATTATTATTATTATTATTATTATTATTATTATTATTATACCCATGGCTACCTCTTAGAATTAGCATAAGGAACAGCTGTTTCTCTTCTTTTTCTTCTTCCCATTTATCCTCCTCTTCTCTTCTTCCTTGTTTCCTGTTACTTTTCCTCTTCTTCCTCATGCTCCTCCTCCTCTCTGCCTCTTCCTCAGCAACGTAACGGCAATTAATATGGTATGTCGCTATCTTGCCTTGCCTGTACTGTAGCTAGACAATGCACATCTATTCAAGATGGACTAAAATTCAAAACAAAAAACGTGGACATGCTTTTAATGGTTGCATTTGCTGTTCAAAACTTTTTCTATTATCTGTTAATCTGTATTGAAAATTATTTAAATTTAGAATTGAAATTTGATCGTTGTTTTGAAATTCAGTTTCGTCGAGTCACTTGAAAGTGCTGTCTGTAAATCTCGTAACCTCAAACACCTTTCCCTTGGCTGCATCAGTGAAATTACCGACCATGCCAATGGACTGCTTCGAAGGCTCTGTAGTAAGCAACGGGCTTCAACACTTGAGGTATTTTTCTCTTGTTAGAACTGCATTTCTGATGTGTTTGACGTTGTTTAAACTGCACTTCTAACGTGCCACATAAATTAACATGGTCGTCTATTCAACAGTATGCGTTGTCTGTAAAGGCAGATGATTAGAGGTTTGAGCCTGCTGTGTAAAGACCTTGGACATGCACATTTGTCTGTGTCACTAAGCATGCACTGGCCTCGTGTCTGTGACCATGAGAGTTTGCAGGCTAAAAGGTCAAAGTGAATTACCTGAATGCCTCTGATATTCCACCATTTGACTTTGGAGCTTTTCTACCTGTACAGTGTACACTTTTAATGATAAACAGTGCAATATTCTTCAGCCGTTCTGTGCTGGCGAGGATTTAGCATGGATGTTTCGTGGAACTTTTTTACCTGATTTCCTTGGACAGGAACATATAAGCCATTCTAAGTGGTTTTGTTGATATGATGCTGGTAGGTGTTGTGATGTTTAGCAAATTCAAGCTGGGTTGGTACTGTACTTGGATTGGTGACTGTGGAATGCCATGCCACTGGATCCAATGAGTCTGCAGTCCTTTAGTTGCAAGTAAATGAGGATGAGTGAAAGTATAGACCATGTTTCTGAGGAGATCCACAGAGGCATGTAAACTACCATGTTACCTTTATGCTTTGAAACGATTCTATAGACGTATATAAACAAATCAGTTACTTTATACTTTGTTGGTATTTGCCGTTACTGTAGTTAAGTGGTACTGTGCTTGGCTTAGAGTTGATATTCAGATTACAGTACTGTTGTTTTTGAGTGCTGCACATATAATACCTTAATGGTGCTACATGTAATTTAATATATCTGTTTGTAGTTTATACTGTATTTTACTGTGGTTAAATGGTATGGTATCTGAGAATTTATAAAGCGCCTCTCACAGTGTGAACTATTCAGAGGCGCTCTCAGCATGTGAGCCTCGCGGAAACAGAAATGACTTTAAACGATGAACAACAGAGAGAGAGAACTTAGTAAGTAGGGTCCCACGCAGTACCAAGGGAAGGGAGTTCCATAGGGATGGACCCACGACAGCAAAAGAGCGAGACTGAGCCAGGGCAAACCTCACCCGGGGAACGAATAGATCAAGCCAATTCAGAGAACGTAGGGGTCGATGAGAAGAAGCTGAGAGAGGTTTGCGCATCAGGTCACAAAGGTAGGCTGGAGCTAAGTTAACATGTTTACGGTATTTGCTAATGTTAACATGTTTATTTGCGAGTTGATACTGAATGTTTGGAAATGTGATTTCAGGTGTTGCATATTGCGAGCATCAAAGAAGATCCCAGATCTTATACAGTAGCTGAGATTTCTCCAGACGTTCTTTGTAGTTTTTCTGGACTCCACACGCTGAGCATAGACTACGATCACTTGACTGAAGAAGTGATTCGCGGCTTCATCAGAAACGATGTAACGAACCTTCGACAACTCATCATTCACGTGCACGACCGTGAGCCAAGTCACGCACACATCTCAGACAGCTGCTGGCGACATCTGGTGTCTTCCGGTCACGTGGAAGTGACGTTGAACCTGATACACTCGACCTATGGAAGTACAAATCTTCTTTCGCTGATCTCGCCCTCAATGCCACTTGTTCACTTTCGATCGTTTTTCTGCAGCCATCTCAACCTGCAGGCAGTCAACTTTATTGGACTGATTGGATGCCGTCTCGAGTCATTCTTAGTTGTTGACGGAATGGACAGCATCAACGAGCCAAATGTCTATGAAGACGCTGATACTGTGATTACGGATCCATTCGTTATGCTTGCCTGGAAGTGTCGCAATCTTGCCAGCTTTACCCTTATAGGTGAGGATGAGTACTTTATCTGTGTCCTTGGAGTGGAAACCATAAGTATCCATTGCACATTTAAATAATTTCACAGTTCTTATTGACCCGGGTAACAAATGAGATGATACTTCATATTAGCGATGTCTTATGAAATGGATTTCTGACATTGTGTTTTTCTTTGCTGGTGACGTACCTACATCTAGTTATCCAACCCTTTCTTTTTATCCACTTATTGGACTGGCTTTGCTATCCAAAGGCGAGCTTGCTGATCCAGTTGGTCTTCTGTTCCTGTTGAGTCTGTTCGCTTTGCTTAACATTCTAGATGACACTTCAACTAATACTTTCACCATTGATTGCATACCCCCAGCAGGCATTCTCTTACTCAGTTGTTCAAGAAAAGGAAACTAACTTTAACCACTGTGACATACAAATCAGTCTTTGAAGGAGAACTTTGAGTATAAGTATTAGTATTGCTACTTGTGTAAACTTTTTATTTGTCTGAAAGTGCCCCAGTAGTTGGCTTAATCCTAATTAGTTAGTACTTTTGCAAGTTTGCGGTCTTCTCCATTTGTGGGGGTAGCTCATTGTCTATTATAGCAGGGTATCAGCAGGCTATGGTGATGTTACTGGGTTTCTTTCCGAGTCGTAAGTCTTTAGCCTAAAGATCTGTTGGTTCTATTCTGTTTTGCATATGGCATAAGTTGACATTTATCTTCTAGGTGAGCTGGAAAGTACTCGACGTTTTCATCTTTCTTCTGTCTTGTTCTGATTTTTGTGGCACTTTTCTGTTGCTAGGTTCAGATGCTTAAGAAAAGGAAATTAAAACTTTCTACATCATCCTATGGGAGACTTTATTTACTTCAGTTTTATTTGCTTCTGATTGGTTTATCTTCATCAAAAATGTCTGGTAATTATCTTTTGAAGGATATGAAATCAGCGTCAGCAACGTCATTGCCATTGCACGTCTCAGAGGAAACCGGTTGAAGAAGGTCGTCATACCCGAGTGTTGTCTGCTTTCATCTGACGAAGACATGTCAACGGAAGATTTCTATAATGAGGTCTCTCGGTTTAAACATATAAATACATAAATCAGTTTAGTTCTAGCATGATTCAACTGTGGTAAAAAAGTTCATAACTGATGGACTATCACGGATGTGAAAATCTTGGCTGCAGAATGCCTGAATACAGTGCTTTTTCTATCAAAAAAGATTCCGGAACGGAACAGTATTTTCCGGAACTGAACAATTGTGGGCGGGCTAAAATCCCAAGAAAAACGGGATTGGGGGTTGAGAGGGGTCTGAATAAACACTGAAAACAGTTCAAAACACTGAAAATAAAATAACTAAATTATTGTTTTTATTATTAAAAAAAATAATTTTTTAGTAGCTGAAAAAAGGTGTCAGCACGCCGTTCAGGCGCGTTCCGGCTGAAAAAAGCGCTGCCGGAATATATACCCAGGTCAAGATAATAAAATAGCAATTTCAGGCATTCTGTAATAACGGAAACGGATGCTACAGACATTTGGATGAGTACAACTGAAACCGTACTATTACTTTTGAGGTGTCAAAAGGACAAATCAGCAGGGCCATTAGATCCACTTGATTCAGGGTTGTCCCTCTCCCACTGCTTATGTTAGAGGCTTAGCTTGTTTGATTTAAAAGCTTATAGTTAGAGCTTCATTGTGAAATGACACAGCTAGAAGTAAGACATTTGAGTCTAACTGAAAGAGACTGTCAGATGACCTAGTTTTGAGCAGGTTTAATGTTTTTCAGGTCTAAACTCATCTGTGTCAACTTCCTTCTGCTTCAAATGACTTCTGGTTTGTCTGACCTGTCAGTTTTCGACACTGAGGCTTCTCCAACAGATTACGATTCCTAGATGAGGTTCCACTTGAAGCAACCATCGACTGATGCATTCTAGATTATGATAATCACGTGAGTGGATTAGATTATACCAAGTTTGTTTTTATTTGTTTTCAGGTGTCGGAGAGATTAGGTCATCGTTGGGTTCCCCTGCCAAATGAGAGCTTGCATCCTGCGATCACTAGCGAAGGAGCCGATGCAGAAACCTTCTATCTCAACATTTTACAATCTGATCAGGATATACAATTGGATTAAAGTGTAAATGGATTTACCACTTTATAGTTAAAGAAGAAAATCAACGAATACCAAAAACTGTTATACAGAAGTATACTGGAGTTTCCTTGTCATTTAAAACAAATGGATCCAATTAAAAAATTGATGTTTTTGATTTGTCCTACACATCTGGGGTTCTGAAGTTAAATTATGAAATGCATGTTAGAACTATTTCAGTGGTACAACTGCCGGCTCTGAACTATCAATACTTCACTTGATTGTCTGTCTTAAAATGCCTCGACGAGAAAGTGATCTTGTCAGAATGGCTTTTCTGTTGCTGGCCCAAAACTGGAATACACCTTGACTAAGACTGCTCACACCTCTTGGTCCTCTATGTCCTGTTCATGACTCGAGCTGTTTTGTTCAGGGTGACTACCCTGCTGAGGATGCCTTTTTATCTCACTGGGTTGAACGTTGGAACCGACTAGATTGCGGATTTGTTTTGAAGAGCCACTGATGCCTTTGATTGATGCTTAGTCATGTCATATGGGCACCAGTGGCGTACCGAGCTCAAATGCCGCTCGGGGCGAGGGCCCAAAATGCCGCCCTTGGCCACTTAATTTTCGATATGCTATTTTCTCTAAGATATTGCATGAAGATTAATAACCTTAATTTATTCCGCTATACAGTAGCCTAACGGTATAAAACACGACTTACTGTGCGCACTATAGAAGTTTAAGTTTTAATAACAATCAAATAAACAGTGTATTTTATTTACTGGATAATAATAATAATAATTATGCTCATACATTGCAAAATGTATGCAGTCTGCAGCATTAGGCCTATTGCAAAAACGCCAAAGAAAAAAATTAATAGCAACCGAGATTCGAAAATAACTTGATACTAATTAGGTCCCTGCTAAACTCTGTTTAAGGGATAAGTGGTCATTTCAAATGACAAAATCATGCAGTTAATTTCTGTCAAAGCCAGACCAATTTTAAAATTAATTTTAAAAAGAGGACTAAACTAGCCTAAGTGCATGGTGAAAGGTCGTGGTGGTGATAGGCTATATTGATAGTTCGTGATTAAATTTCATTTTAAGTTATCAATTCGTTTAGATACCTATAGGCCTACATATAGGCCCTAGCTAGGCTTATATATAATATCTACTATGATTATGAAGGGCGGCATAACAAGAAAATGCTTTAAAGTAGACTGCTGTAGGCTATGTGGTCCGCTTCCTTTCCTGCAATTCTGTTTAATGTTTAACGTAGACCTTTGAGAGTGTTACGATCAACAGAAGCCAAGCTGACTTGACATCAGTGACGGGTTCTTTCTTTCCTTCTTTTTCTTTCTTTCTATTGAAGCGAACCTCCAAACCTTCTTCTCTCACTTCTTCAATGTCACACTCTATCTTCTAGTACCAGGATGCCGTAGAAGGAAGGAGGAGTTGCTAGGGGTTCTATTCTGTGTCTCTATGTCCGGCGCGCGTTCGGCCTTCGGTTTAGTCGGAGGACTTACTGGATTGAAATACGACTGATGATGATGAAAGGCAAAACAACTTGTTGATCGTTAACACTCTTCTTATTCAACTTCAACTCAAAGAACTCAATCGGATACAATGGCCGTCAACTGGACGTTCTCAAACTAAACGTGAATCGGCAAAGTTACAGACGCTTCAAAACCGCCGTAGAAATACATGAAAAGTACAACTGAAAACATGTATCTACCTTGAAACAGTTCGTAGAACTCAGCAAAAGATCCTCAGTTTCCACTGTCCGGAAGTCCTCGAATGTTCTCACTTATCTAACTCTAAATACTTGTACGTATTCGCAATGCGCTTAAGAAATATTGACTATCTAATACGCATGCGCAATGCCCTCCAGAATGATTGATTAAACGTGACCTATTCTCCTAGCACGCGAGAAAGACTGATTAAAACATAATTCTAAGGAAAACTGAACGTACGTGCTCCCCTAGCACGCGAGAAAGACTGATTAACTACACTGAAAAGTTGGCCCTTATATAGCCTCCGTTAACCCAGAGCATCGCGATGCCCATGCTAAAGCATCGCGATGCTCGTTAGCCCAGAGCATCGCGATGCCCATGTTAAAGCATCGCGATGCATGCGCGAGGGCAAATCGCAACAATCGGCCAACGTCAAATCAAGAGCTAAACCGCATCAAGTGAAACGCGAAAGGTAAATCGCAACAATCGACAACGTGAAACCAAAGGTTAAACCGCACCAAATAAAATGCGAAAGTTTGGCCTTTTTCGGCACAGCAAAAGACGAATGGCAAATTCGTCACAATTCTCCCCAGGCAGCTTAAGAATGTCCTCATTCTTCAAACTCTATCAGTTTAAGGCCAAACTAACTCAAGCTTCGTTACAGTAGAAAGATACAAAAACTTAGCTAAACACATGACGCACCAATCTTGCTTCTCATCTCCATCTAAACACGTGCGTAAAACTAAGACACTTCAAGCGCAGCTTTGTAAAATTACTTTCCACTAAGTTACAACGTAAAAGTGGCTGTTAACTAACCAGTTCGTAACAAAATATTGATCTCGACTGTTCAGTATGACCACAATATGTCACCTCAATTCTAACTGTCCAACACATTTCAAAACACCTCTGAACGCAATGCGAAATTCCCTGCCACAGAAATTAAAGGAAGAATCAGTTGGTTCACTGTCAATTGTCCAATGCATTTTCAAACTCAACAAAACCTGAAAAAGCTAACATTTCATGTCTCGGATAATGCAAGTGGTTAATTGCCCCAGCTATACGGCCACCAGATTATCACATAACAGCACGCAGGCAATGGCTGCACATCAAACCAATTCAGGGACGGGAATTCCCCGAGAACATCGCTTATCAAAGACACGCGCGATGGCGCTTCCATGGCATTCGAACCAGGTTGCTCTAAGGCATCCACATTATAGAAAAACAGAGATGTCATTTCAATCTCCTCAAGATCAGGAGGCAAAGGTTGTTCCAGGGCGTCACTATGACGATTACCCTCTGGGTCCAAAACATCTAGGTTAAACAATGTTTCAGGAACAGGAACACGATAAAAGAACAACGAAGGCGATTCAAGAACATCAAGGTCAGGAGGTAATAATGCTTGTTCCAGCTCCACCAGATTATCTCTGCCCTCCATGGTCAAACACCTTAAACCAACAATAACACAAAATTGCAACATCTTACAGCTAACAGCTTTACTCTACCACAAAAGTTGTTTCTCAACTGTTCCTCATCACCACGGACTCACAATATTCGCACAAGGTTACAATTCCCCTGCTAAGCCCGTTACACATGCCCAATGGAAGAGCACGTTTCATGCTTTTCCAACCCACTGTCGACAGCTGTAGCCCAGTTGTTTACATTTATCACATAGGCTCTGTCGATGGATTCTACTGGTTCCACCAACATCCAACTTGTCACTCCTTAAAGGGGGACGCTGCTTATGAGGATAGATTGTCATCCCGCACCTGAGACAATCTTGGCCCAGGTTAGCCCAACTATTGCTGGACACCCACTTACGCCGACAGGGCACACACTTATACTCCCCGTAACATCTCTTAGTGCCTTGGTAGGGAGTGAGAGCATCCCCACGAGGTCGAGCTAACTCACAATCCTTTATCAGGTGACCCGGTTTAAAACAGAGTCGGCACAGATAAGAGCTGGGAATTTTCTGCTGCAGTCTCTGGCTAGCCTTAAATAGGGTCAATTACTGGACCACATCTTTGGTCACATCTTCCAGATCATCCTCTGAAGTAGGAGGTGGGCATCGAGGCGGAGAGGACGTCAGCGTCGAAGGTCCGAGAATGGCAGAGCCACACACCGGAATCGGCAGAATCTGAGGATATCTGATATTGCTCTCCAAGTCGCTCACAGAAGATAACCAGCTATTGGCAAAATTTCCCTGTCCTCGACCAAAGCTCGTCGCCCCAAAGACGCGAGGGTCCGCTCGACCGCTACAAAGAAGAGTAGTGGCCTCGGGCATTACAACGCCCCTCCCCAGACAGAACTGGCCACGTGGAAAGGTCGGAAACATTTTTGACTCTGCTACAATGCAACAATACATCAGAGATTTACCCTATAAAGGTTCATAAGTGGAACACCCCTCTAAAACAACACAAAAGCACTCACGGCCAAACATAATCGATAATCAACCCTACAACATGAATTATCGACACAATCGATCAAATCACACAACTAATACAATCAACATCATCATAAGCAACACTGTTACACAAAACATCTCAACTTCACCGTTCAACGCTTAGAGTAATTTCGCCTCTCGCCCGTACGGACCCACACAGTCCGTGGCAGTTCAGCGTTGTTCCCATTCATTAAAGATAACGCGCAGGCCGCTGAGTCCTGCGCCGAGGTCGACCGTTGTCCACCTCGCCAGCCGCCTGTTGATCCGGCGAAACTTCGTCTGTGTCCGGAGTTTCCGTGTGTCGACGTCTTTCTGCAGTAATCTCGCATACTAATCGATGCGCGGGCTCCATAGCCCCGTAAGTGTCGGTGAGGCGTTCAGTGTCGAGGGGACGACCGTAGGCGCGATCAGACGACGAGGACAGGAGGGACTTCGGAACGAAGCCCGTCGTCTCGTGCCGCGAGGTCCGGTAGGCGGCAAGGACCTGAGGCAGAATCACGTCCCCACCCTTTTGATGGCTGCCTAAAACCCTCAAGCTTGACAATCCACAGGGCTCCCGAAACACATTCTCACCCCAATTAGTTCCCTGGTCTGTAAGAATTCGCAGCGGGGCCCCACACCTCACAACAATCGTCTCGACTAAAACCCCAGTCACCGTTATCGCTTCCCACGAAAACCACCCCAGCATTAACGTCGCTGCAACAAGCACCAGCAGAACTGGGAAACTATGTTCATTAGCCATTCTCATCCCGTTCCGTCTTACGGCCAAGCTGCTATCTAATGGTTCATCTATAACAGTCCCATGCGGCAATAGCTGTCGCTTTAAGGGTCGTCTTACCGGTCGTGCATCTCCCGTGTCAGTCTTGTGCATGGTTTCCGCGGTACGTCCGGTATCTCCCTCAGCCATCGAGAAAACATCCCGAAATTCGAGTAACAACTCATGCAGCTGTACTCGGTCATCCGGCCTTACCTCTTCCGGAAGATCTTCCAACAACGCGTCAATGGGAAAGTCTTCGTTAACCTGACCTATATCTTCCTTACTGACGACTCCTTGTTCAACTTCGACCGGGTGCAAGCCTCCTAGCACCTGGTCTCTGGTCAATATAACCGGGCCTTCGTTAAGGTTTACCACCCTTACCTGGGCTGTTTTCCCATCATCACCGACCACTACTCGGGCAAGGTGAACCCCAGGCTGGATTTCCGATGCTTCAGTCATCCATGCCTGCGCTTTAGTTGTTAAGTCCCCATACTGCATCTTAACCGAAATATCCTGCTGGCACTTAGGGGACACCACAACCTCCTCGGCGACGATCACGCGCCGACACCACGTGGACCCGTTACCACGCACAAGGGGCACACGCCAACGGCCAATAAACAGGGCCCCGTTCCCAAAGCCTAAGCGACATCGGTGCTCCCTTAACCAGTCCATGCCTAACATGGGTTCGGCAATCTGGTCCGAGACCAGGAAAGCAGTTAAGATTTCTAACCCTGGTCTGACTCTAATCGAAACATTTACCTCCCCAAGGACCCGTTTATCTGACCCATTTGCAGCCATCAAATAGCGATTACATGGACGTAATTCTAACCCCTCAACAGTAGAAGATGGTACCAGGCTTACTTCTGATCCAGTGTCGATCAGGCAGGTCTGCGGTCGTTCATTAATCGTGCCTCGTATGTAGATGGCGTTGTTGCTGGCTCGGTTCGGGAATCTTGGGCGTGCAGTATGGTTGGCGACGACTTCTTCCACGGTCTCGGTCGGCTCGTTTCCGACCGTCGGCGTTGTCGAAGATCGCGGACGATTGGAAGACCGACGAGGTTGTCGACAACTGCGAGCGATATGGCCGAGTCGGCCACAATTGAAGCAGGTTACCGCCCGCCTCGAAGTTTCTCGGTCGCTTCTCGATAGCCGAGCATCTCGCCCGGTCACGCTGGTATTCGCAGTCTGGTTCCGCAGTTCCCGGAGTTGTCTTTCGATCCGATTCTCCAACTCCCGTTGCCATCTCCGTTGTTCCTCGCGTTGCTCTGCGAGAAAGTGACCGATCTGCGACTCGATCTGAGCGTTGACATCAGTTTCCTGGGTTCCTCTCACCCGATTCTGCGGTCTTCTCCGGTCGTCCGTATCCATCGTTCGTTGATAAGCCTCGAGACGAAGCGCTGTCCGGTACGCCTCGTCCAAAGACTTCGGTTCCCGCTCTCGCACTTTGAGCGAAAGCTCCCGGTCCCGCATGGCTTCTAGGAAGGCATCTCTGGCGATAATCTGTGTCGTTTCGTTGGACGGAACTGGATACGCAAGGACCAGCAACCGGCGGATATCATGGAGTAGATCGCTGAGTGTTTCGTTGGTGCGTTGGCGGCGATAGTACAGTTGTGCACGAAAGGTCTCCGCTTGGCCTTCCGTACCGTACCTTTGTCTCAATCTGTCTACGAGCTCTTCGTAGGTCACGTCTTGCCGAGCGCCGAAGTCCCAGAGCAGCTGGGTCGCAGCTTTCTCCAGCGCACAGCGAAGGAAATCAACTTTGTCCAAGGCCGTCCACTTGTTGTGCTTCGCACATACCTCGAATTGTGCGAGAAAGGACTCCAACGATCCGGTTCCATCGAATCGGCCTGGTTTCATCTGCATTGGCTTGGTTTTCATCAAGCTACCTATGCCGTCCAACAGTTTCTGCATCTGCACCGATTCATCCAATTTCTCCTGATCACTCGTCTCCGTCGGCCTTGGGTCGTCAAAGCCGGGACTTTCCAGAAGGCGACTCCGGTCTGACGGCGCCTCCATCGTTCGTCGTCTCACCGTAGGCGTAGATACGTTCGGCGACTGGTCCGCGATGTCCAGGATCGTGACGGTCCTTCCTTCGTCTTCCATCGAAATTCAAAGTTCAACGTTCAAGTCGTGTTTCAATCCAAACTTCAAGATCCGGTTCTTATGCCAATGAAGCAAAACTCCAGTTCTTGATTCCAGTGAAGCAAAAAAAAAACCCGCTTCTGGTACCAGTGAAGCGAACCTCCAACCCTCTTCTCTCTTCTTCATCAATGTCACACTCTATCTTCTAGTACCAGGATGCCGTAGAAGGAAGGAGGAGTTGCTAGGGGTTCTATTCTGTGTCTCTATGTCCGGCGCGCGTTCGGCCTTCGGTTTAGTCGGAGGACTTACTGGATTGAAATACGACTGATGATGATGAAAGGCAAAACAACTTGTTGATCGTTAACACTCTTCTTATTCAACTTCAACTCAAAGAACTCAATCGGATACAATGGCCGTCAACTGGACGTTCTCAAACTAAACGTGAATCGGCAAAGTTACAGACGCTTCAAAACCGCCGTAGAAATACATGAAAAGTACAACTGAAAACATGTATCTACCTTGAAACAGTTCGTAGAACTCAGCAAAAGATCCTCAGTTTCCACTGTCCGGAAGTCCTCGAATGTTCTCACTTATCTAACTCTAAATACTTGTACGTATTCGCAATGCGCTTAAGAAATATCGACTATCTAATACGCATGCGCAATGCCCTCCAGAATGACTGATTAAACGTGACCTATTCTCCTAGCACGCGAGAAAGACTGATTAAAACATAATTCTAAGGAAAACTGAACGTACGTGCTCCCCTAGCACGCGAGAAAGACTGATTAACTACACTGAAAAGTTGGCCCTTATATAGCCTCCGTTAACCCAGAGCATCGCGATGCCCATGCTAAAGCATCGCGATGCTCGTTAGCCCAGAGCATCGCGATGCCCATGTTAAAGCATCGCGATGCATGCGCGAGGGCAAATCGCAACAATCGGCCAACGTCAAATCAAGAGCTAAACCGCATCAAGTGAAACGCGAAAGGTAAATCGCAACAATCGACAACGTGAAACCAGGTTAAACCGCACCAAATAAAATGCGAAAGTTTGGCCTTTTTCGGCACAGCAAAAGACGAATGGCAAATTCGTCACACTATCCTACTTTTTCATTTTTTTAATCCAAAAGTCACTCTTTTATTTTTCTTCAACCCTATTTCGCCGCCCCTGCAAAAGTGCCGCCCGGGGCGACTCGCCCCCTCTGCCCCCCATTCGGTACGCCACTGATGGGCACTACTGAGGTTCTAAGATTAATGCAATCTTAGAACAAGTTAAACCATTCACTAGATCAACTGCATGGAGGTGTAGACTAGTCTGTAAAGCAGTTGAGCATTTAACAACTCAAACCACCATTCACTACAAATGACTGAATTAACGTAAAAACTATAACAGTAACGATTTCAGTTTGAGAGGGCCTAGAAAGTTTATAACACACTGCAATCACTGCTGCTGATTATTTTAAAGTAGAGTTTTAGGTTATAATAAATTATTGTCACGATTGCGTAACGTCATGCAACCTCACAGACACCACTCGGGCAAGTAACAAGTAAGACCGGAGACTACAACGGGTGATCTGACATCGACTGATTGATGGACTGTTAGTGTGTTGTGTTGTGGCTCCTACCTTACCATGTAGTGTTGCTTCTGTCCTGGTGCTGATGTCTTCGTCAAAAAATCAAAACTCTGAGACTGCAATTAAAACAGTACACAAAATATTATGTGAATGAGGTCGCTAGCAGTTGATACTGGTTTTGACTGGTTTCGACTTGAGGGCTTAGCAGTGGTGGCTCCAAGGACTATTAACAGGCAAGTCGATTTGAATCGTACAAAGGATATGTCTTGCGGAATGTTTAAATTGGCTTGTGCTTCCCAATATCTTTACACTGTGATTTTTAATTGTATGGCTATCGGACAGTCATTAAATGGAATCATGATTGTGGAATTTTTGTCTATGACAAAAAGAACTGTATTGGTTTCAAATGTGATTCTCAGATCTAGCCGCTTCAGCCACACGCCTATGCCTCTACCCTCAGTTGGCTAGATCTTTGAAGGATAAGCAAACTGTCTGTCGGAAATTTATTTATTTGCTCTCTGTCTCTGTCTGTCTGTCTGTCTGTCTGTCTGTCTGTCTGTCTCTCTCTCTCTCTCTTCATTTTTTATGGGTAAGATCTTAACCACCATAATAACTTCTTGGTCATACAGGTTACAGCAAAAGCTGAGCTGACTCAATCAATCTATCAATTTTCGTTTATTGTTAACACAAGCTGTCAGAACACAACTTGAATACAATAAAATGGTTGCTGAACGAGTTATAAAGGATTAGATGAGTTGTTTAAAGGTAGTTGATGTAAGTAATCATTATGTGATGCGTTTTGGGAAAAATAATAATAATAATAATATTTATTCTTTAATTAAGCGCCTGCAAACGCACTGCGCTGTACATGTACATGTTATGCGATAAATCTTAACTACTAACAGAACAGACAGCCTGCAATACACGGCGGAAATTGCAGCCTACAAAGCATGTCCGCCTATGGGACTCGATCTCTGTACCTCTCGCACTCTACGCCAGATGTTATCCAATGCGCTATCGGGCTAGATCTTTGAAGGATAAGCAAACTGTCTGTCGGAAATTTATTTATTTGCTCTCTGTCTGTCTCTGTCTGTCTGTCTGTCTGTCTGTCTGTCTGTCTGTCTGTCTGTCTGTCTCTCTCTTCATTTTTTATGGGTAAGATCTTAACCACCATAATAACTTCTTGGTCATACAGGTTACAGCAAAAGCTGAGCTGACTCAATCAATCTATCAATTTTCGTTTATTGTTAACACAAGCTGTCAGAACACAACTTGAATACAATAAAATGGTTGCTGAACGAGTTATAAAGGATTAGATGAGTTGTTTAAAGGTAGTTGATGTAAGTAATCATTATGTGATGCGTTTTGAAAAAAATAATAATAATAATATTTATTCTTTAATTAAGCGCCTGCAAACGCACTGCGCTGTACATGTACATGTTATGCGATAAATCTTAACTACTAACAGAACAGACAGCCTGCAATACACGGCGCAAATTGCAGCCTACAAAGCATGTCCGCCTATGGGACTCGATCTCTGTACCTCTCGCACTCTACGCCAGATGTTATCCAATGCGCTATCGGGCCCCCCCGTGAGGAACCATAAGTCTCTCCACAGTTACTGAGAAAAGTGGCTTTAAAGCAAGTGTAGGTCAGTTTGGGTGAAAATGAGTTCTTAGTGATTTCGGATACATTGATATTGCTGCTAAACATTGATTAAAGAAAATTTTCAAAATTCTCAAGTTTATTCTTCAAAATGGTGACTTTTGCGAGAGGCTTAAAAGGGATTATAAGTATCGCGTCATCCTTTCTAATTTTGATAATTGTTTTAAGCAGATAATATTTTTTTAAATGTAGAACTATTTTTACACAAGAATAAAGTGCATGTATAAAACACATAATACGGTGATTAAACGGCATTACGAGCTGTGTTTAGTTACTATTTTGTAACGAATTCCGTGGTAAATTTCTGTGAAAATTTCGCATTTTCTTCAGTGAAAGTTTAAACTGAAATATCCGAAAACTGTTATTTGTGCATGTTCTGTTCTCAATAAGTTTTAAAAATACTTTGGATGAAGATATCAAGTTCATTTTATCGGCATTTTAATCAGAAATTACCCAGGATTATGAATCAATAGTTAACTCCATTTGAGACACATCGTCCCTTTTCTCAAAACGCATCACATATATTTTTATATAAAACTCAAGGTATAAAGTTAGAGTCATCCTTGCCAGGGAGTGAAAAGTCATGAGGACGAGGTCGGAGGACATGGCCACTAGGTCGGCTAGGGGGGAAAAAACGTAAAACGTTGGAACTCAGAAAAGAGCTTGTTATAATAACTGTGTAATATTGTCGTCAACGGAGAATTAAAATACGGCATTGTTTCTTTATCACGGTCTGCCAAAATCTGAATTGGATACATTAACAATTAATAGGCCTATAACCTAGAAGTAGATAGCCGCTATAATAACGATGATTCTTGTTTCAAGTCGAATCGACTTTTTGAGTTTGCAATATGGCTAGCGTCATCTGACGAGTGTTTCGTAAAATTATGACGTCATGAGCAGAAACTAAATGCGATAATTTATTATAAGTGGTCAATAATAATATATGAATTCTCGCCTTCGTAATGCTATCGTTCGTAGATTTGAAGACAGTTTAAAGTAAAATAGCAGGAATGTCAATTTTAAACCACGAAATCTAATTGATTTTTAATTCGATGACTCAGCTTTTTAAGTAAATACTACACGATAGGGTATACATTCTACATTTGCCTAGCGTGTCGTAGGATAGCATTGAATAAGTGTGGAATAAAACCGCTTCAAAGTGCGTCGTACGTTTTGTTAAGATTGTACGTCCACCTGACCTGTCGATGCTGGTAAGCCTATTATTTACCGTACTTAGTTACTCATGGGCGGCGATCCCCGGAGTCGAGGGGACAAGACCCCACCTTTGCGAGTGGGGTACACAGTATACAGTTGTACCCCTCCCGCAAATTTGGAAGAAACACCAAGGAAGACCAACAAATTTTTTCACCTCTTTTTTGACCAGATCAGTTCAAAAGTGTTCCGTGTCCCCCACCTGTCAAACAAGATCGCTGCCAGTGTTAGTTACCGATTAATTTTGAAGTAAACTATGTTTAAAAACTCCTTAGGCCGATAAGAGTGTTCGTAATAACTGGTTTAAAATCGATTTATGTTCCAATTGTTCAGTTGTGTGTGCAGTTAAGTTTCTAGGATTTATTTATCCACGTGTTTAGTTGTAAAATTATTGGCGCAATTGAGGTTTTTACATATTTAGTGGAGTGGAATCATAGCAGATGAAGCTTATAACATAACATTTGTAGGGACTATAAGCACTTTTTAAAGACCTTTAAGTGTAGCTGTATTAGTCTAAAATATAGTTTACTCGCCAAGTGGATAGCGTGCTGGACTGTCAATCGAGAGATGGGGGTTGGGGGTTGGGGAGGGAGTGCGTCAAATCCCCACCAGGGCAGAAATTTGGTTCGAGATTTCTCCTCCATCTGTGCCCCGTAGCTAACTCAGCTATATTGAGTACACTGACTGTACACTGTCGATGGGAAGATGAGACAGCTACCGAGAGGACTGGCCACCCGGAGTCTTATGCTGAGTCTAAGAAAATGAAGTCGCTAACAATTCATGCCCATTGCTGCCTCAGGCTAGTTCAAGGGACTGCTCTTCTTCTTATTTGCCATATACTATAGCTTAAAATATATATATTTCTGTATAGTAGCTCCATATGTATGTGTGCACATAATGTATGTATGTATGTATGTTTATACACATGTATTTATGTTTGTATATGTTTATGTTTATATATATATATGTATGTTTGTATATTATGTAGCCTATGTATGTTTGTATATGTATGTGTTTTGTTTGTGTGTGTATTTATGTATATGTGTATCTAGACACTTAATATAGCACCTTTAAGCAAATAATGATAATTGGAAAGTCACCACAAGCATGCTCTCGCTCGCATGTAGAACCCAACCAATGGCATCGAATCCAGAACTGATAGTAGGTGTCAGTGTTCTTTGCTCGATATATTTATCAAAGTGTGAAAACACTCATTCAGTTGTAATTCAACTGTTTGCAGGTTTTCCGGGGCATGGATTTTTCACAGAGGTGAACTTATGCCAGTTTTCTACTTTCTCGCACAGCTGTTGCACGGCTTCACTCAATTATGGGCCACTCCTCAAGTGTTATACCAAAAACCGAAACCTCGGATCTGAAATCTAACGATGTTGAAAAACCGGAGGACACGAAATCCTCGCCTACAACTAATTGTCAGGGCAGTTGCGCCATTTCTGCCAAAGATGCAACATTCATCATTGCACCAGGCAATACTTCAAAGGTTACCGATGCCAAAGCTTCAAACGTTACCGATGCCAAAGCTTCAAACATTACCGATGCCAAAGCTTCAAAGGTTACCGATGCCAAAGCTTCAAAGGTTACCGATGCCAAAGCTTCAAAGGTTACCGATGCCAAAGCTCCCGAAGTATCAAAGGTTCCTTCTTCATCACAAAAACAGGTCGCCTTAAGTGCTAAGCAGGGCAATGTCCCTACGGTGTCTGATCCCAAAGCTCCCGAAGTAGTGATATCAAAGGTTCCTTCTTCATCACAGAAGCAGGACTTGCCATCAAAATGTCCTGTACTAGTGACTCCAGAAAATAGGAATTCAAAAGACTCGTCAGAGTCAGCTGGAACTGCAAATGATCAGCTGCTTAGCGTACCGGATGAGAACAATAAAGGACTGAGGAAATCAGTGCGCTTTAGTGCGAGTCTGGATAGATTCTGGAATTCGATAAAGAATATCAAAGGAAGTCTGACGAGTCGAATGTCCAGTACAGTTTCTGCTGATCATTTGGATAAAGTTGAATCAGAGTCAGCACTTTCCTGTGATTCTACCAGAGTTGAGGTAACACTAATCTGTTCTGATTGCAGCTCATGTCTGATCCAACAATCATCTAATCTGTAGCAACTCATGTCTGATCAACAATCATCTAATCTGTAGCAACTCATGTCTGATCAACAATCATCTAATCTGTAGCAACTCATGTCTGATCAACAATCATCTAATCTGTAGTAACCCTTGTCTGATCCAACAGTTATCTAACCTGTAGCATCTCGTGTCTGATCCAACAATCATCTAATCTGTAGTAACTCTTGTCTGATCCAACAGTTATCTAACCTGTAGCAACTCGTGTCTGATCCAACAATCATCTAATCTGTAGTAACTCATGTCTGATCCAACAATCATCTAATCTGTAGTAACCCTTGTCTGATCCAACAGTTATCTAACCTGTAGCAACTCGTGTCTGATCCAACAATCATCTGATCTGTAGTAACTCTTGTCTGATCCAACAGTTATCTAACCTGTAGCAACTCATGTCGGATCCAACAATTATCTAACCTGTAGCAACTCATGTCTGATCCAACAATCATCTAATCTGTAGCAACTGATGTATGATCAACAGCCCACTGAGTAGATTTCTTGGTTGGACGCTATATAGTTTATTGTAGATGGAAGTCATAGAACAGTCATCTAATAGCTCTGTTCTGATATAATATAAAGATTTCAGTAGCATCACTATAATAATAGTTCGACCCGAAATTTCTTGATTGTGACTTTGTATGGAAACTGACCAAGCAACTCCTGTGGATTTGATTTGACTAGGCTCAATGAATAAGGCGATCTCCGAGATGAAGCTATTGTGGTGCTGAGAAATATTGGTGATTTTCATTATAATTATTAATTTTATGAGGATCATGTGACTAAACGTTGTGGACAAACTACAGGTCACAGTTGTGTATTTGACATGTTCACAGATCAGAGTCCATACTCTTAGATACAGTGTCTAGAAGCAAGAGCTCTACAGTAATTGTTTGCAGCATTGCTAATTAAGCTAATTAATCAGCTGTGACTCATGGTACATAGTTTGGATCTAGGCAACGTAAAAGAAGACATAGCAAGACTTGGTTTAAACATCATAAAAGTGATAGATTTGACAAACATCCTCAAAGAATCCAGATTGCTTATTCACACCCATTGCTACTAAATTGCTGACTCAGAAACTGATGATGGTGATGATGATGTCTAATCAAATCTAATCTAATGACTTCTATAGTGCCATTATTCATAGGCGTAATTTGTGGGGGTTCGAGGGGTGCCCGTTCCCCTACTTTTTGGACTGGGGTACCGTACCCCCCACTTTTTGAACAATTCCAATCAATATTTTATCATTTTGCCTTCCCAGAAATTGCGGTCTCAGCCTTGCTTTGTGTATGTAAGAAATTGGTACCCCCCACATTTTTGACCAAAGTTACGCCCCTGCCATTATTATAATGCCTAAAGCATCAACTGATGGTTGCCGATGCTGTGCCTGTGAATAAACTGGTTCCCATGACTTGGCTTTCTTTGTTAAGTGTAGAAATCTCGAGATTATGATGATGAAGACGGTCACTACGACGATGATGATGTGATGATGACGTGATGTGATTATGACGAAGACGATGAGTCATGATTAATGGCCTTAGAAGGGCAGCACTGAGCCAAGTTACCTTGCATGATGCCTGATGTGACAGTGGTGTCTATTGGTTTCAGGCCACAAAGCAGAAACTTCTGACTTTTTAATGCTGGAGTGCTGAGCAGTTGCTCTAAAATAGTGCCCGACAAATACGTTGTCTGTGAAATTATATTCTATGTATAGAATTTATATATATAGCCGGATATTTGCTTTACATGTTTGTTTAATCTGCCTACAGTGTTTTCTTTGCTGTGTTCAATTTCAGTCGAGTATGTTCTTGAATCAAAATAAACTAGAAGACATTCTCGATGGCTACAAGAAAAGATTATCTGTGAGTTCCATCGCTTTCTTAACATTCACTGTGACCTTCATGTAAGATGAGTCAAACATCCTCAAAGAATCCTCAAAGAATATGCCTAGACCTCACCACCAGCAGTGTTTAATTGTATTCATTAGGTTGCAGAGCGTTTTGATAAGTCCTTTGCTACTACAGATCAGTCACTCATTGTTCAATCAATCAATCAGTCAATCAATCAATCAATCAATCAATCAATCAATCAATCAAAATTTATATAACAACCCTTCAAGATATCGGCATGAAAGGGCAGGTGGCCTGTCCTCTCCCTCGCTGTCTCATCTTCCCACTGACAGTGTACGGTCAGTGTACTCATTAGAGTTGAGTTAAGATGTAAGGCATTAAAACTTGACAATGTGCAGAACTGATCACTGAATTCCAAAGCTTGAGATCGGCAACTGGGAACAACATGGTTCACAAGGCACCACAAGGGGTATGATTGAAATAGCTCTTATTAACAAGTTTCTTGTCTTGTTTTAACAGGTTTTGCTCGTTTTTCCTAAGGCCGGAAAACAGTATAAGGTATTTTGTGAAGCCATTCAAAAGATGAACTATTTCCAGCCATCGCAAGCAACAAACAGCAAAGGTGCAATCGTTTACTGCAAGGAAAACCTCTTTGATCTCATCATAATTGATGCTAGGAACAAAACATTGCTTGACGCCAAAGATCTTTGCCGGTACAAAAGCTGTTTGTGGCGTTTTGCAACATTCATTCATTCATTCTGGGAATTTTTATAGTGCCTCTTCAAGAGACCAACTTCAAGAGGCCAACTCAGAGGCACTCCCAGCCCAGCCACAGCGAAAGAAATGTGATTTGAAGGACTGATAAAAAGTAGGCAAGTTTAACAGAGCATGTATGTGAGCATCTGGTTTTATTGATGTTTTAATACTGAATAGTTTCAGAATGAATGTGCGATGTTTCAGTTTTGTCAAAATTTGTGGGAATTCCAGTTAAGCTACAAGTATCATTGCTCCTGAACTTTCTTATATGGCTAAAAGGTTTGAAGGCTGTCATCATATTGGTGGAGCCAGGCTCCCACAGTATACTGTAATATATCTCAAAGCGCCTGGCATTGAATGAATATCTAGGTCCGTACTACTTGTACTGTATTGTATTTACGAATTTATAAAGCACCTTTCGCAGTACAACCTAATCAGAGGTGCTCCCAGTGCGAGGAGCCCCGTGAGAAAAGGAAAGTCTTAAGACAGCGAGAAGTAGCAGCAATGCACCCAGTTAGGATTTGAGAACGAGTCATGGGAGGAAGATCATTCCAGAAAGACGGGCCAACAGATGCATAGGCACATGGAAATCCGGGTCCGAGAGACCTAGAGGTTATGTCGGTCTAAAGAACGGAGAGGACGGTCTGTGTATGTACGTATGGGCATACATACAAACATTAAAAACACATACATACAGACAAGCTTAGTTGCAGATCTATTTTCATGCATAAACACTTTTATGCATGCAGATAGAATAGGCATGTACTTGATTGTCACCTTCATAAGCAGCTGATTGGAAGGCTTTACTGTTGAAGAGATTTGTGTGCGGTTTGTTCGTTTCAGAAAACTACGGACGCACAATCCGCGAACAGTTATCATAGCCGTGCGACAAAGGACTTAGTAAGTAGGTGTATGGCGTGTTTGTCTCTATCGGTAATGCTAAGCATAGCCTGAGCAGAACAATACAATGCAATATTTTGCTATAACTTCCTCATAAGGTAGAAGTAGAACCTTGTGATTTAATTATGTATATATACATATGTATAATAATAATAATTGTGTTTATTGACAAGGTCACTGACAAACCGCAGTAAGTTACTTTGAACAATTGAAACATTACAGTACAATTATCAAGATCTTAATTAACACACTAAGGCAACTAAGGCAGCCTGTAAGTCACCCTCTCATTTTATTGCTGCCTCCTAGGAGTGGAAGGCCGAGTCAACCTAGAGGGGCTTACTGATATCAAACTGACTTGTCAAGATCTGTCCCTAGGGACTGGAAGGCTGAGTTGACCTATTGGGGGGGGGCTTATGGATACTGAGCCAAAATTTTTCAAGATCTAATCAAGACCTGCCCCCTAGGGAGTGGAAGGCTGAGTCGACCTAGAGGGCCTTACGGGTATCGAAGCACGACCTTTCAAGATCTAATGATCTTCAGAGACCAGAGTGTTACCATTCACCTATCACCTCTGTATTGTTATATGTATTTATTGTTTGTATTTATGTAATGTGTGCAGTTTCTGTGTATGTGAGATTGTGAGTAAATATTTACATACTCCTTCATATTGAATATTCATTGAGTTAAAGCTCTTAACCACTGCTGTTCATTTCTATGATACTTGTATGAACAATTCGCAAAAATTTTTCATTTAAATTTTACCGTTTTGCTAAACAATTTCTTGATCAATTTCTATTGGCAAGTTGTTTTTGCTCTCAGTTGGCCATGGCCATGGAGGTCGAATTCCGATCGGCTGGCCAGTTACATCGCCGCCGGTTTTACCAGAGTGAGTCAACATCTTATGGAAGCATAGTTTCAAAAGCAGAATGTTACCATATCATAGTACCAATTTAGTATTTTGCTTTAAAAATTAAAACAAGATAATTATTTGTCAGTGCACTTGTATGGAAACTCCTTAGAAGCATAAAGGTAAGGTAGCACGTTTATTTACAGGCCTCAATAGAAGGAAAGCAGTCCCTTCAGCTAACTCCTAGTGGCAGCCATGAGTATGAAGTGTTAGCGACTTCATTTGCTTAGCCTCGGCTTATGAGGGTGGTGATTTGACGGTCCAGCACTCTTACCATTAGACTATCTTGCGCCAATGCACCCCCTCAGTGCCTCAATAGATACTCCTTAGAAACAAACGTTAGGTAGCATTACCCACATTTATGCAATATTCACTATTAAATGCAGTGTTTTTATTGTACGATACAACATGTTGTAATAGTTACGAAATAAAAACTTGTACTACTAAACTTTATTGCATGTTCAAAACTGGATAGATTTCTGGATTATTCTTTAAAGGATTTCTTTGAGAACCACAGCCTCACTGCCTGCCAAGATGCATTGACGGGATTTGAGAAAGATGTCGATTCGATGATTCAGCTGCGCTTTCTCAAAGGTCTCTATTTAGCTGTGGAAAACTGCCAAGAAGCCATCGAAATTTCAAGTGCTCATCATGAGCTTCAGGTATAAATTTCAAGTGCTCATCATGAGCTTGAGGTATAAATTTCACGTGCTCATCACGAGCTTGAGGTATAAATTTCAAGTGCTCATCATGAGCTTGAGGTATAAATTTCAAGTGCTCATCATGAGCTTCAGGTATAAATTTCAAGTGCTCATCGTGAGCTTCAGGTATTGCTGTAATCATTATCTGTATGTTTGAAACAGAGGGCAGGGCGATAGCTGAATGGTAACACGCTGGCACGAAGAGCAGAAGGAAGCGGGTTCGAAACCTGCTAGCCCACTAAGGTCGACTCAGCCTTCTACTCCCTAGAGGGCAGCAGTAAAATGAGTAGCAGTTTCACTGCGCAGGTAACCTTGGGTTCGGCGGAAAGACCTGGCCATCTACCGCCGATGTATGGCAATGCCACGTAAGGGCTGATGGCTTAACACCGGGGATCAGCACCGGGCCTGACGCTCGAAAAACAAGTATGGGCAAAGCCTTTACCTATGTTTGAAACATGTTATGAGAACATCGTGATTTGTTTTTGATCACGATGGAAAATCGTGTTACGATGTTACCACATTAACTTCCTCTTGGAACAGTCTTTCGCTCGACTCTGTTCAGCAAACATTTTCAGGTGCTTTTGTGAGGTAATAAAAATGTAATAGAAGATTTACGTAATGTAATCGAACATTTATATAGCGCCACTCTCAGTGGAAAACAGATCAGTGACACTATGCTGGCCTATGTGATGTTAAGATGTTTAAAGTTAGACTATAACATCAGTTAACAAAACAACGCACTACATAAATTACTGTATTAATAGTAAATTAAAAATCTTCCCATAAGGTCATAAAGTGTTAAGCATCCAAGGGCTACGTATAATGTATACTAAAAGAAGAATATTATTCTATATCTATTTTGTTTTATTTTTAATATTTATTTTGGTTGAGATTATGATTATTATTTTTTTTCTTTCCCAATGTAAGTGTACTGGTAATGCCAAGAGAGAACAAATTATTTATAGACTGTCAATGACATTATCATTATTATTATGTTAGTGTTTATTGTTATTATTATTATTATTATTATTATTATTATTATTATTATTATTATTATTATTACTATTATTACTATTTTTTCCCTGAGGTACATATGATTCCTCGAGATTGCAAAATTAGGGAGCATTATTCTGGAATGGCTAGTCTTCACAGATGGTTTTATCAGTGTGAAAGGTGCTATTACTATGTTGCTATTGTTATTATTATTATTGTTATTATTTGTTACTAGTGTATTTTCCCGTCATAATTATGACGGCAGTATATAGGCCTAGTGTTAGAGTATTTGCCCGTCATATTATGACGTCATATTATAGGCCTATACGTAGGCCCCTATCGTTGGTTATCGCCGTCGTCAAGACCCCCGTCGTCAAGACAACCGGTTTATGTTTCACAATAGAACAGCAGCCGTTTGTGACGTAGCGTCCTGCGACAGACAAATTTGCATATAAGGAAACTATATTAATAGATTATTATTATTACTAATATTATTATTGTTATTCTAATAATATTATTATTATTGTTATTTTTATTATTATTATTATTTTATTATTATTATGTAGAGCATAATCTACCAGTCCTATAAGCACAAAATTATTGTAATTTTGAATGGTACACTCTAGATTTGTTGCCATACATGAGATTTCTGTTTGTGGCTTTTTGTAACATTATAGTTTGTCAACAAGGCGTATGAGCGCCTGTTGGGGTATAGCTTGGACGAGGTGATGGGAAAGCCGTGGTATGAAATGATGGTGTCCGATCGAAATCCAGCGGACCAGCCAATGAAGATCAAACAGCAACTGGACTCATCTAATGTTAGTGTAGAGTTGGTGGCACTGTTGATACATCACGTGCAGATGTAGTAAAGCAACGTAGTATTAAGCTCTAAGGGGATACATAGTGAAACATACTTCAGCCAGTCCTTGCCTCTGAGCAATTAACATGAGTAATAATTTTGTGGAAATGGTTACCAAATAACCTCAGACAAGAACATCTGAGCCTTTCCACCCTGCCAGCATGTCTTTGGGCATTAGAAAGAACCCATGTGGTCTTCATATATGGGTCCCATACTGGAATATGGGTCTTATATGGGCTCCATGTGGGCTTGCTGGCAGAGAAAGTGGCTGTTTGGTTTTGTTGGAACAGTGCTGGCTGGTGCAGTAAACTTAAGCAACCTTTTCCTGTCCCATCAGCACTAAAATTGAGGCAGCACTTCTATCAGACGTAACTACAGCTGCTGACTTATTTCGTCAGTGCTGCACGTCATTTGGTAATTTAACGTAAACAAATAATTGTATTCTGCTGTTCTAATGATTGATTTAACGATGACGTGTGCAGTGAATGGTCAGTGTTGATGGTGATAATCACGTATGTAGGCTGTTGAAGTGCGGAAATGTGGCACTTGCATGTCTCTGTAAATAGCAGAGTGCAAAGATTGCCATCCTGGCTGAAGAAGGAGTTGGGGTATCTAGTTCAGAAATCGGAAATTGTTTGTGCTTTAAAGTTCTTGCAGCTTTTCGTCAAGGCTTTTCTCTAGCTTCTCTGAAATCAGTGCTTTGCATCTGGATTTGGTTTCAGCCATGGGAAGGACACAACTACATAAAAAAGAAGTCCGGAGAGTACATTGGGAACAATTGCCGCATTATTCCGCTCATTGAAGCCGGGTAAGATGTGCATGTATGTGTCAACATCTGTGTATCAAGGTTTTTGTATCGCACCATTTAAGAATCGTGGATGACCATCCATCGAATATGTCAGTGTAGACTTTATTTTTCCTAGAGCTTTACATACAAATGAATGTTTTTACAGCAGTTCCCAAACTTCTCTGGGTCCCGACCCACTTGTGAATATCTTGGCAGTCTCGGTACCCACGGTGTAAAATTAAGCATTGTGTTCTAAAATTAACTTCGTAAATTGTTATATCGAAATTTGCGGATTTACGTACAGTGCTTAGAAATTTAAAGCATTAAAAGGAAACTTAGGTAAAAACAGTTTACAATTTATTGCAATCCAGCTATTTATAGTCAAATCATAGCCAAATGTTGTTGCTGCAAAAATAAAAGTTTCTCAAAAAAATTTGGCGACCCACTTGTCAGAGCTTCGCGAACGACCCACAGTTTGGGAAACTCTGGTCTAGATACATTCACACGTTATGTTGACGTGTAGGAAGGTCCTGCAGTTCATTGGAATCCGGAAAATTGTGGAGTCAAAGCCGTATGAACAGAAGCTGTACATCGACTCGCCTTCGAGCAGCAACCAGAGCGGATGGCCAGTGGCCGGTCTTTCAGATGTCCACAGTACGTAATCGTAATGGTAAGTGTACACAGTGGCGGCGATCTTGTCTGAGAGGTGGGGGGGGACAAAGTCGGCCACGGTCTGGTCGATAACTTTTTTTAGGAATTCATGTCCCAAAAAAATTTCTAAACTTTTTTTTAGAAATTCATCTACGCAAAAACTTGAAGACTTTTCTACGAAAAAAAGTTGATGACTTTTTTTTAGTCATCCACCTCTTTTTACCACTTTTTCCCGCCGGGTCTCCCACCAGTCATGTGTGACTACCTTTTTTTTAGGAATTCCTCTACAAAATTTCTTTACCATTTTACGAATTTCTTCTTGCTTTCTCAGAATTTTCGGGGGGGGACACTTCTGCTCAAAAATTGAGTTTTTACCTCATCTCGTCAAAAAAGCTGTGAAAACCCTCACGCGCAATTACATTTCTTCGCCTTTTTTCGTGTTTCTTCAAAATTTGTGAGGGACAAATGTATGGCGTGTCCCCCCACTCTTAAAGGTGGGGGACTTGTCCCCCCATGATCGCCGTCCATGAGTGTACATTTGTTTAGCGCCTGCACAACAGTGCACATCCTTAAGAAATTCCTCGTAGGTGTTCCCGACCAGGCACTCGAGACAAGGGTCGAATAGAATGGTTTTCCATTGCTTGCAAAATAGACAAAGTGAGAAGTCGAGATGGTCATGCTGCAGGTTGTGTGACAGCGTGCTCCTGAATGAAGTGCAACTATTGTTTACTTCTCTGTCGACATGTTGGTCTCTGGTTACACTGGCGTCAACTTGTCCAAAATATTGGGGGGATTTGGTTATTCATTGTTGCATTGGTGTACAGTCCATCTCAATTATTGGGGGGCACGTGCCCGGCTGCCCCCCAGAGTCTATGCCTATGTCTGGTTATGTCTGCCTCTCTGTGGTTCTGTCTTTGTTTCTTGTCTGTGTTAGTGGTTCTGTCCTGTGAGTGTCTGTCTGTCTAACTATCTCTTGGTCTGTCTGTCTCTTGCTATTGTTAATTTTTTTATTTTTTCATGTGAGGTTCCCAAAAAAATGACAAGAGAGAATTAAACCACGTCTGGAATGGCTGCGTGTCATCAAGTTCCAACTGAGCAAAGGTGGCGCAGAAGGCATTGAGGTGCTGAATTGTAATTGAAAGACATTAGAAGAGGTAGCTGCTGCTGCTGCTGCTGCTGCTACTACCACTACTACTACTGCTACTACTCCACTACCACCACTGCTACTACTACTACTACTACCACCAGGGGCATCTACACCATAGAAACCTTGGAGCAAATGCTCCATCCAAGAAATAGGGGGTGAAGATCTGTCAGTGTGTGTGCCACCATTTGAGGGGGGAAGGAATGGGGAGGGGAAAGAAGAGGAAGAAAAGTGACATTGCTCCAATAACTTGGGGGGGATAGACGCCTCTGACTACCACCACTACTACTACTGCTACTACTACTAATTTAAGAGCATAAGGGATCATGGTTATTTTGTTTTATACTACTACTACTACTAATAATAATAGTAGTCTGTCTTTTGCTAATAATTGTAGTAGTAGTAGTAGTATTATAAAACAAAAATAACCATGATCCCTTATGCTCTTAAAATTTGTTACTAATTATAATATTATTATTAGTTATTATTATTATTATATTACTATTATGATATTATTATTATTATTTTTTGTATTTTGGTTGTTGTAGGTGGATCACGTAGGATGTCAAGTGGATTGCGAGAACGAATGATGTCCATAACGGTCACTCAGTCACCTCACTCGTTCTCCAATCAGAACCTCGTGAATGAGGTGAGTCCAGTTGTAATACAGAAGGTCTAATTGGATGACATATACATGGTAACTGGCACAGTGTTGTTAACTGTAAATTTGCACTTCTCTTCAGAGCTCAAATTCCCTTTCCTTGCTTGCTGGTGCCCTGCGCTTGGCCTTCAAGTGGTGCTTTAGATGTTCGGATATTACGATTATGATCGCTTTAGTGAAATGCCGGACCATTTGTTTTCTTGGACTCGGCCTATGAGAATTTCTTATCTGAGACAGTAGTCCCTAAAGCAAACCCATAGATGCAATGATGATATGAAGCATTAACGACTTAGTGTTTAATACTGGTGAATGTTGTTAGAACCATACCAGTATGAGATGTGTGCATTTACTTTTCACTTATGTGTCTGGGGTTCAGTTTCCTTCCTTTGTTTCATTTGTATCGTACAAAATCGACAGTTTCTTACTTGTTTACTTAATTTAGTTGTTTATTACTTATTTACTTAATCTGTGACAAAGGTCTAACCTACTTCAATCATTTTCAATCTACCCATATCTAATCTGTGTAGGCGTCTGAAGTTAGACAGCTATGTATTTTCATTCATTCATTCATTCATTCATTCATTCATTCATTCATTCATTCATTCATACAGAGCACTTACATAGCGCCTCTCCATGATACCTACTTGGAGGCACTGTCAGCCAAATTCCGCCGATAAAGTAGTTTTAAAATACTTGTGTAAGATATGTGCAGAATTCAGGGTTGAAAAGCTTCTTTCGGAGTTGGCTAGTTACAAGAACATGTCAGCAATACTATTGAAAAGGCAGGTTGTTGCAACGTATTGTCATTGCAAAATTCCTAAAGTATGCTATATGAATATGATAAATGCATGCATATGTGTTAAATGAGGAGTTAATGAATGCACGATTGCCTAACCATATGATTGTAAGGTAAGCTGGTGATCTTCTTTAGGTAACGTCAGCACTGGCAGGCATAAGGGCATATCAGTGTCCACAGCCCGTATATCAGATCATCGATCGAGTGAACGATATGTTGAGAAGTAACGACCGATCAAAAAATGTCGAAACAATCTTCAAAGAAGACGACGAGCTAATAACGGAACTCATAGATGGACTGATGACTACTTCTATACCGGTTATTATGATTGTTATTCTTATGATCATGATTTGTTATTATTTTTATCATCATCATCATTATCAATGACAATGATAGTTGTTATTATTATTAGTGTTTGTTCATTCTTTTTTGAATTTATATATCAGGATGTCATACTCAGCTCTCTACTGGTCTCTCTCTGGTGTTGCTCAAAATGGGTGGTGTGAGCATTTTTGGAGAATTCTGTTTACCTTATGAAGACATCGCAAAAAGTGCCTCTCACTGATCACTGATGACCGAGATTAGAGATTTTTTTGTTTTTATATGAAATTTGTCATCGTCATGATGTTTGTCATAATCGTTACTGCATCACCATTGTTGTCATCATCATTTTCACCTGCTTAGTTGTTTTGGTGCAATGTTTTTATGGGAGCTATGTTGTTTGTTGACAGACAAATGTTGAAGACGACATACGAGGCCGCAGAAGGGTAGGTTTTTCTTATCTCATTGAATGTTATATGGCAGTGTTTCCCAACCTGGGTGTTGTGGTGCCCAAGGGTGTCGTGAACCTGTTCTAGGCGTGCCATGGCTGGATAATATTTTTGCAACTTTTCTGTCAAAAAATGTGAAAAACTGCTGATTAATACTACTGACATAGGCCTATTTTTTAGAATTGACACTTTAGCGACAAGCTGCCTTGGTCACAGTTGCTTTTAGTAGACTCTCGTCGTTAAAGTGTTCAAGTAGTGTTGAAATAGTCTAAACACCGTGATTGAACACTTGTTAGGAACATTGCTTATCAGTAAAATTAGAAACTAACTGAAGAAAAATAAATGAAATTAAGTCCAAGTGCCATTGACTGAATGACTGTTGGAAAGGGTGCCTTGGTCTGAAAAAGGTTTGGAACAACTGTTTCGTGGTATTATGACAGAATTAATGGATATTAACTTACTGCTGAGAGGCGGCACTCGATAGTGTAGTGGTAAGCATGCTGGACTGTCACTCAAGGGTTCAGATCCCCCTCCAGCACAGAATTTTGGTTTGAGATTTTTACAACACTCCGTCCCTAGCCAACTCATTTGTAATGAGTACAATGACCATACACTGTCGGTGGGAAGATGAGACCGTGAGGGAGAGGATTGGCCACCTGCCATCATATATGCCGAGGTTAAACAAAGTGAAGTCGTTAACGTGGCTGCCTCAGGGCTAGCTATAGGACTGCTTCTTCTCTTCATCTGAGAGTTTCCTGAAAGTGCTATATAATTGCTTGGCTCCAAATAAATGCTTTGATAATCTCCTGCAATGGATTTACTTTCTTACAGAAATTATTCACTGTTTTAATAATTTTCTTCAAAGCAAATACTTGAAATATTCAGCAAACAAAGAATCATCTTGTTTAGCTTCTATTCTGGTATACATAGCAATGGTATTCTAATACACAAGCAGCAGTTATTGGTGTTTTAAAGCGGTGATGGTAGAATTGGTGTTTCTTCTTGGTAGTGGTGGGAGTGGCAGTGGTCGTGGTCATAGTCATAGTAACGGTGGCAGTAATTATGATGTTGATGATTATGATATTGATAATGGTGGTGGTGGTGGTGGTGGTGGTGGTGGTGGTGGTGGTGGTGGTGGTGGTGGTGGTGGTGGTGGTGGTGGTGGTGGTGGTGGTGGTGGTGGTGGTGGTGGTGGTGGTGGTGGTGGTGGTGGTGGTGGTGGTGGTGGTGGTGGTGGTGGTGGTGGTGGTCGTGATTTTGATGACGAGGTTGCAGATAATGATGTCTTAATTTTATGAGAAATTCTGTTTGTTCTGTAGAGTACATTTTATCCTGGAACGAAAAGTATTTCCCGAATGGGTGAGTTCAGTAACACTAACATTAATCCATGCTATTAGTGGCAGCTAAGAAAAAGAGGCTTAATATATACTGGTTATGAGTAAAGATACACCTGCTTTAACAGCTGCTCTGCCTCCTCTCTTGATATGCGCCCCCATGTTAACTGGACTTGGATCTCCTTTGGACTACTCTTTGGAAACCCCCTCAGATAGGATGTAGCACTCATGAATAGGCTGGTGCCCTGTGCTTGACCTTCGAGTGGCGCTTAAGAAGTTTGGAGATTACGATGACCTATTTAGGCGAAATATAGGCAGTCAACATGCATCAGTAGTTCTCAGAGAAGAACTGAGAAGGAATCATTGTGGTCCTATTATTCAGATTTAATCCTATTACAGTTGTGGCTGTATGTAGCAGAATAATCTTGTGCATTTTAGAAAGTGTATTAAGTTATTGGACTTCTCTTCATCTGAGAGTTTCCTGAAACGTGCTATATAAATAATGCCTTGATGATAATATCATGCTATCTTACACAGTTATTCACTGTTTCTTCTAAAATAATAATAATAGTCTTCATTGAAAATACTTAAAATATTGAGCAAACAAAGAATTAGCAAGATAAGAACCACGTGACTAGCTTTGACTCGATTGTTCTTCTTCTTAGTGACTCGTCTTTCGGAGGCTGGGAACAGTCCCAGTTCTACATTTCCTATGTCGCCCGCCAATCAGTCTTGTGCTGCAGAGATTCGAAAACTTCTCGAGAGTGTATTTACCTGGAATTTTAACGTCATCCGCCTTGAAGAGGTGACCAACAAAAGGTTTGCCACATTGCAGACAGGCTCTCGTAGTCATATTTTGTATTGTATTATGTATGGCATCATACTGTTGTGTGGCACTTTGTGTTGTACTATGGGGCTTTGTATGGTTTGATCATATTTGATATTGGTTTTGAAATCGGTGTTTTTGCCAGTATATGTAACTTTTCATTGTTTTGAGTTTTCATTTTTGCGGTTTTGTCTTTCAGGCCTCTGTTGTATACTGGTCTGAAGGTTTTCCAGACGTTTGAAGTCTATTCGTTCCTGAGTACGGATGCAGCAACCTTCAAAAACTGGTTGGATGTCATCGAACAACACTACAACTCCTACAATCCATATCACAATTCAACTCATGCAGCCGATGTGCTACAGGCTGCCGCTTCTCTGTGCAGGCGCGAGAAAATTGCGGTATTATTATTATTATTATTATTATTATTATTTATTATTACATTATGATGATTATGATTATTATTATCTAAGGTTACTATGAACACTTGTACGGTGCCTTTCAAGATGGGTATGAGGCATTGGAAGCCCTTGATAGGTTCGTAAAATCCTCCATTCAGGGAGTGCATGTTTGGACCTGACCTTGTAGGAAGTGTTTGACAATGTGGTTATGATGATGGTCGTTTACTGTTTACAAAGTAAACACACGCTGACAAACCGCGGCATGGAACAGAGTTAGACAGAGTTTTGAGAAGTAGATAATGTAGAGTAGTGTTTGGGAAATAAAGTCTCTTGTCTTTGACTGGAAGACAGTACTGGTGATTCTGGGGACGCAGTGGATATACAGTTTTATGGACTGGTGGTAAAAGAGGCTAAAGGACGTGATCTTGATTGTTCTTAATACATGTAATACATATGGATATCAGTTTTACTTATGACAGACTAATCTTTTTCTGTGTATTTTCTTGACATTGTGGATATCAGTTTGATTTTTAAGGAACTGGTCTTCGTCTTGTATCAGATTTTGTAATCTTCTTGTAGGAAATGTTTGACGACATGGATGTCGTTTCGACGTTGATAGCGGCTGCCATTCACGACCTTGACCATCCAGGGAAGACCAACTCGTTCCTCATAAATTCCAGTCATAGACTGGCTATTCTCTACAATGACGTGTAGGCAACTGATCCTGTTATTCAACATAGTTTTACTGAATTTCACTAGCAGTTCTGTAAAGTCTTGAGGCATGGCTTTGAGGTCAGGGGTTTGAAACACCCAGAGGAGAAAGATATTTCAAAAGTTGTTGCACCACATGTGCCCGTGTTGGGGTTAGCTATTAAATGAATATGCTGATCATACACTGTAGATGGTAAACTCAGACGGTGAGGGAGAGGACTGGCCACATGCCCTCTAATGCTAAATTTTAAGATGAAGTTTCTAACACTTGATATGCACGGCTACCTATCAGGGTTAGCTCATAGGACAGCTCGGCATTATCTTTGTTCTTCATCCTCAGCCTCCTTGTTTTGTTAACTCACCTAATGAGCCCTGCTTGGGAGCTAGGCAACAGACACAGCAATTAGGATGCCTTGTACAGAGGAATATCTATCCATTGGCAGATGACCAGTTATTGTGCCAGCTAGACCTACATGCAAGCTTTCTAACCAGTGAGTGGTAATCTGGCATCTTTGGAAGGTTCTTACTAAGCCTGTCATGTAGGCCTATGCATCTGTTTAGCGGTTTTGATATTATGTTAGATAATGTTGTTCCTCGGGCCGTTACATAACTGGTTTGGCCCATAGCAACACATACAAGTACAGCTGCCTTAAATACTAGATAAATATATAAGATCTTTCAAAGTTTTTAGTTTGGCATTCGAGTACTTTTTTCACTTGTGTCGTTCTTCTTTATTATTCAGTTCTGTTCTGGAGAATCACCACACAGCGTTGGCGTTCCGACTAACCTTCAAGGATAACACAGCCAACATCTTTCAGAAAGTGGAAAAGTTAGTGACTGCTTGAACGTTTACAATTGTTTAATATCAGTCTGTTTTTCCAATATGACTTGGGGAAGAAAGTGCACAATTTAACATCTGTAGTACCTACCAACAAGGTTGGATCCATGGGCCAATCGGGCCATGTTCCCATCTAAATTTTGGCAACAAGCCGTTGATTTTGTCCTCAAATTGGTTAGGGTAGGGGTTGCCTGCTACAGTCGTACTGTAAAACTGCATGTGAAAACGATAAAAAAAACTGGCAAACTATGAAAGGTAATGTAAAGGTCGAGGAACTAAAGAAAGCGTCATTAAGAAACATGGCTTTGTCTCCACTTAACCCCTCCAAGTTGTATGTACATTTGAGTCTTGAAGCAGCAGAAATTCAGTTTATGATTCTGACGCCATCTCGATCCTATATGTATAGTAGCATGGATTCAGAAGGTTGTGTAATATACACTTTGGTATTTATGTTTACAGCATGATGGTTTTGGGCACAAAGTTAGTTTTGTCTGTGCTTGCACATTTCCTTAGGGTTCAGATTTAAGCATGACGAGACTTGGCTGAAAGCTTTGCAGTTATACGCTTCAATAAAAGTACCATATTCTAACAGCATGCTCTGTACACCAAATGTGCATGTATTCCTGAATGATACAGCTTTCCAAAATGGCTTGGTATTCCAATATATGCACATTTTTCACAGTGTGCACTTTATTCCAAAGTGTGCACATCAGCTGATGGTGTCATTTGTAGTGACTTGTGCACCGTTTCAACTTTTATATCTCATCAGTTCTGCACAAAATGTCATGTAACCTCAAAAAGAAGGTTATATGATTTTTGGATTGTTGTTACCATTTATGTGCTTCAGCAAATAGATTTTTCAACCATAAGACCATGCTTCTGAGAATTGATCTAGAAAGAGTTGTTTCGTAAAGTAGTGATTACCAAAAGAAATGGTCAGAATTCCAAAAAATGCTGATGAAACATTTTCAAAATATTCTAAGATTGAAGATCATGTTGACTTTGGATTCTGAGCCAAGATTGGTAGCTTTGGGTTGCTAAAGCTTCCTTTAAACTGTTGAAACAGGGACGAATATCGAGTTCTTCGCCAGCAGATTATCGACATGGTTTTAGCAACGGACATGACCAAGCATTTCGACTACCTGAGTAGATTCAACGACGTAATGCGAAGGACGTCCGCTGAAGTGGTTTGTAGCAGTGCAGGTTTTGATTAATTGATGAAACAATCAGTCAGTGGGTTAGTTAACAGTAGAACAGTCAATCATTCTGCAATCACTTGGATGTCTGTAGGTACAATCAGTCAATGGGTTAGTTAACAGTAGACCAAGCAATAACATAACATAACAAGGGTTTAAGTGGTTCAGATGATGTGCGTTAGAACGACTGCAGACTACATGTAGGAATGTATATATGTATGTATGTATCTAGATATTTATATAGCACCTTTAAGGAACTGTCTAAGGCTCTGATGCACGCCCATGTAACCAATCAATCAATCTAAAGTTTATACAGCACAGATCTTGATAACAGATCTGAAGAATTGCAACTTACAATTAGATGTATTGGCTACCAGGGCTTTTTTTCAGCCGGAACGAGCCGGAACGGCGTTCGGGCACCTTTTTTCAGCTACTAAAAATATTTTTTTTATTTTAATAATAAAAACAATAATTTTGTTATTTTAATTTAATTTCTGAGTTTTTGAACTGTTTTCAGTGTTTATTCAGACCCCTACCAACACCCAATCCCGTTTTTCTCGTGATTTTAGCCCGCCCATAAATGTTGCGTTCCGGAACCTATTGTTCCGTTCCGGAACCTTTTTTTCTAGAAAAAAAGCACTGTTGGCTACCAATGTTTTTCGCTCTTTCGAGAGGTTCTTGAAGTTATGGTGCTATGTACATGGCTTTATGGTTGTGGATTGTATTTCTGTTCAGGTGCCAGTTAATCTAGGTGCGCATGTGTATCCCGTTGAGTTTCGAACTGTCGTCAAACGTATGCTCATCAAGTGCTGCGATGTGTCGAATCCAACGAGACCGCTTGAATCGTGTAAAATATGGGCAGAGAGAATTGCTGAGGAATACTGCCGACAGGTGGAGAATTATGGAAAATTATGTCATCACCTTCATTGTTATCATCAACTGTAACTGCAACAACAACAACAACAACAACATAATAATAATAATAATAATAATAGTAATAATAATAATAATAATAATTATATACTCACGATTATTGACAAGCTCACTGGCAAACTGCAGTAACATTGAAACATATAACAGTACAGTTATCGATCTTATATAACACATGTCTTGGCAGCCTGTTAAGCGCCCACTCATTTTACAGCTTCCCCTAGGGAGTGGTTGGCCGAGTCGACCTATAGGGAGCTTGCAGGTATCAAAACATGTCTCTCAAGCTCTTGTGTCCTTTGAGCAAGAGTATTACCATTCACCTGTGTATTAGAATGCCTTGTGTATTACGACTACTGTGGTGTAGAAGTCATTAAGTTAGATTAGATTGGATTATGGGGATCAAACCAAAAGCAAATCTGAAATAAGGCATGGACGTATTAGGACCCTAGATCTACCAGGACGCCATAAAGAAACTTATGTTTAAGTCAGTTGTCTCTAGGGATTGACCGGAAACCGTTTCGGATACTCGGTTCGGCCGGAAATCCCGTTTCCAGAAGTATTCGCCCCGGCAAATATTGTAGACGCAAATAGTTGAAAAAAATTTGTTTCTTTCAGAATTTATTTAATAAACTTACGTATATAAAAGTATTAATGTTCAGCCTTAAAACAATTAAACATCCATTGAATTCAATTCCATTTTCTTGAAATGTATTAACTATTAACTGATCCGAAAATGGCGTCGCATATTGTAGCGCTAATTTAGGGCTAGCTTAAGGGACTGCTCTCTCTTCTAAGCTATGAATAGTCTTTGCATTGTTTGCAACTATGAGTACATCACGTGACTTTTGACGTTATAGAAAATGTGAAGCTTCGCATATGGAACAAATGGTACCGGTTCGTTTCCGGCAAATAGTTCATCCAAATACTCGGTTCCGGTTTCCGGTGGAAAATCTCTTTCCGGTCAATCCCTAGTTGTCTCAAATAATTAAAATGCTGCAATATGTCCATTTACTTTTCAGACGGACGAGGAGAAGGCTCGTGGTCTGCAAGTCGTTATGCCAGTCTTTGACCGTGCCAAGTGCAACATCCCGAAGACTCAGCTATCGTTCATGAATCTCTTCATCCTTAGTATGATGGAATCCTGGAATGGTAAGCGATTGTTTTTACAATTTAAGAACCTAAGAACTACTGAGACCTGGCTATCTTTCAAGAATGTCTTTATCTTCTGGATCTGACTAAGCTGAGCTGCTACTAGCGCACATGCAGTGTATTTAGTTATATTGACTTGCACTTTATAAATCTTCATATAATAATAATAATAATAATAAATATGGCTATATAACTGTGTCTACAAAAACGGCCTCCTTTGATCCTTTTGCCTTCTCTACGTTCCATATTTAGTCCGTAGCTGGCAGCAAAGGGACTCATAGATCCAAAGCAGTACAGATTGTCGGCTGTTTGACTGAAGTTGGTGTCGAAGGCACAGGCTGTACTGAAATAACTGTAGGCCTATGTACCAAATATAGATGCAGTTGTCTGCACTGGACATAACCTCCTTTGCTTGCATTTGGGGACCCTCTCATGTCCATCCATAATATAATGAACCCAGGAGCATAACTTTGGTCTAAAAAGTGGGGGTAGCAATTTCTTAATACACGAAGCAAGGGAAGCAAGGCGGAGACTCTGATCTCTGGGAAGGCACAATAATAACATATTGATTGAGCATCGTTCAAACAGTGGGGGTATGGTACCCCTAGTCCAAAAAGTGGGGGTACGGGTACCCCTCGTACCCCACAAATTACGCCTATGAATGAACCACCCTCAACTGACCAACTTCATCATTTTCCAAAGTCCAACAGCAGCTGTTTTGTCCAGTTCCAAGGCTGGATGGATGCTTGCAAAGTTCTTACTGATGGCATTGTAGAATTCTGTCCCATTCCGGATCTGATGAGGAACTTGGAAATCAATTTCGACTACTGGCAGTCAATAGAGCCAACGACAAAGGAGAAAGTCGTCCGTGTGGTGACCAACTGAGAAAAGTAGAATTCAGCTGAAGCCAGTCGCTTCGACAACTGAAAGTTTTCACCGATTTCCGAACTTTGTCACGAGATAGCAGAGGACACGTTTCTAGTCTGAACATTTGCGAGAGACACTTAACGAATGGATACTTCAACAGGGTCATCTCAGTCAGACCTTGTTTGTAGTCAGTTTGAATCAAGAAACAGAAATCTTGTTTTCCTGCAGTTTGTGAGCAGTTAAAACAGTTTTTGATTTCAAAATACGTATTTTTCGGTAGTTTTCTTGATATCATTTTGATATACAATCCCCTCAGACTCATCAGATGATCTGCAAGTTGAACTATTAACGGCTAAAATGTTTTGATACCAGTCATCAATATGTGAACAAAACACTGATGTGTATTTGTTTTCATTGCATTAGTCATTCTGCCTAACCTCTAAGGATGGTGTATATATCGCAGTGGTAGTTTGTCACTGTGGTTAAGATGATAGAAAGTAGAGTGAAGTTAACAACTTAACATAATCCTTAAAATAAATGCTCCAATATTTGAAATCGTGTGAGGATTGTACAGTTTAACAGACTAAATAACACCAATACATTGTCTAAATAGAAAGCGTTAACTTCAAGCTAAAAACTACAAGTTGTATGGTAACACTTTCCTCCTATAGTCCAAATTTCAGTTTCAGCTGTAGTGTTACCTATCAATAACTTCCACTGAAAAGAAAGCTGTAACTGTGAAGAAACCTGTCCAATACGAACTTCCATTACATTCTACACACACAAAATAAAAGTTCTGGCAAATGCAACATGAAGAAAAACATAACACTTGTGGCCTGAACAGCTTGCAGAAACTACATTATACAGTGCTATCCTCAACAATCTTTAACTTAACTAAGCAACCATCCGATAATAACAGTCATTATTATTTTGATACATGTAATTATTGCAATAATACAGTAGTAATAATCACTGTGATTAATATTGTCGTAACACCAATCAGGTATTAAAATCACTATTATTCTCTAACTCATCCGTTAGGATTTGATACAAATATCCATTGAGTATATTATTAACATCTCATCAATTTATGCCTAAGAAACGGTATTAGTTAATGTAATAGTAAAAATCATTATTATTTCAAACAAAATTGATTAATTTTTTATTTGCTGGTAATTTCAAATAGGTGGGTTAATCCTGTAAATGAGTGGTGGATATAATGAGCAGATGCTCTTCCACCATTCTTTCCCACCTTTTTTGCAATTTTAAGTTTCTCAGTTTTATTTGAAAAAAGCACTGCATCCATATATCTTCACTTGAAATGTCTTTCAACCTCCTTAAAACACTACCGGTACCTTTGATAGTCAAATTAGAGACGAGTACAAATATTTTGTGAGGCGAGTATACGGTCTCTAGAGGTGAGTACATGCTGTACACCCGTGTATACCCTCGACTACAGCCCTGCAAACAATTATATAGCACCAGACCATATAATGCTAAGCTGCGTTGGTTCCCTGTTGCTTTTAGTAGAATCTCGTCATTAAAGTGTTAATATGCATCTACACCCTACAGACTGCAAAAGTTGAGACTGTTTTTGAATGAACAGCAGTGGTGACATCTAGTGACGGGTATGATGTCGCGAGTTCTGAACGGGTGGGTTTGCAAATGTGCTCTGCTGGCTGAAGTCTGGAGGGAAGGCAAATGGCTGGGATGGAGCAAGTGGCTGTTGGTCCGACCTAGAAAACAGAAATCATAAATGCTTCAGACATCGGCTAGTCTTAAACTGAATTAATGAAGACGCTGTGAAAAGCAACTGGATCAGAGTGCCACATGACCACAAAAGGAACTTACTAGTACTACTGTTATTATTTATTTTCCCAAGGTACCTCAGATCCCTCAGGAATTAAGAAATTATCCGAAGAACACCTCAGATCCCTCAGGAATTAAGAAATAAATTATCCGAAGAACACAAAAAACCATTCTGGGATGCTAGAACTCGTCAAGAACTAACAGAACAAAGGTGCCTAGTTATTATTATTATTATTGATTGTATTTATTGTTATATAGTATACCTGAGGTAAAACTGAACCCTCAAAATAAAAAAACATGAACTGCTACTCAAGGACGGCTAGTCTATGTCGATGTCATGCTTGCTTGTAAAGCTGGTGTTCAAATGACTGCACTGGTGTTCTGGAAAGCCATAGATAGCTACACATTTGGCATTGAATTAAAATGAATTTGGGATGTGGACCCCAAATTTATTGAAGGTTGATGTTGCAGTGTGACTGTGATAACACGATCTCTAGCGTACAATTACTACTCAAGCTATCTTTTGAACATTGTATAAACATTGCATTTCACAACATCTAGAATGACTTGACAAAAAAACAGTACCACATAAGCAGCAACACTGTGTGATATGCAATTCTACACAGATTCAACCTACAGCCTTTAACTTTAAGTGACGAGCTGCGTCGGTATCCCAGTCGCATTTAGTACATTCTCATCGTTAAAGTGTTACAACACCTAAAAACATAATATTTAAGACTGATCTGTTTATTTTATGTATCACTGAGATCCACTGACCTTCCCGTTGTTCGGTCACCAGATAACTGGGACTTCAAGAGTGAATGAACCTCAAGAGAATAGTTGATGTGGTTCAGCATCTCAAAAGCAGTACGACCTTTGACCTAACCCAAAACACAGACCTATAAATAACCCGAAGCAATGACATTCGTCCTTTGACCTAACAAAACATCCACGGTAAAACTTTCAGAAAAGAAAGAGGTCATTATTATTATTATTGTAATTGTTATTATTATTATTACCAGAATGTATTATTATTAGTATTATATTTTTACCCTAATCTGTTAAACACCTATAGGCGATATTAGCTACCACTACAACTACTACTTCCTTTCCCACTACTACAACCACCACAACTACTAGTATGTATAACTATTATGTGGCTAATCAGAGGCACTTTCTTCAGGTACTTAAAAAAGGCATCATAGAAATGTTCAGATAAATGCTTATTAATAATAATAACAATAATAATAGTTTCTCATTTACCACTTATTTTGCGATTTTAGAAAAGCTTTACCACTAGCGTGTATATGTCTTTGGCCTTCGCATTTGCTGGTGTGGGTGTATGCTTCGCTTCCCTGCATACAGAGAGTCTTTTCAGAGGTCTGGTCGAACGCATGTTGCTCATATCGCGTCCAGGACAGGCACAGATGCGGACCTCGAGGGAACTGCGACCAATGACTTCGCGGTTGTGCTCAAGGGTGAAGACGAGCATGACCGGTCGGCGGTTGATCCCACCCGGACACGAGTTGAAACACATGAACTGGAAGGAGTTCGTAATCCACTCGCAACTGCCTGGAATAGAAAATGGTAAAAAGGTAACACACACTTGTTTACACAGCTATATTACCTAACTTTACAACATTACCTTACCACAGTGCTTTTTTGTGTATTCACATTAAAGGTGCTATATTTAGTGTCTACATACTTATTACTTACTTACTATACAGAAACTCTTAAGAAATTATAAGGCTGTAGAAACTTCTTGCATCCAATGTAATTTAGTCTAATAACTTCTATAGCACAATGGTCACTCTAGTGGAGCTGTTTTGAAAAATTATGACCCATTGGAGAAGCCATGTTGGAGGAGGGGAGGGGATAGATGAATGGTAATACTCTTGCATGAAGAACATAAGATCTTGAAAAGATGCGGTTTGATACCACGAAGCTCCCTCTAGGTCGACTCAGCCTTCCACTCCCTAGGGTGTAGCAGTAAAATGAGCGAGTGCCTAACAGGCTGTCAAGACATGTTTTCAACAAGATCTTGATAATTGTATCATCTTTCAATGTTTCAGCGTAACTTACTGCGGTTTGTCAGTGAGCTTGTGAATAAAAATGAATATATATTATTCATTTTGATAGGCCAGACAGCATAAAGGTATAGGTAGCCCCACTTGTTGACATACCTCTGTTGATGATTAAATAATGTAAATACTCTATCTTGGCCGTCTAGCTGCAAATCTCTGGATCGACCCACACAGAATGTTGTCACTGATATCAGTCCAAAGGCAGAATTATAATTATGTAGGATCTAGGGTAAATCCACAATGTACACGTTTTCATAAAGCGACCATGTGTGGCATCATGTATGGCAATGACCCTGTTCATTTTTCAGTGAATTGATCTGGTGAGATCCTGCACCCCACCGCTGCCCATATGAATTGACACCACACCATTTAAGGTCCCTGTGTAGCGTGCATGGACCATATTAGCCCGAGATGCAAATCTCTGGAATAAGTCACCATTTGGAGGTGAACTGAGAACTGCATGCACAGAGAGAGGTGCATGGGACAAGAGCTGTAACCGAAGTAGCTAACTGGACCACTAGAGTACTTCAACTCAACTGAAATCCAGTTGCAAATCTGTCAAGCTACCTGGACTCCTTTCAAGCGGCAGAACGACACTAAGTCGATGAGAGCAGGGATCTTCCTCATAGCAAGCCAGGTTGTTGGAACATCGGATCAAGTGTTGTTCGGATTCCTTTGGCTCATCCGGGTCCTTCTCTGTCACGTGTCGTGGGCATCTCCGCACTGGTTCTCTGACATGCTCTGCGGCTGAGTAGATCGGAAGAACACGTACGGTGGCGCCTTCTGGGGGAGAAGCAGACGTCCGATACATAAACGGACACGGAACTCTTGGTTTAACAAATAAACCATGATCGTCGACCTGGAAAATAACAAATAACCACAAAGGCAAGGTAAGTTTCAACATTAGTATTCACAGTGGGTCCCCCTGGTTATAGGATGTTTCAGCTCAAGCGCAAATAAAGCAGCACTCCAAAAACTAGACAAACCTTCTTAATTATAATGCAGTGTAACTGAATTATTCATAGCTCCCTCTTAGCCTCTTCACATGCGGATGGGTACATTATAGCCTTCTAATGTAGGGTAAGGTGATTTGAGAGTCCTCTAAGGAGAAGGAACCTGGAGCGAGTCCCTAATGCTCAAATGTGAAAGAACCTTCATCGAGTCCCTAATGCTCAAATGTGAAAGGACCTTCAGCAAGTCCCTAATGCTCAAATGTGAAAGACTGAGTGAGTCTCTAATGCTCAAATGTGAAAGGACCTTAAGGCAGTCTCTAATGCTCAACCGTTAAAGGACCTTGAGCGAGTCCCTAATGCTCAAATCTGAAAAGACTTTGAGCGGGTCCCTAATGCTCAAATCTGAAAATACCTTCAGCGAGTCTCTAATGCTCAAATGTGAAAAGCCCTTCAACAGGTCCCTAATGCTCAAATGTGAAAGGACCTTGAGCAGGTCCCTAATGCTCAAATGTGAAAGGACCTTGAGCAGGTCCCTAATGCTCAAATGTGAAAGGACCTTAAGCTGGTCCCTAATGCTCAATAAGTGAAAGGACCTTAAGCTGGTCCCTAATGCTCAATAAGTGAAAGGACCTTAAGCTGGTCCCTAATGCTCAAATGTGAAAGGACCTTAAGCTGGTCCCTAATGCTCAAATGTGAAAGGACCTTAAGCTGGTCCCTAATGCTCAAATGTTAAAGGACCTTGAGCGGGTCCCTTAGCAACACTGATCAGTGCTCATCATTCTATACTGGTGCATTATAAACATAAGATTTCAACAGTGTGATATGTTATTTCATTTTAACATGTGAAAAGTTCCACTTTTCGAAGCCAGAAGTGATGGTGCTACACATTTTATTTTATCATTTTTCATATATTTATTGCTCTTATTATTCAAATACGATCACTAAATCTGAATCTGAGTTGCAAGAAAGTGAGTGAAAAATTTGTCCTGGGTCATTACCCCAGAGTCTAATCAGCAAGCTCAAAGCACAATCCTTGGATTACAAACACAGTGCACTACCAAGGAGACCAGTACACAGTGCATTAAGCTCAAGGGTCCTAACTAAGGGAAGGTTGAGTAACTGGTCATTGGTTAGCTACTGTTTAAAGATGCTGTGTCATAACCAAAATGATTGCCCTCCTCCTTTGTACAGGCTTTTGACTGGCACTACCAGAGTAGGGGTAGTGGCGGAGTTTTAACTGGCCATCAATTCACATTAATCATTTAGATTTGTTTTGATCAACAAATGTACTGAAGACTTCAATCGACTGACCGCCCAGTTTGCTGTCTTGGTCTCCTTCTTCTGCTTCTCAATGCGAACCTCAAAACCGAAGTCTCCACAGTATTGCTTCCTGAAAGAGCGTGAACAAGTTTACTCAGAACAGCCGAGATCTACTTGTGCCTTGCTAAAGTCATTTTGCTGAAAACTCCTCTTCACAAATGACAAGTACTCTCTTTCACTCGAGAGGGTAGCCGCCGTCATAAACATTGCTAAATTGAGTTTAAGATCTTGAAGCTTAATTGCTCATGCATAATTGTCTAGCAGGCTCTGCTCCACTTTATCTCAAGGAGCTTTGTGTCTCTTCGATACCTGGCCACAGATTTCTCTGCTCTGCCATGCAAGGCGGCTTGGTTGTTCCACCAGTCCGAAATTCCACGGTCCAGCGTAGAAGTTTTTTGCTGTGGTTTGCCCATCCTTAAGCACTTGAAGACCTATCTGTTCGATCATGGGCGCCCGGAAGGGGGGAGGAAGGGCATTTGCCCCCTGGATTTTGCAAATATTTTGCAAAATAAAAATTCGTGATTATGATGATTATTACAACAGTCCCAACACGACTTTCAATGCGAAAAAACAATTAATTATTTAGGTACAGTCCTTGATCATTATTTATTTTAAAGTTTTTTCTATGCCAATTTTTTCCATACAAAAACGTCACTTCCCCTTAAAATTTTTCCGCCCTAAAACTTTTTGCCTCCCCCCCTAAAAAATTCCTGAGGACGCCCATGTGTTTGATCATGGTTTTATTGTGTTAGGTCAGGAGCCTCTCTGAGGAGTCTCTCTTTAAGTGGCACAATATAAATTTACAATTATAATTGCAATTAAATGTTTATTGTATTGTTCAAATGTGGTTTGTGAATCACTACACTTATAACTATATTTAGTTGCGCAAGTTTACTGATTATATTTGCCTGTGACATAATTTAGTTTACAGATTATACTAACCATTCTATAGCATGTGTAACAGTTTTTATACTTACTTGTCAGATGCAAGTAAGGCTATTTACTTGTGATAAGTACACAAATCTGAACATATAACACATGATAACAAAATGTAACGCATAACATGTGACAACAAGTGAAACCTAACGCATAGTACTTACGTGGCAGGCACAGTTGGAGTCGAAGTCACCTTAAATTAAAGGAAACACACTGAATGTTAAATCATCATGCGAAAATTAGCAACATAATCATATCAATTCTTTTACATCTTACACTCTTGGGTTGACTGCAAATGAATTTTCCTTTAATCCTTTAAACCCATGTCACAAGTAAAACTGACGATTCACTATCAAGAAATAAAGGGGCTATATAAATAACGGGTTACATAGATAGTTCAGCTGTCCTATTTGTGCAAATAAATACGATTCCTACCAGATGGATGGTGGCAGGGGCGTCTAGACCATGGAAACCTTGAAGCAAATCTCCATCCAAGAAATGGGGGGGGAAGATCTGTAAGTGTATGCGCAAACAGGAGGGAGGAAAGGGGATGGGAGCTGCTCCAGTGACTTAGGGAGAAATAGACGCCCCTGGATGGTGGTATAGTTGGAACCACCTGTTACCGCAAGACCTCGCATAATTAAGTCCAGCCCTCCCCTCAATTTTATTTCTAGAAGATCGCCCCCAGAAAGAGGAAGGATTATTTAACAATTTCACTGGCAATTGACAGTTCAGTATTTGCATTGGAGATGAGACTCGCTCGTAACGAAAGCAGAGTCAACAGGTACTTAACTCATCATGATGAGGTCGGAGTCCTTAGTAGGTCAGAGGTCAACAAGGCCTCATTTTGTGACGACTGTTTCGACAAAGCAACTCGTGGCAAACACGCGCTGGCGTTTTATTTTGATTTCTATACCCAGGCAATTAGGCCTAAGCTCCATTGTTCTCGTCATTGTAATCGTAAACAAATTCCTTTGCTCCGCGGCGACTATAATCTTTGTAATAGGTTATTTCTTCCAGCTCCAATGGTGGGTCAATCCTTGAAATAGCTCGGTGTCACACGAAAGACACGACAGAGACGAGCGTAATATCGTTAATTTTTTAGTTTTATTTAAAGTCCACAATGGTTAGGCGATTTACATACGACTCTTCGATTGGGAAATGTCAGATCTAGTGGAGGAAATACCTAGCGAAATGTAAGGGGAAAGTGTTTCTTCTGGAACAGACATAGGGGAAATTTCAATGGTGGGGGCAAGATTTTACTTCAGACCGAAACAAAAATAAATCCAGAATACTTTTCCGATTCTGGCAAGTTGGAGCTAGTTTGTTCAACATTATCCAGGCAACTACTTGCTCGAAAAACCGAAGTGCCAGAAATTTTGGGAGCAAGTGCCCCTCTAACCCCCGCCTACGTTCTGAAATGTATCCAGTGGTAGATAATCTCAACCAGCGCGATTGAATCCTTGGCTCCACAGATAGGTGCGAAATGTATGCGGAAAATTTTATGTTCGGTGGGAGAAAATCTGACCAGTGTGAGAAGACCTTTAGACAGAAGCAAAAGTTAGGCCCTATAGGGATATGTATCGTCAGTGGAAGGCATAGTCTGAACCAAGAGAGGGAGTTGTTTTGAACCAGTGGAAAGCTGATCTTAGAACTAGAACGACAGCCCTCTTCAGAAAACAGTTCGAGCCCCGCAGGTGTTGCAAAATTCGGCAAGGTTTCCTGTCCACTACCCCACTATGCCATATTTATAGAGACTTGCGCCTCAGGCATCATCGAAGTCCGTCAGAGGAAGTGTGGTCACTCCCACTCAGGGCTACATGGTCAACCAATTTGCCATCTTCTGCAGCTGAAAGCATTTCTGTGTAGTATCTGTACAAAGCTACAGAGACATCCATGCAACGAAGCAAGCCAACACCGAAAACGAAGCAACACAGACACACCTACAGGCTCACATACAAAATGGCGGTTTAGTAAACATGCAGTTCACAAACAAGAAAAGTCACCCAGACAACCACACATACAAAATGGAGGTTAACCAACAGGCAAATCACAACCATACATCTCTGGCACAACCAGCGTGATTTGTAGGGGAAAGGAAGAACTAAAAGTACTCTTCAAAATTCTTTTGAGCAATGCTAGAAGTTCCAAGAAAAGTATGCACCGAAACTAGGCCTAATTCAGGCAGGGACAATGGCAATTCATCAAAATTGTAGCCTAAATGAAACTGAGGACATTTCTCTTCCAAAACTGGCATTGCTCATCTACATTTTGACAGACACATCATTCTTAAGAAGAGAAAGAGTTAGGGAAAATGGTTTCTAACCCCTCCAAAACCAGATGAATGGACAAACCACCCGCTTTATATTATCTTATTCCCCTTCACCTCCATTCCACATTCCATCCAGTTGGATTTTTCAACTGTTTCATTACCTTTTCCTATCATTGTGTTTCACTTTTACTATTTTGAGTACATTACAGTTTGCACAGTGTGGACATTTGTCTCACACTATCAAAAGTTACTTACTTACTAGCCCTATACTTAGTATGAAGGACAAGTAGCATAAATGATAGATAGGAGAATAATTTACCAAACAGCACAAAGTTATAAACTTTTCCTCCACAGCCTAAACATTTCCAACCAGCTTGCCATATTGGTGCGCAATCTCACAATTGAGATTATGTGCAATTTAAAGTTTAATTACATTTTAATTGACACAGAATATACCGTCAGGTAAACGAACAACCATAAGGAACCGACAGCCATATGGCACCGCAGTGAATCATAAATACCAAACACCCTGTATACAGTTATCGGGAACAGTAGAAAGGGTCATAAAACGCCCTAATCCTCTTCAATTCAACCCAAATGAATTGTATCCTCCCTGTCAATTGATGAATGCTGAGATTAAATATACTTGTGAGGCATTGGGTTTCAACTAAGCCTTTGACATCAAACTGCGACGGCTGGGCAAACAGTCGTGTAATTAAGTAGAGGATCTTGGGATCTGTGTCCAATGTTCTCAGGGAAACCGTCTGAGATATAGAAGGAAGGTTAGGTTGAAGTTCAAAGCCCTTCAATTGTCTCTCATCTGCAGTGTCTTTGAAACATAAACGGAGACTGAAAATGAATTCCATCAGTGACATCTGTCAATTAGCCTAACTATTATTCCGGATTTCCTCTAGTATGCCTGAACGGCTGGCAGGTCGTTGGCGGATGGTCACGAATAACAGAATATCAACAAAGATTAAAGCTTCATTTACTGTCGCATCTTAAAGGCCAGAGACGAATAAACATAAAGGTCTACAGAATTTATGTAGAACCTGTTCATAATATGTAGCCTACACAGAAATCTCTGCTGTGCCAAGATTTCTGTTTTCCTTTCACCTTCAGTAGGCCCCCTACCTCGCTTGAAATTGACCAGAAGACTGTCCAACCTTCTGTCCCCCATATTCGGTATCCCATTATTAGACAAGGCCTTGTCATAGAAGGCCTTACCAGGAAAGGCCAATTCTGAAAAGGCCACATCAGAAAGGCGTTGTAGAATTCACACAAATAATAGGCTAATTACCATATAATCGATTCATTTTATTTTCATGTAAAGTAGTAATTTATATATCTCCTAAATGACAGCCTTTCCAGTCATTAAACCCAGAACCTGGCGTTTTCCGTGTCGTCTGCCTACCTCTGGTTGATGATTCGGTTTCCTAGCAACAGCAGACGATGCATTCAGAGAAAAGAAGTTGCTGCTAAACAGAATGTTGCCAGAATCCATCGGATCAAGTTTTATATCAGTCTGCAAAGCAATCCCAAACAAACAAAGTCGCAAATGCAATGGGGGAAATTTGTCAGCACAAGTCAGGATCTAGCATGATCAAGGTTGCACAAGGAACATGCGGTTTTACAATCTCTAGCACAAGATTATATGTTTTCTCTTTCATCACCTTGTTTCATAATGATGCACCTGTATCAATGCTTAAAAGTTGCCTCTGGAGTCTGGAACCTCCATATGGTACTTGCCTTCTCACCCTTTTGCTGGAATTCAACCCTTCTACCTGAAACTCAGGCCAGACTTTTACCCATTCCCAGGACCCAACTACCCACGAACCCCGTTCCCCGGTTAACCCCAAACTTACTCAACTCCACAAAACATACAAATTATCCCAACATTATGCAGGCAACAGATCACTGGGGCAAATGACCCGGCATCACCCCATCCTCGGGCTGTTTAGGCATTCCGTTTTCTTCCTAATGAGGGGGAGAACAGTAGTTTAAATTTCAATTGACAGGCAACCTGAGAGGGTGAGCTGAGGGCACGGCAGAGGGAATTTCGTCCCTTTCCACAGGTGAGCATGATTTACACCTGCAAGCCCTTGTTACTATTCCCCATCCTACGAATTCATTGGTGAATTTTAATGAAGCACTCTGCAAGCGATGACATTTCAGAGTTTCAACTGCTGCATCCGACAGACAGACAGACAGACAGACAGACAGACAGACAGACAGACAGACAGACAGACAGACAGACAGACACACAGACAGACAGACAGACACACAGACAGACACACACACACAGACAGACACACACACAGACAGACACACACACAGACAGACAGACACACAGACAGAGATACAGATACAGAGAGACATACAGACAAAGCAGATAGGCAAACAGACAGGAAAGCAGAAAGACAGAGAGACAAAACAAGACAAACAGTGAGACAAGTCTAACACATGCAATAAGGACAGAATGATATGTCAACTGCATCAACAGCAACAGGGCACCAGTATGTTCACATAGAAAGCATCTTAAATAAATAACAGTAAATAGCAGAGTGTAACAGCAAATCCAAACTCCTACCAGATCTGCAGCAGTTCCAAAATCTTCGTTACGAAAGTCAAACTCCATAAGACCACTAAAACAACCGTCAGTCTTTGTTAATTTTATAATAAAAAAAAATTAGTTATTTATAAAGTAAAATTAAGTAGTTGTGGGGCAAGTAATCATGACTTGTCTCATGTTATTGTTATGGGTGACTTCTGCTTTCTGTGATCCATAAGTTTTCAACGTGATGGCTTCTAAAGTGGCTTACAATTTTTTATTACAGTTTCACTTGAAGCATTTTGGGTGCTCGATAGTGTAGTGGTTAGCGTGCAGGGACTGTCAATCAAGAGGTCGAGGGTTCAAATCCCTGCCAGTGCAGAAATTTGGTTCGAGATTTGCATCTGCACCCCTAGCCAACTCAGCCATAATGAGTACACCGACTGTACACTGTTGGTGGGAAGATGAGAAGGCGAGAGAGAGGATTGGGCACCCGCTGTCATATGCCGAGGCTAAGAAAATGAGGTCGCTTCGTACCCATGGCTGACTCACAGCAAGGTACTGCTCTTCTTCCTCACCTGTTCAAAGCTACCACGGTTATCACAATGCCTCATGCATCATGATAACCATGGGATTTCATGACCCACTGTTTCATGTCACTAGCCCAGCTGTGTTGAACAGTCTTCATAGTTACCTTTCACACTTAAAACTATTAATCTGTCACTGAGAATTGAAATTTAAGCCCATTACTTACCATGCTACTTCCACGATTTGTGTTTTTACACTATATTATATTTTAGTGCTTTTGAGGTAGTCATAAAGGTGCTAAGTAAGTATCTTGATGCATGCATGCATGCATGCATACATACATACATACATACATACATACATACATACATACATACATACATACATACATACATACATACATACATACATACATACATACATACATAACAAACCTTACTTCCTTTGACTGGATTCAGTCAAAAATTAAACTGAATAAGAGAAACCTTCACGTACTCTTGATCTGTAGAGTCACACGGTACATTCATGAAATTGTCCCATGGAACAAAACCACTGCACTGAGGCATGTCTTCGCTGTTGAGAGGCATAACTGATAGTGTTCACTCCGCAAAATACTCATAAATGTTCAAAATTCAAAATATTCCAGTCCTGTATGAGAAAATGTACATATGCTTTTTCAAAATCAGAAATTTGTGAGAAATGGAAGAATGACTTTTCTGCTTCTGCTAGACTGCTGCGCAATTCAAATGATCTAAAATACAAAGAAGAAAACTAACACATTCAAAAATTTAATACTCTGAATTGCAAATTCACCAATCAAAACAAAAGGTAATGAGTGGTCTACCCTGTAACATTACTTCCATTAGTGCCACTGCAACAGTGCATCACACATAAGTCAATGAGTGGTCTACCCTGTAACATTACTTCCATTAGTGCCACTGCAACAGTGCATCACACATAAGTCAATAGTGTCCGTTTAGTGTTTAGTTGGAAAACGCAGTTTGAGATTAGCCTGCTTAGTCCAGCATTCATTCATTCATTCATTCACCTATACAGTGCCCTTCCAAAATACCCACTCAGAGGCACTCCCAGCCCAACTCAAATACTTTTCACATACTAGTCCCTAGTTAAAAGGATACGCAGATCTGAAGGAAGGTCATTGCAGGTGGTCGGCCTAACCACTAAAAAGCACGACGTTGCATGCAAAGGGAACAGCCAAACCTGAGTTTGGGCTAACAGAGCTCCCGCAAATAGCCAGAGGCACCGTCATACCCAGATCAAAACCCTAAATTCAATATGCTGGGAAATGGACAGCCAATGAGCACTAATGCGAGACATGATCAAATGTTGAAATACCAACAACAAGCCTAAAGTAGCAGCAGGCAGCATATGATTAGCTTTGGCAAAGCTATACCGAAGAACATCATCATTTCCTGCACCGAATTCCAGTAGTTTTACTGCCCCTTACTTGGATCAGCGTTTTTTAAAGTGGGGGAAGGTAAGGTGGGAAGACAACGTATGGTAAGCTAAGGTAAGGTCAGGTATGGTAATCACTCGTTGCAACCCCCCCCCCCCCCCCCGTCAGCAACATTCCTCGGAGATTTCTCTTTTAGCCATGTCGCTAAGGACAATTGTTCTATAAGAGACATAACTTATTAAATGAGCCTTAAATGAGCAATTACCTTACCTTACCTTACCTTTTATCTTTTTAACCTTAAACCTTTTCAGCTTTAGCTGAAACTCACGTGCGAGTGTTGTGCGGTTCTGAAGTCAAAAGCTGAAACCTTAATAATTTTCCAGCATTTGATTGCCCGAATAAAAAAATGTAAAATGTAAATGTAAGATGAAAGTTAAGATTTTCCTGTTTTCAGGTGTATTATGAGTGCAGAAAGAGATCACGCATGCCTGCTAATGGTGCCTAAATAGCCATCACAACTTCCAAACGTTATTGCATTTGGCAATCCTTTTGTAACTAAAGGGATTCATTAAATTGACCAATTACTCCCATTCTATTTCTGTTGCTTGTTGACTCATTGCTGAGGAGCAGAACTACAGCCCACAAATGACAGGAAGCCTTAGTCACCCTACACTTTGGAACCTAGGTCCAATAGATTCCACAATAAGCAACTCAGTTATTGCACCCCTGCTGGCATTGAATTGCAACAAGGCCTTTGATGCAGTTGACACTTTCGGTCAGTGTCCTTTGACAGCCGTAGCCACAGCCCGCTAAAGACTTATATCAGTGGTTCTCAATGGAGTTTAGGAATGCAGTGAAAATGAATAGCTAATGTGAAGACTTCGAACACCTCCATCTTTAAAGCTCAACAATGCAGGCACTGAATGCTACAGAAATAGGTGTGAAAAATCCCCCAAAATACAGATTTCTACATAGACTCACAATACATAGCATCTGCATGAAAACTTAAAATTCAGCTATCAAAAACAATTGTAATTAAGTCTGCTCTGCACATGTTCATATTTTTGCAAGAATCTATCACTTAACAAATATTAGACTGCAGTCTACATAGACTACAATGTCACTCCAAAAATATCCACAATGTTCCCCAATCACTCAAGGCAAATCCCATGTACCTGCTGCCTTGCTCAGCTGTATCTGCCAACTGGTCAGATCTCAGATGAACTAAACGATTTCAGATAAGAAATTGTTAACGAGTATTAATTAATCAATTTTTCATCCACAAAAGTTCTAATGCTTTCAAGTTTTATGTAAACAATCATGCACTGATTGCAGGCTGAGTTTGATAATATAGCAACAATTTGCTGCTGCATTTTGAGTTCAAATTCTGATTTAGTACATGAAATTTAAAATAAAAATATAAAAACTAATTATTCAATAAATCTATATTGTTATTTATAACTGTCCACAAAAACAAAAAATCAGAACCATCACAGGGCCTTTAAGATTTCAGATTCATACATGCATGCATACATACATACATAAATACACACATGCCTATACAAACATGCACTTTACATTATTACATACATATAATTATATTAATATTGCTATGATTAAAGTAAACGGTGGAGTATTGGTAACGCATTTGGTCAATGATCATGCGGTCGCCGGTTCGACTCCGTGATACGACTCTGGGCAAGTTGTTTGCGCTCACCGTGCCTCTGTCGCCAAACAGTATAATTTGGTACCGGCATAAATGGCAAGTCCTGCGATATCACTGGCCCCGTGTCCAGGTCCTTGGTATTCGTCCATTGCCGGCTCAAGGGCTTAGAAAAGGAAATGAGCACCTCCCCTACGTCCCACTTTGCGGATATGGACATACTTTACTTTTTTTAATGTAAACACACTTAATTACAGAGACAGACTGACAGAAAGGGCAGGCAGACTGACCGATGCACAAATGGACAGACAGACAAACACATAGACAGGCAGACAGAGACAGACAGAGACAGACAGAAATATAAAAAGACACACATTCAGAAAAAAAGAAAAAGTGAGACTATATTAAACTGGCAGCCATTCCAGAACAACTGCAAACTTTCCACCATGTAACCAAATCTATCCCAATCAGCCTGCAACTTAATTACTGGAGTCAGTTGACCATTTTTCCATGACGACAACTATGGAAACTGCTGGAAAATCTCAGCCAATGGAGAATTTTGATTAGCAGAGTCACTGATCCGATTAATGTAATGTAATGTAAATCTCTAAAATTTCTCAGCACCACTCAAAAGTCACATCAGGGAGACCAGCTTATTCATCGGTCATGATCGGTGCAATCCTACTATTTGCCAGGCAATACTCTCAGCATGTAAACATTCAGTGTCAGAATTTTTGGAAGCCAATTGATAGATCTGACGTTGGTCGGTGACAGCGTTTTAAGTAAATATGTAAATAAAAGAAATTTATTAGGCCTAAATTTCTGTGGTTGACTCATATGGCAGAACTTGGCCTACTTGTCAGGGTCATTAATGCCAAGAGTCCAGTATATAGAACTGCCGGACTTGACATTTTTTATCACAGTCACCAGCTAAGCGAGGAAATGAAGCTAAGATGCAGTGCTTTGCTGAAGAAGTGCTTTTAAATCGGAGTGAAAGCTATAGTCATAGAAGCTAAAGAAGAAAAGAGTGTACCCATCAGTGCAACTGCACATTTATCAATTATCATGTATTAATCAATAAAAAAATCAATAAGTCATCCATCACACAAAAGCTCAATCACAATTGCCATTCACTGAATCATCAATCAATCACCCGTCAATCATGAAACCCATCATTGATGAAAGTGTCATCACGAATTCGTAATTCATGACTCATTAGTTATTGGTTCATCAACTCTGAGGTTCCAAACTGTGCTACATAAAAAAACTTGAAATAACCTGACACGTACATATATGCATGCATACATACATACATACATGCATAAAACCAAACATACGAACACACATACATATGAACAGTAACCGCCTCAGTGGAGGCTTGAACTGTTATACTCCGCATGACAGACTGAGCAATCTAGCCATACATAAACATATGCAAACATAATTCTGATACATACATACGAGTATACACCTACACACACATACACATGGGTGCATTGTGTCACTCAGCAGTCAGGAAATAACCAAACACCACTGTTGGAGGTGGTTGGTGGGTAAGTAAGTAAGTATTCGTTTATTACAAATAGTAGTTTGACACACCGCAAACCATTACAATCAAAAACAAGAAGCATGTTAAAACGACGATACAACAATGAAACTATATACAAATCTATTAACATAAATCATTTAGAATATTAAACATGACCCTGGCACAAGGTTTAGAAATCTGCAGTCTCATTTATCCGCTCCATGGTCATTTCTCGATGCGCACTTACTTTTTCCAATGGAAACTTCGGAATTAAGTATTCCGATGTTTTAAAACAGGGTATAAAAAAGTAAAACATTTTCCCACCTGGTGGTTTACTGCTTTTTCGACAGCCTTCTTCTCGAGCAGCCAAATCGATAAACCGTTCTTCTTTTAGTGTACTGTTAACAATCTCGTTCAGCTTAGGCACTGTCCCACCGTGGATGGCAAACGCAATTCGATACGTCTTCATGTCAACCCCTATTTAAATCGGTTCACAGACCCTCTCCACCCGTTGCCCCAAAGCATGGGCCGAGAATCTCTGATCACTTGCATCACCTCGCTTACCCTTATTATCACGCCGCACTTTGTTTACGCCTAGCGCCAGAGGCGGAGCTTGAATTCTAGGTCCCGCCTACTTTGTTCCTAGTTTTTCGGTTGATCAATTGATTGATAGGTCTCCAGATGACGTCTGGAGATTAAAGGTGGAGTCCCATCGGGCGATAGGAAGAAGTACCCCGCGACATCCTGGCGCCCGAACGAGGTGCAGTTGTTTAGATCGCCCTACTTCGTTCAGATCGCCCTATATCGTTTTATATAGGCCCACCAGTGCCTCAAATATTTGCAAATGGATTTCTAGAATGACGCCCGTATTTGCGCCACTGATCTTTCGGTTAAGTTGACCGACCTCAATTCGTCATTCCTGCAGATTTTCCAGGCTTATAGTAGGCCTATCACGTCTCACATGTAGCTTACATTCTGATCCGAGAAGATGGAGGAGATAGGTTATTTATAAATCGGTAATTAAAATAGGTCATTGTGTATAGGTGATATATAGAAAACTGGTTCGTAATTATTGTAGCCCACAAAGCAGTTTGTGTATTCTCCATTGAAGTTAGGCCCCAGTGCTTCAGATAGGCCTAGGACCCGTCGCTTGAAGCCCAAATAATATTTCAATTTGAAAGACCAAACTGAATTAAATAGTAGCCTAGGGCCTAATACAAGTAATACGATAACAGAAAATTAATTAATGAGCGAGCATATCACCCCATTCTCAAATCAATGGCTAAAATCCCAAAGCCAATCCACTTTAAAGCTCTATAACTAACCTAAAACTTCCTACAGTATTCCAAGCCCAAGTATTTCCGTGAACCGGAACGCTTCGAAATCCACCCGATCCTCCTATCTCAGTCTTTCTCGACCCCCGGTCACTACTCATCTCAAGTTCTCCAACCAGGCTATACATATGATATCCAGCACTGCACCACGCTTCTGGAACGATCTAACTCCTGAATTCCGCAGGTTCTCGGTTCCTCTACCATAATTACAACCCGTTCTCCATCATCCGCCTCCTGTTCCTTTATCCATCACTCGAGGCTTTCCACTCAAAACTGAAGTCTCACCTTTTTCAAGAATTCCTACCCTGACTTAGTGTGGGATCCGAATTGTAGAAAAAAGACTGGAGGGTGAGCAATTTATCCGTATTTTGCAAACTGATGTCAACGAAATTTGAAAGCAACTGATTTCAACGCTAGAAGTTTTTCAAGTCAGACTCGAATCAAAATCAATTCCTTTGTTGAGCAAATTCAAAATGCATACATGATACACCATGGAAATGTCTTATCTTTGTCAGAGACTCAGAGTCAAATAATGCTAAATAACACTGGCACAACTGATGGGTTTGGAAACGATCCCCCCGGGTTGTGCAATAAAGACTAAATTGGGGGTCCAGAGAAAGACTAGGGGTTGAACCCCCAAGCCCCCGACAATTCCCACCCTGCCCTGACTCATCTGGTCCTCCGCCTTTTCTGACCTGAAAGACACCCGCTTTGCAGCTGCTCTGCCTCCTCCCTTGACCTGAACCCTCTGAAACGGGACTCGGACCTCCTTTGGACTACTCTTTGGAAAACCTCCGTAATCGTAAACCGTAAACTCCAAACTCCAAAACGGGAGTCCAGGTCAAGACAGGAATATCCATCCAGAGCTGATTGTGGACACTATAGCGTGCTCGGAGTTTCTGGACTATAGGACTGTAGGCCCCCTATACGAGCATGCAGGGAAGGAGTTGGAGTGTGGAAGATGAGAATGCAGAGGAGGAGGATTTCTAAAGCCTTATAGAAGCGAATTTTCGAATTTTGTTCTTAATATATTATTGCAATTCAGTCCTCTGCTTCTTGCTTCTGTTCTTGCATTCTTGTTCCTTTGTTTGTCCTCGTTCTTCTAATTTTTTTCTTGGGTTAAATTAGGTAAGATTGTGTAATAGGTTAGATTTCGTTTTGTTAAGCCTCATTAAGTTAGCTCAAGTTATTTGGTCAGGGATTAGGTTGTTATATCATAATAGGTGAGCTTAAGTTAGATTTCGGTCTACGGATAGTTTAGGTTTGGCCAGATTGGGTTAAAGATTAGTTTTGCTTAGGTTTGTCACTGAGGGAAGACAACAAAGGAGATTTGGAAATATAAATAAAATGAAATTCAAATAAGAGCACCACCAAAATAGAACATATTTCAAGTATACGCTCCATCTAAGTGTTTTCAAGTGTGCCCTATGTAGTTATACGTCAGATATGATCTTACTGAATAATCTACCAAAGCACTTAGTCGTCTGAGCACCGTTTACTCCCAAACACTCAAAGATTTGGGCCCAGATAACCTTAAATACCTACATACACGCGCGCGAGCACACACGCACACACATCGCTCTATCCTTCAGCTTTCGCCTGCATGTCATATGACTTATGTTCTTGAACCAAGAGTCGACAAATGGTCTACACGTCTTCCTGTTAGATATTCTTGTATATATATATATATATATATATATATATATATATATATATATATATATATATATATATATATATATATTGTATACACTAGATAGGCCTATGTATATATATATAGATATATATATATCTGTGCTTCAAACCGGCTGATGCAGTCAAATGACCACAATACATATATATATATATATATAAATTACGTTGTATATATTATTATATAATTATATATATATATTCATACGTAATAGACTAATAGGCCTAGTAGTGGCATTCCTGCAATTTGCATCGCTCTCCGCATTCCATCATGTTATACGCTGTCGAATGCTTGCTTGAAGTCTATGAAGTTGACCAAGACTTTCTGGTTGTGTTCTATGCTTCTTCAGTTTATAAACGCAGCGAAAACCAAAGCAAAAACCAATTGTGATTGAGAAGACCAAGGAGACACCAATAACTATCACAATCCAAGGAGAAGCTATGTAACATTTTTGTTAAATGTGACAGTTAATTATGTATATATTTTTATTTTATTGGCAATATATTATACGGCCTTTTGTATTAAGTTTCCCGCCTTTTCTGACTGCTGATATCAGTGGCTGGTGAGTCATACTGAGGGCGCGAATATTGACGACGGCTGCTGCTGTCCTAGTCGCCGTTTTCCCGCCAATTTCCTTGCCTTTGCTAGCCTGGGTGTTGAGTCATCCGAGTGGCGCGAAACAGCAGAGCTGCTGTTGCCGCTGCTGCTGCTGTTGATGCGTTGATGTGCTGCTGCTGCCGCAGTTGCTGTTCCCGCCAAAATAGTCAAGCCGATAACCCTGGATGCCAGTGGCGCGAAACTGAAAGGCTATAAAAGCTGCCGACGCATGCTTGCCTATTGCAGTCGAGATGGGCCAGGATAGAGAGAGGACTGTTGAAGCGCAGTGCCTTAGTATTTGCAGTCTTGGAGAGCCAATGGTGTGTGAAGTTGCCGCACGTTAGTTTAAAGATTTGTAGTTCAGATGTGACTAGAAGTTGGAGTTATCGTATGTTGGATGATAATTATAATCGTTGCTGCGTTATTTCGTTGGAATTGTTGCTATGCTGGATACTGTGGACTTATTTCGTGTGCTCGTGGATATAAGCACTTTGTCAGGAGTCTTGTCCCGCTTGTAAAATTTGGGGTAAATAATCATTTTCTTGTATAAATTATATTATGATTATGATTGCTTGTTTGTGCCTAAGTAGTTTTAAGTGTAAGGTTTGGAGTTGTTAGCGTAGTATTGTATAAATCGTATTACTGTAAAGTTCATTAGATTGTGATTATTTGCTGGATCATTCATTTATATTAAAGATGTCATTAAAGTCTTTGAGGGCTGTGTATTTGGACGCTAGTCCTAGTGATAGACAGGAGATTGCTGTACGCCCGTACTCTTCTATGTCTCGGTCTTCTTTGGCTATGGTCCAACTGCTGGAAAGCATAGCTTCTGGACAACGTGCCATAGATCAAAAGTTAGTTGGGATGAGTGAGAACTTAGATGACGTCAGAGTGAATGTTGCTGATATGAGAGAGAAGACAGTTAACATGAGAAAGGACGTAGCTGATTGGAGAGATAGTCTATTGAGAACTATTGATTCCGCCAGTCGCATTCGAAACCCAGACCATTTCCCTCGTATGGTCGCTGTACATAGTTTTGCCGCGCCTTTACCACTCGTTGTGCCAAATTTAGAGTCAAATGTTGCTAGGGATAATTTGGATCCGCTGGGAGTCACTTCCGAACAGGGAGCCAGTGCACCTCCACCCTCGTTCAGAAGGAGTGAACGTTTGCAAATGAAATCGAGGCTAAATTATAACGAGCTAGGGAACCGCTGGAGTAGAATCCCAGCAGATCCCGTTGATGCTCAAGGATCAGGTCACCCCACTGAAATACAGGTTCTTCCTTCCATGGACTTGCGAAGACGCGTACCCGCCCCATTTAAACAGACTGACTTAGCACCCAGGGCTGGGGGTGGGCAACGGCGTAACAATGGCGACGAGAGATGGGGCAGTTTATTTAAGAATGTGCCTAGGGAAGATGAGGCACATAGATTAAATTTTGGAGGAGAAGAACCAGATAGAGTGGATTTTCATTCAGTAGGGGTTGGAACAGAATGGTTCAGAATCGGTGAAGTCTCGAACATGAGAAGAACCGATTTAGACAGATCTATAGAAATCAGATCAGATCATTCTAGTTTGGTAGATCTAGACGTAGATAGAATGGATAGAACAGATGATCGTAGAATTAGAATAATTAAAGATGACAGAAACAAGCAATCACAATTTGATTTTGGCATAAACAAATTTGGGAGGGATTTTGTGAATTTGGATCCTAACACGCAACCTCTCGCAAGAATGCCTCACCAACCTGTTGTCTCTGTTGTCAACGTCGAAACTCGCCCTTCGTTGTCAATCGCTCGCTCAGTGTCTGAACCACGGAATCTGCCGCGAACGTCTGAAGCAGAGCGAATGCGAGACCTGCCTTTGCCTCCTGCGAGAGCCACGCAAAATGAAACCTGGATGCAACCGATCCGACGTTCTGAGCAACAAGATGCGTTCTATCTGCCAGATCTGATGCCAATGCCTCGTCCACCAACTCCGATCATGCCTCGCTTAGAGAGACATGTGCTCGATCATGGATATGATCGGGATGATCCGTCAATATGGAGAAATCGACCTGTGCAACCGACGGTGATGTACAACGCTCCAGAAAGAAGCCTGAATCTGCCAAATCGAGTTCCTGGAATTATTACTTCTTCGTTTGGTAGAGGACCTTACTTTCCGGTGGATGCTCAATTGGATACGTACAGGGGTCCTGTTGGAGCTCAACAGTTTGGCTACAGCAGAGGAACTGTACTGACAAACACTTTGATGGATTTACCGCTTAATAATCGGGCTACTGAAGTGTTGTCGAGTGAGCAGAAATTGAGTTTGAGTCAGCAAAATAGAGTGTCGACTGCAACTCAAACTACAAGTGCGCCTGAAGCCTCATCGTCTGCTGAAACGTTGCCAAAACAAACTGTCGCTGTCTCTAAAGTTGAAGCCTTCGTGTCTCCTGCAACTGCCTCCGCCGTGAAAGAAATTGGAACTACACTATCGCCTGTCGCTATTCCTATCACCGTTGTTACCATCGACTCTAAACATGTGGTCGAGGATGTAAAGACGAACGATGCAACCGCTTCCAAACCGAAAGCTGTTGCCGAAATCACTGATGTCAAACATTCCTCTTCGCCTTCTCGAAAGTGTGTTAAATTTGAATGTGTCAATGGGCGAGGTGAACTGATAAAAGATCCGGCGCCACCTTCTTCCCGCCGTGCTGCTGTGGGGAATGACGTCACGACAGCCGAAGAGTCTACGAGAGACGAGGACGATGAGTCGAGTGGTGTGGATAAACCACCCACATCTGAACTGGACCGAGGATTACTAAACGCTGAAAGAGAAAGGAACATTTTGATGGTGCAGACGCTTCAACTCCAGCAAGTGTCACAAGTGGAAACTTGCCATGAACTCATCTGTGATCTATTAAATGATGCTGTGGTAAGGAAGGTAAAAGAACAGAGAATATTGGTTGTTCTTGTGTTAATGAAGTTGCATAATTGTTTGCAGAGGTTTCTGGTGGCGTATGTTGATAAGTTGCCAGGTATCTGGAACGAATGGTCAGTTGTTGTGGAGCAAGAATTTAAGCCCTTAACGACAGCAGAACCTGTGAGCATTTTTGTACTCGCTTCAGTCCCGATTGATAGAGGAAAGGTTTCCTAAGTGTTGTTGTACAAGTAGAAATTACTAGGCGATGTAACCGGTTCATTGGATATAGAGAGTTCGATTCTTGTCAGTCGCGTAATTGCGAAGTATTTGAGCATATGCAAAAGGATGCATTATTTCTAAGTTAGATTTTGATGATGTATACGAGGATATGTACTTTATTTTATAGGGACAGTTGTACAGTGACTTTGACTTTAAATTGATGATAGAGAATATGCTAGCGCCAAATGATTAATTGTCTGAGCAGCAGATAGCATACGTAATGGCTTTGGTTCTGTACTATAGAAGATAAATTTGTGTGTGATTATTATGATGATTATTATGACTACGGTTATTGTCATTATTATGAAAGTTTATAGTTTATGATGTTGAACAGATTGTCATAATCTTGACTGAGAGTGCTGCTTTTGTCTTTGATTAAGATTAATATTGTATTTTGGATTGATGCTGCTATGTGGGCCTAGATCAAAGATTTGCATTTATGCCAGGTGGATGTTTTTTTTCTTGCCATATCGTTAGAATTAGACCTTTTTAATTAACCTTTGTAGAGTGATAAGTTTAAGTCAGGAATCTTTAACAAATGTGCTTTTAAAGGGTTTTGCAAGTGCTGTGAGTATAAAGTTTGGATTTAAGTAAATGCCCTAAGTTTTGCTGTGATGTGCGAATGCAGCATGATTATTGATTAAGGATTGCCCTGCGTTAATGTTGAATGGGTTAAGTTCTTGGCTTAAGTCAGAGTTAGGCTAGAACCTGTACGTGAGATAACTGCTTTGAGTCTGAGGAAGTCTCAAATGGTCTCAGTGACTCATCCTGTTAATAAGAAGGGAGATTTACCAAAGTAAGGTCCCTGAAGTGTAAAAGATGGTTGGCTGTAGGTATGTCAAATAATTAGTGGTTGAATCTGGCTTTGGATTGTCTATACGCATGTTGTTGTACCATGGTTCACGTAATTTTTGCACAAGGTTTGTGAAATGGAGTATTTTGTGAAATGGAGTATTTGTAACAAGGTTTGTGTGTCCCCAAGTTGGTGTCTCTTCTTGGCGATTCTGGCGAAGATAGACGTAAGGCCATATAGGAGAGCACGAATGGTGAGTTGATTTTGGGTCTAGATATAGATGGCCATGAGATCGACTCGATTTATGTAGTGACTCTATGGAGTTGTGATTACTTGCGTATCTGCAGGTCGGCTGTTTTAGTGACCTTGTATTGATGTGTAATTACTCCAAGAGGTAGGTAGGCTGTGTTAGACAGTAACCTTGTATTGATATTATTGTATTGATGTTACTCCAAGAGGTAGTTAAGCCTTGTGAAGTTTAGTGAATGATGTGTTAACCCGTGCATTGGATTAATTCTATGTTAAACAACTGCTGTGTAATTTTGACAGTTCTGCAGTTATAGAAAGTAAAAGGTCTGATATTTGCATGGTACACCATTGTAGAGTTGGTTACCTAGGGTCATGTATCAGCTGATAGTAATATGTGTCTATTTGAGACCTCCTTGAGAAATAGGCCTAAATGTGAAACGAGGGCCCAAGTCAGGTGTGGGTCTGGAAATGATTTATGTGGCCTATTTAGATTTTTAGGGTGTATTATGTTTGCTTATGGCTGGATATTTGTGTCTACTGTCTTTTAAATTGTGTGGTTAGCAGCATAAGTTTGAATAAGACTAGTGCATGTGTGTGTCTGCAGTGAGTTTAAATAAGTTTTAATAGCAGCAGTGATTGGTCCATATACAGAGGAAGAAACTTATTTTGTGCTGACCTAATTTTATCGAAGTTGATCAACTGTAGGCCTAAATGATTATTGTGTTATAGTTGTATTTGACTTAGAGACTGTGTGTCCTAACTTATGTAAGCTAAAAATAGTTTTGGATTGGATTTAGTACAGAGGATTATGATTGTATTATTCTGTGTCTGTGCATTTGACTTAAGACTGTGTGTCTAGGCTGTGTATGTACTTTGTAACAGTAAGTTAAGGTATGTACTGAAACAGGTCTGGTTACGATGGTCAGATTAGTATTTTTTCGTGGTTATAAATGTATGAAAGATTTCTGGTTTAATTAGTGTTGTAAAATGATGCATAAGGCATTGTAATTGTTGTAAATAGATAGTATTTGTACATTCCCTAATTAGCATAAGTTCTTGTGTGAGCGGTGCTTTTAAGTAATTATAATATAGTGATTTATGCAGCGCTTGGGTTGTTCCGCATTAAGTGAAGTAAACCGCGCAAGCAACTTCTGTAGCAGTTGAATGTATATGGTGGATAATTAGCATAATTTATGTTGCGCATTGTTAAAGGAGAAGTGAATCAGGTCACGTAAGAAACTCCTGTGATTAACAGTTGCAAAGCGCCTCATTATGCATAATTTATGTGGATGTCAGATAGTTGGCTTAGTATGGCACTATATGCATGCACTGGGACGGAGAGTACTTTGAAACGTATTTAGTGTGACTCATATTTCTTAGAATACCAGTGAGTGAAGGATGAGGGAGAGAAATATTGATCGGGCGATGTCACTGCCGCTGTATCTTTCTGCTCCTGCCCTCCGCTTTTTGGTCAGTCGGCTGAGTGCAGACCGTTGCTATAGGTAACCGACCAAGTAGACTTTATGGCGCCGTATTAAAATTATCTAGGTCACCAGAGTCTGATCAGTTTACTAAAAGGCTCCTAAGTTTTATTATTCTGCAAGAAGCAGGCTTAAGTTTAAATTGCTTGTAAATATATAATTGCTTATAGTGGTCTGAGTTGAACCGCTTAAACTGCATATGTTAGATAGGCCTAATGTTTTATGTCGTATGTAATTATTTAGTATATAATGTATATTATAATTAGGGTTTTATTAGGGACTTGGTATATAAGTGCAGGGTTGTAGAAGAATGAGGAAGAGAGTTTCTTAATGCTTCAGCTGCAGCTGCTGATGCCGTTGTTCCCTTTGTAAGGTTATGCAGTGTAATAGCCAGTAGAATTATTTAGTGTTTATCTGTGTTTGAATTTGGTTTTTAATTAGTTCTTTCTAACCGATTATTCCCCTGGTCATAATCTTCTGTCAGGAGAGGAGAATGTAACATTTTTGTTAAATGTGACAGTTAATTATGTATATATTTTTATTTTATTGGCAATATATTATACGGCCTTTTGTATTAAGTTTCCCGCCTTTTCTGACTGCTGATATCAGTGGCTGGTGAGTCATACTGAGGGCGCGAATATTGACGACGGCTGCTGCTGTCCTAGTCGCCGTTTTCCCGCCAATTTCCTTGCCTTTGCTAGCCTGGGTGTTGAGTCATCCGAGTGGCGCGAAACAGCAGAGCTGCTGTTGCCGCTGCTGCTGCTGTTGATGCGTTGATGTGCTGCTGCTGCCGCAGTTGCTGTTCCCGCCAAAATAGTCAAGCCGATAACCCTGGATGCCAGTGGCGCGAAACTGAAAGGCTATAAAAGCTGCCGACGCATGCTTGCCTATTGCAGTCGAGATGGGCCAGGATAGAGAGAGGACTGTTGAAGCGCAGTGCCTTAGTATTTGCAGTCTTGGAGAGCCAATGGTGTGTGAAGTTGCCGCACGTTAGTTTAAAGATTTGTAGTTCAGATGTGACTAGAAGTTGGAGTTATCGTATGTTGGATGATAATTATAATCGTTGCTGCGTTATTTCGTTGGAATTGTTGCTATGCTGGATACTGTGGACTTATTTCGTGTGCTCGTGGATATAAGCACTTTGTCAGGAGTCTTGTCCCGCTTGTAAAATTTGGGGTAAATAATCATTTTCTTGTATAAATTATATTATGATTATGATTGCTTGTTTGTGCCTAAGTAGTTTTAAGTGTAAGGTTTGGAGTTGTTAGCGTAGTATTGTATAAATCGTATTACTGTAAAGTTCATTAGATTGTGATTATTTGCTGGATCATTCATTTATATTAAAGATGTCATTAAAGTCTTTGAGGGCTGTGTATTTGGACGCTAGTCCTAGTGATAGACAGGAGATTGCTGTACGCCCGTACTCTTCTATGTCTCGGTCTTCTTTGGCTATGGTCCAACTGCTGGAAAGCATAGCTTCTGGACAACGTGCCATAGATCAAAAGTTAGTTGGGATGAGTGAGAACTTAGATGACGTCAGAGTGAATGTTGCTGATATGAGAGAGAAGACAGTTAACATGAGAAAGGACGTAGCTGATTGGAGAGATAGTCTATTGAGAACTATTGATTCCGCCAGTCGCATTCGAAACCCAGACCATTTCCCTCGTATGGTCGCTGTACATAGTTTTGCCGCGCCTTTACCACTCGTTGTGCCAAATTTAGAGTCAAATGTTGCTAGGGATAATTTGGATCCGCTGGGAGTCACTTCCGAACAGGGAGCCAGTGCACCTCCACCCTCGTTCAGAAGGAGTGAACGTTTGCAAATGAAATCGAGGCTAAATTATAACGAGCTAGGGAACCGCTGGAGTAGAATCCCAGCAGATCCCGTTGATGCTCAAGGATCAGGTCACCCCACTGAAATACAGGTTCTTCCTTCCATGGACTTGCGAAGACGCGTACCCGCCCCATTTAAACAGACTGACTTAGCACCCAGGGCTGGGGGTGGGCAACGGCGTAACAGCTACTGAGCAAGTACCGAAAACATTCGTCTATCTATAGAGGGCCAATAGAATGCCCAACATTCACCTAAACATATTTCCCCCGGACATATCCCCTCGGAAAGTTACCCCCGAACACTTTCCCCCCAGATCTCAGTAGGTCATTTCCCCCAGACAAATTCCCCTCTGTGGATTTATGTATGTATGTATGTATGTATGTATGTTGTATGTATGTATGTCTGTATGTATGTATGTGTGCATGTATGTATGCATGTATGTATGTATGTATGTATATGTCTGTCTGTATGTATGTATGTATGTATGTCTGTATGTATGTCTATATGCATGTATGCATGTATGTATGTATGTACGTATCGGTATGTATGTATGTATGTATGTATGTACGTATCGGTATGTATGTATGTACGTACGTACGTATGTATGTATGCATGTATGTATGTATGTATGTATGTATGTACGTTTTGATCATTCAAACAGAAAGCTTTTTGTATGTTGCACCTAGTGGGGAATGTCCTAGTAGGGGGGAGTGTCCGGGGGTAACTGTCCGGGGAATATGTCCGGGGGAAATATGTCCAGGGTGTAAATGTCCGTTCACCGGGCCAATAAACGCAGATGGCGGCAACGAAAAAGACATAATTTTTATAAGGGAGAATTGGACGCACTTCACAAGCAGATGGAATAATAAACAGAATATGAAGAAACAGAGAATTAGCAAAGAAAATCAAGAAAAAGTATACGAGACGCAGATACAACTATTTTTTATATACGGATCGGAATGTTGGACAATGCAAAAGCATGATGAGAATAGAATTCTTACAGCAGAAATGATTTGGCTGCATGCGGAAGATTGCATGGACTTTAAGACTACAGAAAATAAGAAACGATGACATAAGACAGTCATAGTAGGATTCCAAAGAAAGCTGTCTAGATAAAGTCGTTCAACGAAGACTGCATGCGATGGTTTGGACATGGTAGAGAGAAGGCCAGTTGACCGAATCCCACGCCCTCTTTTCTCCGATCAATTTATCTCTTTCTCGCAGACAGACAGACAGACAGACAGACAGACAGACAGACAGACAGACAGACAGACAGACAGACAGACAGACAGACAGACAGACAGACAGACAGACAGACACACACACACACACACACACACACACTCACAGACATAGACACACATATGTACAGTTGTATACACAGACAGACACGCAAACAGCCAGTTAAGCCCATCCTGCAGTGCTTGCATGCAGAGCATAAGAAATGTCAGCTACAGAGAACTTCTGTCGAGCAGTATAGTTCCCTAGCGCAACAAAGAGCTTGTATACAGAGGGAAGAGAACAGATCTCTTAAGGGTAGGCAAGGAGGGGATGTGCTGGCGAAAGTCGAAAGAGAGGGGCAACGATTAAGGGTATCGAAATATCTGGGATAGTATTTGCAACAGGATCAATAACATGTTTGCGGACTGAGGCAAGCAGGGAGGGAGGGAGACCTTGGAGATAGCGAGTGACCCACGTATATAGTCCATGCACCCATTTGACCTATCTGTGTATAGTGCATTTAATGACAAAGATTGGCATACATCTATAAGCATTACACATAAATAGGCCTATAGGCTACTTATACGTACGTATTTAAAATTAAATATATATATATATGTATATATATACATAGGCCATACATATGTATATTTAGCTCAATGTTTTAGTTGTTGGCGGTTCAAACCCCTTCTTACTCTTCTTGAGCGAGCATCAGCCGAAGGTACTAAGCAATTCGATCAATCAATCAACTAAAAATGTATATAGCGCCCATTCAAGAAATCTATTGAGAGTAGAGCTGTACCGATAAGGCTTTTTGCCGATTATTCCGATACCGCGTATAGCCGATTATTGTAAAAGCCGATACCGCGTATGAAGCCGATTATTTTATTATCGCCCAAAAACTACGCATACGACGTTGTATAAGGGCTATTAAGGAGTTTCCAGTCCTGTGTATAATAGGTCCTTGGTTTCTACGGTGTCTGCTAAATAGTGCAATGTCAAATATAAATCAATAATTAGAAACAAGACATAGATACTGCTATTTGTAACGATTATTGTGCAAAAAACGTCAACTGTAAAATAATTTGCATCGGCGCCGATACTTTTTCGCCGATACCGATTATGCCGATTCCTCTAATAATCGGCCCGATTACGAATGCTCCCGATGCATCGGTACAGCTCTAATTGAGAGGTGCTCTCAGACCAACCCCGGCGAAAGAGAGCAGACTTTAGAGCAGAGGAGAAAGCAGTGGAAGAGTCTCGAGGAAGAGACCCAGTCTTGTTGTCCTCGAGACCAAGGTCTTGGTCTCGAGTGCACTCGAGTTCGTTTTTAAAAGTCTTGGTCTTGGTCTTGGTCTTGAGGTTCAAGGTCTTGGTCTTGGTCTTGGTCTTGAGGTTCAAGGTCTTGGTCTTGAGGCTTAAAGTCTTGGTCTTGGTTTTGCAAGACCAAGACCAAGACTTTTGACAATATGAACAGTCATTTAACAAAACGCAAGGATTTTAAAAAATTATCCAATAATTACTAATACAATTGCTTTAGTATTTACACGGTGTGAGTGAGGCTTTACTGTTGTTTCGGACATTTATTTCGACTTCCGATTATTTACCATGGAATGATTTCAAAACAGACTCACAATTATTTGTACATTTACATCCGGTACTTGAAAAACTGCTCTATGTGCCAGTGAATTCAGCACTGTAGAACGTATTTTTCACGTGGCAGAATTTTTTTGAGGCCCACAGGTCACGTCTTGGTCAGAAAATTCTGAGCGAATTGGTTTTTATAAAATGCAACAAGCATTTGGAAATACCATTTCGCAGGAAGGACTTTTGTAAATACGAATTCGGAATTCTCTGCAGTCTGCTTTTGGAGTTGTTTTGTTTGAATTAAATAAAAGATTCATGTTTTAATTAAAATAGCGAGCAGTCCGACTTGACAATTTTTTTAGTAAGGAATAGAAGTCTGGATATGGTTGTGATTTTTTGGGTCTTGGTCTCGGTCTTGGTCTTGAGGTTCAAAGTCTTGGTCTTGGTCTTGGTCTTGGTCTTGAGGTTCAAGGTCTTGGTCTTGAGGTTCAAGGTCTTGGTCTTGAGGTTCAAAGTCTTGGTCTTGGTCTTGAGGTTCGAGGTCTTGGTCTTGGTCTTGAGGTTTAAGGTCTTGACAACAAGACTGAAGAGACCACAGTTCAGGAGGAAGCACATTCCAAAGTGTGGGTCCAACGACGGAGAAAGCGCGCTGCTGCATAATAACGGCGCGCGCGAAAGGAACACAGAGGTCACCACAAGTGGCAAAGCGAAGAGAGCGGTGACCAGGTGGAACAGAGACACGAGAACAGAGCTCGCGCAGATATATGAGGGAGCACGGCCAAGCTGACATTGCCAGACAATGTAGGCAACCCGGGAGACAATACGTTGCGAGAGTGGAAACCAGTGGAGGACATCAGAGACATGACCGAATAATTGGTTGGACAAAGAGCAGATGGCAAGAAGACGACTGAGATCGGCGATGAAGATAATATAGAGGAGGGGCCCAACACGGATCCCTGAGCCAAAACGATGTGGGGTTAGAGTGACCTACTAGAACAGCAAACGACCAAAGAGGAGCGATCAGAAAGGTAGGAGACCAGCCACTCAGAGGGCTTTTCAGATTGACCGAAGGATATAAATAAACGATTGAAGAGGATGGCATGGTGGACTGAATCAAAGGCAGCGCTGACCTCGAAGAGTGCAAGCAGGGAGACCTGGCGCCAATAGAAATCAGAAAGAAAGCGAAGGGTTTCCGTAGAGTGACCCTTGTGGAAGCCATGCAGATTGATATAGATCGGAAGTAAATTATTATCGTTAAGGTAAGGCAGTAATTGCTGAGCGACTAATTTCTCGATAATTTTACAAATAAACGAGACATTGTAAATAGCTCTAAAGTGTGCAG
>OY744605.1:74073309-74165809 GCA_963556255.1 Allolobophora icterica | reverse complement strand
CCTACCTAAAGAAGAAATCCTACTCGAATTGAATATCGGAATCCTACCCGATCGAAAGAGCAAAGTTCTACGCAAATGAATTGGGGATCTAAATACTACCAGAACTAAAGAAAAATTTCTACTCCAATTGGAGATCGAAATCCTACCCAACGGAAAAAAGTTCTACACGAATCAGAAATCGAAATCCTATGATCCTATCCGACATAAAGAGCAAAATCCTACTTGAATAAATTGGATATCTAGATCCTACCCAACAGGAGAAACGAGATCCTACTCGAAATTCAAATGAAACTCAAGCCCATCCTAAAGAAATGGCCTAACCTAAAGAACCCAACCTAAAGAATTGAGCTAACCCGAAGAACCCTGTCTAAAGAAATGGCCTAACCTAAAACAAGACCTAATCGTCGAATCCAACGTGAAGAGCGAAGCAACAAGTGAGAAAATCTAAGGATAACGATGATGAGAAGCTGCCAGTTCTGGCGTACAAGGACCAGAGAACTGACGTTGACGGAGCCCTGCGCTTAAGGTAAGGCTCGCGAACTTACCATAGTTCTCTCTGTGAGATTGTCGTGTTGCTAGATAAGCATCATTCTTTACCCAGCACAGTATGCACAGATGGTCCTTGTACCTACTGATCCCATTGCATCGATTATTTTACACTGATCCCATTACACCGGTTCCTTTACACTGATCCCATTACACCGATTCTTTTACACTGATCTTATTACACCGATCCTTTTACACTGATCTCGTTACACTGATCCCATTACACTGATCCTTTTACATTGATCCCATTACATCGATCCTATTACACTGATCCTTTGGATCTTTACAACATTATGAGTACGATCATTACGTGGATCATGATATGATCTTGAAGAAAGCTGATCTTCTCACAGCATCGTTGTCATAGATTATCTTTTCGGACGAGCTAATTTAAGACAAGGCATACTTATTCCAAAGATAAATTCTTTATTATGCCTTTAAGTTTTCCAAAGAAGACATCGAGATTGGAGAACAGAAGTGTTGCAGATCGGCAGATGCGTAAACATGTTTTGGGGGGGGGGGGTTGAGGGTCCAATTCAGTGCCGGCCTTAGAGTCCGCAACTTAGGGGGTCACAGAAAATTAACATGCACAGAAAGCAAAGAAAGTTCCCTGTCTGTGAAGAAGCAGGGGCGGCGCTACACCAGGGCGCGCCAGGGCAAATGCCCTGGTAAAAAAAAGCCTTTGCTCTGGTCGATGCCCTGCCAGAATTTTTGCCCTGTCCAGAATTTGTTCGGGCATATTTTTGATATCCTGAGATATAAATTCACTTAATTAACTGAAATTAGTTAAAATTTGCTTTATAAATGTCAAAAGGCGTTCAGCTTCCGGGGGGCTTCGCCCATCTGACCTCCTGACTATAGACACATAATAGTGCTGGGGGCGATTTATGGCAAGCGCGGTAGCGCGATCATATATTATGGTCACCATTGAAGCTCGCGCTACCGCGCTCTCCATTAATCGCCCTCTGCACTGGTTACTTGTATGACTGCCCTGGCTATGCCCTGCTTACAAAAATGCCTGGCGCCTCCACTGTGAAGAAGTAGCATTATATATTACTCTGTTACAGGTGCATAGTTAAATTTTACTTGTTGTACTTGTTAAATAAAATGATTAGCAATGAAAAACAAATTGACTTCTGTCATGGGAACCCGTAGGGCCTACAGTATACGGTGCACAGAGCCCGAAAAATCCAAGGCCGGCACTGGTCCAATTCCACATTCCATCAGTCTTGTTGTCAAGACCTTAAACCTCAAGACCAAGACCAAGACCAAGACCTTGAACCTCAAGACCAAGACCAAGACCAAGACCTTGAACCTCAAGACCAAGACCAAGACCAAGACTTTGAACCTCGAGACCAAGACCAAGACCAAGACCTTGAACCTCAAGACCAAGACCAAGACCAAGACCCAAAAAATCGCAATCAGGTCAAGACTTCTAAAATTGTCAAGTCGGAATATTCGCTATTTTAACGAAAACATGAGTATATATTTTATTCAAGCAAATTAACTTTAAATGCAAACTGCAGAGAAATCCGAATTTGTATTCAAAAGTCCTTCATGCAAACTATTATTCCAAATGTCTTTTGTATTTCATAAAAGCCAATTCGCTCAGAATTTTCTGACCAAGACGTGCCTGGTGGGCCTCATAAAAATTCCGCCATGTGAAAAAATACGTTTTACAGGTGCTGAAGTCGCTGACACACACAGAGAAGCTTTTCAAGCACTGGATGTAAATGTACAGATAGTGAGTCCTTTTGAAATCTTCGCATGGTTTATCATACCGTCTGATACAGAATAACTGTTGCTGCTGCCAATGGGTTTTCCTGACCAACAAGACTTGTATCCATTCCATAGATATTGGTCGTATGATGCAAGCAGGCTAGATACAGAATTCTTGAGTTCTGTTAAATGACTGTTCATATTGACAGCCGGTCTTGGTCTTGGTCTTGCGAGACCAAGACCAAGACTTTGAACCTCAAGACCAAGACCAAGACCAAGACCAAGACCAAGACCTTGAACCTCAAGACCAAGACCAAGACCAAGACTTTTAAAAACGAACTCGAGTGCACTCGAGACCAAGACCTTGGTCTCGAGGACAACAAGACTGCATTCCATCGTCAACTAGCACCCCTCAACTACCCCATTTCCTTTCCTTTTCGATAACAATCGTCATTTAATCCCTACCCTACCTCTTTAACCTACTCCTAGATGCAAGCAAGCGCTTACACGCAATCTTTGGCTTACATATACAGAACGCTACCGGATAGATCAGATAGGCGACAAACGAGGCTGCCCGTCCCAGCAGGATATTTTATTCCTTGCACTCTACAGTCATACTATATACAGGGGCGTCTACACCATAGAAACGTTGGAGCAAATGCTCCATCCAAGAAATAGGGAGGGGGAGATCTGTCAGTGTGTGTGCCACCATTTGGGGGGGAGGAAGGAAAAGGGGGGAAACGAGGGGAAGGAGAATTTGCTCCAATGACTTAGGGGGATAGACGCCTCCGTCTACATATCTGTTATAACGTGTAATAACCAATGATGGGCACTAAACTATTTTTTTTTAGTTAAACTAAAACTATTTTCCAACTAAAAAAAAGTAGTTAAACTAAAGTTGGCAACTGATTTTGGAAATTAGTTAACTAAACTAAAAAAAAGTAGTTAAACTTTTTCCAACTGTTTTCCAACTATTTACGACAAATATTTTTGCAATAAAAGACGTTAAGTGAACTGTAATAATGCAAAGCGTCAATGACAATATCACCTTCAAACTATGCAATGTGTACTGTTCTGGCATACAGTTACATGTGCACTGTAAGTAGTGTATGAATTTGAAAACACAGGCTGTAAATGCTAAAACCATGCAGTGTTAAAATGTTTTTTTGCTGACAGTGTTCACTGTTCACTGTGGAAAAATAGTTGCATATTGCTGATTTTTTTAGTTAAACTTTTTAGTTAGCAACTAAAATTTTTTAGTTAAACTATGGTTTTAACTAAACTATTTTTTTTTAGTTAAACTTCTTCCTTAACTAAATTTTTTTAGTTAAACTAATAGTTAGCAACTTTTTAGTTAACTATTGCCCATCACTGGTAATAACAATCCTCATTGGTTTACTGTGTTCCTATAGATCCTGGTGCGTTGCTGTCTGAAGCGAGATTAGATAGATGGGTGTTACGGTAGCACTATGGAGGTACCGGAGCGTTGTTGTCTGAGGCGAGATGGGATGGATCGTGATGCGTGTTATGGTTGCACTATGGCTCTGTCTTGTTTTGTGTTTGTGTTGTTCGTTATTAGTACCTGCTGGGCCTCTGGCGTGGCGTAAAACCCCGTAAGCCCTTTGTTTTGGCAGGTGAGCCCCTGGCGTGGCGTCAAACCCCGTAAGCTCATAGGGCCTGTGTTTTGTCTTTTGTTTTGTGCTGTGCATTTTGAGCCGAGGGATAAGAAGGAGGATGAAGGAAGACGGGATTAGAGGGAAGAAGAGGTGGGCGTGGAGTCAAAGCACATGGTCGTACAGTGAAGATTGGATGATGAAAACACAGCCGCAAGGGAAGGACAACTTCAGTTCACAATGGGACGTATACGCTTATCCTACCTGGCACAAAGTTTTTCGTTTTGAGTCTGAAGCAGATTTTCTCACATTTAACAGTAATTAACAGTAAGAGAAGGAAGAGGAGGAGGAACATCCCTTACAACGTCGACTTTGTTATAATGTAAAACAACTGAAAAGTTATTTTGTTCAATTTTCTTTCTCTCGTCATGTCTGACTCTTCTCGAACTCTCGGATTTGATTGGTTTAGTTGCTGTTTAAAGACACTGTCGTAGCGTAGATGATCAGCATCGGTCTCCTCATTTTGGAACTGCCAATGCCAGAGTACGGACAGTGGCTGAGTTTCTTGACCTTGACTGGCGTCCTGCCCTCTTATAAAGACTTATATAATAAAGTAAGTAAGTAAGACAGACCGAAATCCTGATAAACAGTTTGTCCAATCTTTACAGTACCTGGTACTTGACTGTAACAGTTACTCTACCCTGAGTATATCAATACGAGGAATAACTTCAGTGACTGACACCGAACAGTGACGAAGCTAAATATGACTCTCTCTCTCTCTCTCTCTCTCTCTCTCTCTCTCTCTCTCTCTCTCTCTCTCTCTCTCTCTCTCTCTCTCTCTCTCTCTCTCTCTCTCTCTCTCTCTCTCTCTCTCTCTCTCTCTCTCTCTCTCTCTCTCTCTCTCTCTATATATATATATATATATATATGAATTATATTTTAATTATATATAAATTATATTATTATATTGCCGTGTCTAAGGTATACATGGTCGTGTGTAAAAGAGTTGGATGACCGACGATAGACGAATGAAATGGCGTTTTGTGTACGAGTGATTCCTGGATTCTTTCGAGGTCTAAGCGATCCCCTAACAGTCCCAACTTCTCTCGTAATGAATGCTCAAAATCCAAATTCTTTGCTATCTTGGACGAGTTTCCGACCGATTGGAAAGCTTAGAAAGCCTAAGCCAGTGGCAATTAAAAGATCGTAGTCTTCTTTAATCTCATCCAATTCGATATGAAACGAAATTGAACGAGAAGTCATTATACACGAGCCGACTCTGCCCAACCCTACTCCGACTAGGCCCCTATTCAGAGGCTTCTATCCCTATTCAGGGCGGGCGCAAGTTGAGCCCAGTGAAAAACAGGGGGGGAAGTATTTATTTTCAATTTTTATCACACTCCCTACAAGTTACAGAGTCTTCGTTCACAGTTCTGTGCAGGGCCTACTATGTAGGGGGAAGGAAGCAGACTGCTTCCAATTTTTGCCAGGACGAAAAGTTCTTTCCCCCCCCCTCAGTTAAATGGATGTTGTTCAACTGACAATAATGCCAGCAAAATGCTTCGTCCTGCAACATACAAGGACTGAACATGTTAGATTAAACAATGCTATTGGCCATTATTGACAATATGTCGCAAAGGCCTTTGAACAGCATTTTCAACTTAGTATTGTGATGTATCACTATTATGGGCCATGCAATATTTGCTTAGATTACAGTGTCTAAGCAGTGTTATAGATAGTCATTATTATTTGTATCAGTATTATGGGCCATGCAATGTTTGCTTAGGTTCAGTGGCGCAACTTTTGTCTACAAAGTGGGGGGTACCAATTTCTTCTCCACTTTCGCTTTTCGCATGGAGAGCATTTCGGACATATTACCCTGCCAGTAGCCTATTGTCATTAATTTTTGTGTCAATGAAAACAAGCCGTCTTTTAATTGCTGTAATAATAAAAGACTGATTGACATTGTACGGTACCCCAGTCCAAAAAGTTGGGGGACGGGTACCCCTCGTTTATCCCTCAAATTACGCCTATGCTTAGTTTACAGTGTCTAAGCAGTGTTATAGTGTATCATTATTAGGCCTACTTGTTTTTCTTTAGCTATTGGCTATTATGTTGTGCTATTTTTCTGTTGATGTAAGATGCAAAAAAGTTTAAAAAATTGAACAAATCGTTCATAATCCTGTTGATTAAGAAAATCTAGTTGGTCAATGCTACAATTATTGTCGTATAGTGCAGTGAAAATGGGATTATCAGGTCTTGAAATATTCCTGCAAAATAATTGTTGGTTGGGTAACACTGCAATAGGAAGGGATGGAGCCTGCTGCCGCAGCATTACACCAGAAATATGGATTCATAATGCAGTCTTTAAAATCCCCATATATTTGCTGAACAGTGTCCCATATTGCCCAATATTTTAACATGTGTCCCATATTTTGGAAATTTTGTCCGATATTTATTACAGCCTATCCCATAAAATTTCTACATGGGAACCCTGCAGAAATTACTTCAGCACTTCAGTTGAACTAAAATGTATAGTTTTACAAAATCAGTTTTCTTTCTCCAAAAATCAGTCTTGTTGTCTTCGAGACCAAAGTCTTGGTCTTGGTCTTGAGGTTCAAAGTCTTGGTCTTGGTCTTGAGGTTTAAGGTCTTGACAACAAGACTGCCAAAAATGCGCTAAACTCACCTATGACAATGTAGAAATCCAATTTTTTTTCGGAGAGGACCCTGGATCCCCTCCGCTTCAAGGGGAGGGGAGGGTAAGGGAGGGAATAGTACAGGAGTGGTGAAGGGAGGGGGAGGGGATAAGGGATAGGGATGGGTTGGGAGGGGTAGGGGAGGAAGGGAAGGAAAGGTAGGGAAGGGCTTTACAGTAAGGGGATTGCTTCCGGCTTACAGGGGGATAGTAGGCCCTGGTTCTGTGAAAGAGGGGGGAGGAGAGGGATTGAGCCCGGTGTTTAGGGGGGATAGAAGCCACTGCCCCTATTCATGGGCCCTATACGCTACTTAACGCTAAGCCAGTGCAGCTAACCGGCCGCGGGATAAATGGACGAGCACTTAAAGAACTCATGTAATGTAAATGTAAATCTCCGAAATTTCTCAGCGCCACACAAAAGCCACGTCAGGGAGACCAGCTTATTCATCGGCGCAATATCAAATCAAGTCCGCAATAGCTACGCTGCCTTGTTCGTTCCGGTGCCAAGTAAGAGTCCGGAGAGGTCAAGCCGCAGACCTCGGCTTCACTATACCATACCTTATACTCTTCTGTGTAAATTATCACACCTATTCCTAGCCTATCCTGCATACCCTATACCAAGGGCGTAAGTTTGGTCTAAAAACTTAGTGGGGGTATACCAATAATTATTTCTTCTCCACTTTCGCGTGTAGACCATTTTGGGCATACCATGATACCACCCTGCCCGTAACTGATTATGAAACGCTGATGAACTTACTTCCGTAACGGCGATTTTATCGTCTCTAATGTCCTTTTTCAGACAAGGCGTCCCTTTATATAGTCTCGGTCTCCGTCCGCCGTCCGGGCTTTCTCTATCTCGGTCGTAGCTGCTGTGTCATTGACATTATCATGGGACATAAGTCAGTCTTCTGGAAAAATACTGTCATCTCCCGTTCACGTGGCGGTCCACTTATTCATCCAACCTTGTTCTTCGGCCTACCTATGTGTCAGCCTTTACCAAGAAAAGTCGATGACCTACGCCTGTCCTAGTATTTCTCCACGTCTCTCTGTTTGTCTGTGTCCGTCCTGTCTCCCGGGCAGCAATTGTTTCCAGTCAGTCGCAATCGACTTAAATTTAGCGTCGTACATAGACAAAATAAGGCGAAGACTGCGGTCCCTGCGAAGGCACAATAATAAAATATTGATTGGTATTGTTTTAAAAGTGGGGGTACGGTACCCCAGTCCAAAAAGTGGGGGGAGGTACGGGTACCACTCGTACCCTTCACAAATTACGCCTATGCCTATACCCTACTAGACTCGTTATCTTCGTAGGTCATGGCCTTTATTCACCGATGAAATTTATGGTTGAAATTAATTGGTTCTTCTTCAACCGATGAATTTTGCTCTCTTACCTACACGTCTCCATCCACTAGGCTACAGCATGTCAACATGTCCACTCATACAGGAGTCATTTTCCGGTAAATGCATAAATTGACAATTCAGCTGTCCCCGGTCATTTCTAAGAAAACAATGCCTAGTCTGATCATGCTAAGTGATTAGATTAAAACGTTATTGATCAGTCAACAATTTAAGACCTTTGAAAGTAATTCAGAGCAATAAAATAATTTATTACAATTTATTTTGAATTTAAAATGTTCCACTCCGTTACCGTCCCTAGGCTATAGTACATATTGCTTTCGTCTACAATTTCAAAATGATTTGCATTAAACCAAAAAATGTGACTGTTTCTTTTATAATAAACATAATTGCATATTTCTAAATACAACTTAGAAACTTACAACTTCAGTATAATTTTTAAAAATATATTTTAACTTGTCCCCGGAAAATTATGTCCGCTCCGTTAAAATGTAAAAATTATCTCGTATCTCACAACCCTTCCAGTTCTTTGGTCCCGCTACTTAACACATCTCTTCTGTGAAGATCTATGTAAGTAAGTATGTCTTAATACAGGATCTGAATGCTAAGACAAATTTCTTACAAATTTTCATATATTACGTACCTGATGTGTTTTTTCATAATACATCCACTCCGTTACTGCATTTTTGCAATGATTATGAATAAATATAATTTAAATAATATTTTTAATATAACAGTTATAAGCTATATAATGAGTGTACCGACGATTAATGTGGACGCATGATAGATAATATGATATTTACCGTGCTGATACACAATTTGTCCACTCCGTTAACTGTCCACTCAGTTACCATAATTGTGACCCTTGAGGTACTAAAATTTATTCAACTGTCAGGATAAGTCGTCTACTTAAATTATCATTTCTAATACAACTTATATAACAATATATGACATTTTAAATAAATTTTTGCTTCGGCAGACTGTTTTTTTTAAAGTTCACTTTTCACATTCTGTGCTCAATTCTCGACAAATGGTAACGGAGCGGAACTTTTTATGGTAATTTTTTATGTAATTTTGATGTTATGAGCAGATTTTTAAGACAACATCATAAATATTTTAATGTTTTTTTGTTCATTTGATCACTGTTAGCTGAAGTGATTTTTATTTTGTTATTTGGCCCAAAAAAAATACAGTCAACTTTACGTTGATTAGATTCCCTATTTTTCTTTCGGTAACGGAGTGGAACTTCTTAACAAAATTTAAAATGTGATGGAATTAAATAATCATTTGTATTGTAATTTCTTTTATATTTATTTTATAAACATTAATACTAGGAACATATTGGCATGTCAAGCTACGCAGTAGGAAGCTGTCTACTATATATAAATAGCTCATATGTTTTGGTAACGGAGTAACGGAGTGGACAAACATTCCACTCCGTTTTTCGTAGGGCTATTTTCTTTCTGCTAAAAACTTCATAATTTTACATATTAGTGCAAAACCAAATATATATTAGTGAAATAGAAATATTCAAGATTTGCTTCAAACAAAAATCAATGTAATTTGCCCAAAAATTTTTTTTGCTTCTTCAATTAGTGAATGTGACATATTACCGGAAAATGACTCACAGACGGCCCTGTTTTGACCCGGTCCTTGCACGAGGTGACAGATTGCAGGACATGTTCAGTCGCCCTTGAGCCTCGAACGTATACCACATTACCCTGGATCCCAGTCTCTTTGACCCAGCGGCGTAGCTAGGATATATACTGTGCCCAAGGACAAACTATGAAATTGCCCCCCCTCCGTTTTATTTATTTTACATTTTGCAAATACATCGAATGTAATGAGTATATATGGTGCCCCTTAGTGCTCAACGGGGCGCCAAAATCATACCTGACAACTGGTTTGTAAGTAATGAGGATATAAATTTATAACCTATAAATTTATTTTGGATAAAATAGTTAAACTTGCATCAAATTAAGAGTATATTCAGAATTATTAATTTTAACCATTATTTTGGCGCCGCCTAGGCCTATCTCCCTGCTCCCATACGTCTATATAGCCAGTGTGGGAAATGGGAATTGTAGAAAAAAGACTGGAGGTGGAACATTATATCCGTATTTTGCAAACTGATGTCAACAAAATTTTAAAACATACATACATACATACATACATACATACATACATACATACATACATACATACATAAATACATACATACATACATACATACATACATACATAAATACATACATACATACATACATACATACATACATACATACATACATACATACATACATACATACATACATACATACATACATACATACATACATACATACATACATACATACATACATACATACATACATACATACATACATACATACATGCATGCATAGGCTATGCACATAATTATATAAGGCCTACACATATGCAAACATACAAACAAAACGTAATACTAGAGACTGGTTTCTTCACAAGTTTAATCTTATTCTTGACAGCTCGCATTAGGTTCGTTCTCTATCGATGTTCGTTTCCTAGCGCCATCTATGGAAGTGAACGCAATCGGTCGTTGGGGACTCATTCGGTAGATGACGTTTAAAAACAGTGAAAGAACCGTTAGCAACACTAGCGACGCGTAGGGAATGAGTAGATAAGCAGAACGAGGAGATGGAACAGAGGAGGCAACAATGAATTTGACAGGCAAGTTAATCTATAATGCAGTTCATCGGGTTGATGAGTTACAGTCGAACAGAACTACAGAAGAAGAATCACTTGAATTATAATCTGATCTGCTATGATCCAGTTTCAGGTAATTATTGTCAAAGACGATTTTACTTTAGGTCAGTGTCGTAGCGAGAGGTATTCCAGCGGTGCCATGGAACAGGGAGCAAGTCAAAAGGAGACGCAAATTTTTAGACGGAATGATTTAATTATTAAACTAATTACTTTATCTTGAAATATAATACCCGTTTAAAATGAAATAAATGTAACGAAATGAAATAACACCAAATAAAAGTGTATATATATAATATTAATATATGGATGCTGCCAGGATGCAGGCTTATGCAGGCTTATTTAAAAATTGTTGTTTGAACATATTTACAGTAAATATTATATTCGAGATAACAAAATATGGTCGTTATTGGCTAAGTTTATCTTTGGGGCGCTATATTTACGCCTGGCACAGAGCGCAATTATAGCTTGCTATGTTCCTGTTTTGTATCAGGACGAGGCAGCGTATCTATCGTTAGAGGCAAATTTTACAATCTGCCGCCGCTACACCAAGTTTTTTGCCGCTCCTAGCCAAAATGTTAACTAGGCCTAAACTAACATCATTATAATCATGCACTGGCAGCGATCTCGTTTGGCAGGTGGGAGGGGGGCACTTTAGAACTGATCTGGTCAAAAAAGAGCTTTGAACTGAACTGGTCAAAAAAGAGGTCAACAAGTTTTTGGCGCTCACGCGTGAGAAAACACTGTTGACGTTTTTTGTGTTTCTTCAAAATTTCGGGTCAGATGTATGGTGTGTCTCTTGAAGGTGAGGTCTTGTCCCCCTCGACCTCCCGGGATCGCCGCCTATGTAATCATGCTTATTTGTTGATGTTTGCTCGTATAGTTTTAAATTATATTTTATGTTCAATTTTTTTGTCAAGTTTTCCCGTCTGTCCAATGTGCTTGCCAAGTTAGCTCTATTGGTTAGAACGCGTCTCACGTGTCTCTGTGGTTGCGGATCGCTCGCCTCCCGATGGTGGCATAATTCAGATTTAAATCTCGGGCTAGCACAGTCCGTACACGAGCACCTTAAAATAAAGCCGTGGTTACAGTTAGTTTAAGGTTACAGTTAGTATAAAGGTAATGAAACTTGTTGGTTTGTTAGCAATGATGATTGTTAGTGATATGATTGCTATTATTAAGTGTTGTATGTACATGTCGGGTGTTTTTGTGTTATAATAAGCATATGATTTGATTTGTATTATATTTTGGCGACCGGCGAGATGAGTCCCATGAGACTTCTCCGGTAGCCTGCCACTATATCTGTATTCATCTCCCAAAAAGTTGATGACATTTTTTGGGAATTTCTTAAAACTCCTGCAACATTTGTCCCACTAGTTATACAGTTAAAATATGCCCTGCTCTCACCAGATCAATTCATTGAAAAATAAGTAGGGACGAGGTCCTGCTGTCGCTATAGAGAAACGTATGCATTTTAAATTTACATTTCGACGCGTATGTAAATGGCTCGGTTAGCTGTACTGCCAGGTTCGCATAGCGAAAGTGGCTTATTTGGAATAGTTAAACCTCGCGCTATCACGGAGACTTAAAAAGCGTCCATCTCATTCAAAAACCGGCAGCGGTTGTGAGGGATCTCACACGATCACATAACAAAGTCGAGGCCAGAGGTCGCTAGAGAAAAACGTGCACATTAACATTTTTACCATTGTCTCTTTTTCCTAGAGTAAATTCACCGCTGAGAGTTTAGTCAAAGGAACGATTACCCAGATTTTGTGTAATTGTGGACTTTTTGAATTGTACAGTAATGACGACTAGGCAGATAGCAAGTCAGACATTGTATTATTGTATTACTTCAACAACGACGACGATGATGACGACAACGACAATGATGATGGTGCTGACGACGACAGTGATGACGGTGATGATGGTGACATGATGATAACGACGACGACAATGATGACAATAATGGGGTGATGATGATGACGACGACAATAATGACGATGATGATCATGACGACGGCAACATTGATGATGACGATGACGGTGATTACGACTATGATGATGACGACGACGACTGCGATGACGATTATGACGATGACGACGATGAAGAAAAGTATAACGATGACTCTCTGCCGATGATGATAATCACACTAACGACGACGATGATGATGATGATGTCACCGCCACTTCATGTCAGAGTGACATTCTGGAGTGACAGCTGAAGCGCATGCCATGGTCCAGAAGATCTGGAAACCAATTTCGTAGAGCGAAGCCATTCGATCTGTCGGCTGAAGCACACACCACGATTGCATTGAATGAGAACTTTGTCCCTTCTAAGTCTTCCTTTACTCCATCTTCTTTGTTCTGCACGCAGCGCAGATGGGAAGGGGAGGCGGTGGGGGGACGATCGAAAGCCCAGCCTGACATTTAGAACGCCAGGCGGTAGATAGGCCCGTTGGCTCCCGAGCGCTGGGTAGCCGACTGCCGTTGGTAGACACACAGACAGGCACAGACAGACAGACAGACAGACATACACTCAGTGAGATAGAGTGAGCATGCGATCACGCGTGAACCGATGCTTGGACCGTGAACTGGACTTGGTCTACTATTTCCTCTCGCAAGCCAGACGCGATGACCTTCAACATAACCGGCCTGGACGGACGGACGCACGGACGAACGGATTGACTGGTGGATGGGCGGGGACTGAATGGCCTCGCAACGATCAATACGCTTTAGTGTCCTGGCCTGGTAAAAGCAGGAGAGGGAAGCCCAACAGCTGTCTGCTGGGGCCAGCGTGAGGAGGAGCGCCTGCAGTCGGCTTTAAGACTGCACGTGGAGGGTTAAAGCGTGAGGAGTAAGGGAAAAAACCAGAACTTAAAGAAGGAACGAGAAACGAGAGGAGTCTAGAAACGAGGAGTAAGTGACGGCATTTCGATGGTTGTAAAAGTCGGCAGATTCAGTCCTTTAATGAATACAGTGATTATTTAACTGATTATTGTAGACGGTTTATTATTATGTTACAGTTGCTTTTACTGCTACTATACTCCAACTACTTACTACTCGTTCTCCCACTACTATTACTACAAATACTACAACTACTACCATCAACTCCACTACTACTATTATTATTTGCTGTTGTAGTGTATTATCATCGTTGTAGTCGTCATCATCCTCAGCATGGTCGTCGTCAAACGAAGTACTGATTGACAGAATACCTGTAGAGCCCACCTGTGCTGTAGATATGAAACCCTACAGAAAACCAATCATTACTTTACTCAACATAACATTACAATGCATCACATTGCCCTAACATAACATTACAATGCATCACATTGCCCTAACATAACATTACAATGCATCACATTGCCCTAACATAACATTACAATGCATCACATCGCCCTAACATAACATTACAATGTGTCACATTGCTCTACAGTAGTTTCCTTTCACGGTCTAAATGATACACGTATTGCTGCTGTGTTTTCAATGATATTTAAATATATTGAAATTTATTGAAATTCCTTTTTATGTTACCAGCCATATGTGTGGTCAGTTTCATCGTCCGAAACTCTCTCAGTCCTTCTGTCAATCTCAATTCTTTCCTGCCGATTCCAAGTCGTTTCCCGCCATTTCCTCGCCGTCGTCTGCTTTGACTCTTCTGAACGTCGTCTGCAGCTTAGAGAATGAACTTAGGTTTACGAAGCATGGCTCCATCAAATGTCTGCATCATTCAACCACCTGCAGTCTACCTCGACAAGTATTCCGCCTTCGCAAGTTCCGTGCCAAGAGACGCGGCCTCGCCCAAAGGTTGCGGGTTCAAAGCCTGGACCGACGTTACTCCGGGTCCGCATCCCGGTTCCACTGGCGCGGAACAGCGACCGACGATCCTTTTCCAGTTGCTGCAACACGAGGACATCTCTGACGATGGGTTCCAGCAGATGGAACACACCGGGAACGCTTCCGAAGTGGAATTGGACGACAGCGCGCTCCGCATCCGTACCATCGCGTCTGGAAAACCTTCGAGGTCCTACAGCACCTCAGCTGAATCGACGAGGATGACCTCAACCGATGCCAGTCGCTCGCCGAGTGAGGAAAGCGTTGCCAGTAGCGACGGGATGCTGGAAGATAGTCTGCCGCTGCAGCTGAGGCCACGGCAAAGACCAAGGACCGAGTCGTTCCTGGAATCGACGCGGACTCAGCTGCTCAGCCTAACGACGAGATGCAGTCCCTTCGAATGGGTGGAGGACGAGGGTGCGAAGGAGTTCTCTGTCCACCAGGACACCTGTTCTGCCCCATCCGTAGCCCAATCGTCACCACCGACCACCAAGAGACGCAACACCACGAAGCTTTGTCCATCGAGAATCGACCTTGGAGCGATCGATCTCACCTGCAAGAGACGTTGTTCGAGGGACTCCGATGTCACGCGGGAGCGAGACAGTTCCAGGAAATCAAGCATTTCAAAGGTATCAGAAATTTCCAGAGAACCTGTAAGTTCGAACGAAACAGTTATCTCCAAAGAACAAACCAGTCCCAGGGAACGAGAAATTCCCGTAGAATCAGATATTTCCAGGGAACCAGGTTGTTCTAGGGATCCATACAAATTCTCTGTGGAACCCGGATGTTCCGCCGAATCGGGAATTTCCGGAAAGATCCAACGTTGGCAATGTTGCAAAGACGCTGAACCGCGTACCGACGAAACGTCGATCCTCAAATCGATCCTGACAGGAAGAAGCCGATCGCGGTCCTTTTCCGGCGCAGTTACGAAACTTCCGGTCGGGCAGCAGGGATCCGTCTCCATGGCAACCGGTCACCAGCGTGTGGCCCTGGCCAAGCGGAACATGATGCCCGTCCTGGCGAGAATCGCCGATCGACTGAGTGGGGCCGTCGGTTTCGCTCGTTCCCTCCCGGAGTTCCTCCAGTTCCCAGAAGAAGATCAGGTCCTGCTCCTAGTCCAGGCGTGTCCTCGCCTTCTCCTGCTCTACCTGGCTGAGGACAATTTCCAGTTCGCCGTGACCCCTGTGAGGTCAGCGGTTGACCCAGAAGTCAAGCCGGACACGGAGGAGCCGACGATGCAGTTTGTGGAAACAGTTCAGAATTTCATCGGCAAATGTCAGACGCAGGCCATTGGAGCGACAGAATACTTCTACATGCGAATGATCGTACTCTTTCACACAGGTATAAACATCAACCTAATCATCAAGGGCTATAGAAAGTGTATTTTTCATCGGGCTCTATATAATTTTTTTTATATAAATAACCCACTACAGAAATAAAAATTCCAATGTGGGGCGCTGTATAAATTATATTCCATTTCAAGTCTGTCTGTATATTATATCGATTAACGTTTAGTGATAGGGTAACGTATGTAGGCCTATCACTTTCCGCACAGGTATACAAACGATCTGTGCGTTACTCATTTAGGCGCTATACAAATTAAATAAAGTTAATTTATGTAGCAATTAGGTGATTGATCTATTTACACTAATTAACTTAATGAATTTCTAATTCGTTCTTTCCTTCGTTAATTCAATGGTCTCCTGACAGTGGTTATAACTTTCCTTTTTGTCGAGGGTAAGATGATGCTGACATTAATTAATTAATAATACATGCATTGGCTACTATGATATGAATACATTAGTATTTAATGTATGAATAAATTAAAGATGCTTGTATTTCACAAATTAAAATGAGATTAACTGGTTACTGTCGAGTGCTATAAATACGCTCACATTAATTAATTAGTTAATTGTGCATGCATTAGCTGCCTAACTATTAGTACAATAATTAATTACGCATACGCGAATTACTTACATATGCATACAATATATAAATTAAATCATATTAACCAACTTATGCCATATAAAACGATAGACTATATTAAAATAGGGCACGGTGCTCCACTTATTTTTGTTCTTCGTTGCCCCGCGGAAGAAATTAATATTAATTACGTATGAAATTAATATTAATAGCCTATAATAATGCATTATTATTGCTCGCCGCTGGAGTCGGTAGAAAGCGTGGCTTCTTTGATGTATCGATTCGTCTTATTGAACTAAGTAGGCCATGGACTGGAACCGGTCCCACGGCCGTTATCTGGCCTGGAAAGAACTGTTATTGATTATTGTATGAATGTATCACGTGGGTATGCATGCGTGTATGTATGCATGTATGTATGTATGTATGTATGTATGTATGTGTATGTATGCATGTATATGTGTACGTATGCATATGTATGCATGCATATATATATATATATATATATATATATATATATATATATATATATATATATATATATATATATATATATATATGTATCTGTGTATGAATCAATGTAAGTATATATGTATTTATGTATGCATGTCATGCGTCCATGTATGTATGTACGCATGGATGTAGACCTATGTATGTATGTATGTATGTATGTATGTATGTCGTAGGGCGCTATATAATGTATAATCTAACCCTTTGCTTCTCGATATGTTTAAGTGAGCCTGGTCTTAAAAAATGCGAACGTGTTGAATGGTGGATCTATTTCTTCAGACGAACGATTTTGACACTTTTAAAATTGAATTCTCTTTAAAAATCCATCGACTTTTGACAAACTATGCTAGTCTTGCAACTGTGACGCAGACATGGCACGAGATAGACGAGTGAACATATGAGAGAGACAGCAAAAGAGAGGCAAACAGGTAGAGACATATTGCGATAGGAAGTGGGATGGGAAGAGGCAGTTAGAGGCACAAATAAACAGCCAGAGAGGAGGGGAAATGGAGCCCAACCAGCCAGCCAGGCAGACACACAGACACTATAGACAGAGACAGACCCAGACATACAGTATAGCCAGCCAGACAAACGTTCATAGAGGACAGACAGACAGACAGACAGACAGACAGACAGACAGACAGACAGACAGACAGACAGACAGACAGTATAGCCAGCCAGACAAACGTTCACAGAGACAGACAGACAGACAGTATAGCCAGCCAGCCAGACAAACGCACACAGAGAGAGACACACACAGACAATGCAGACAGACAGACAGACAGTATTCATAATGAATAGACCTACGGTAGGACGTCTAATTTGCGATGCCGGGAGCCAGAGAACAAGGCAGTTGCACCAAGTAGGCCTCCATTTACTTTGATCTTGACTCGCCAGTAAGTTCCCCTCCCTGAAACACCGCAGTCAACCTCCGTCCCAATCTCAGCACGACATATTGCCTAAGACCAAAGTCGTCGTCGGGGGCGCTTCACAATAGATTGCCTCGTTGCCCCGGGAGCGCAGTGCAGTCGGCCAATAACGCAGCACACCGTGATCTAGAACTCGGCAGAGGCCGAGTCTGTGTTGACATGGGCTAGTTTACGCACAGGTCGCGACGCCTGCGGTGCTTGGGCTACTTTTCTCAGTCTCGTCGTTAGATGACGCTGAACGTCGCGAACCGTTTGTGTTACGACGTGGTTGCTTTGGCATACAGCGATTATCCGCCCCCTACAGCGAGAAAGGGAACGGCCTCGACACAGATGAACTCCGACCCCGTTGACACCGGGCTCGACTGACCTCAGACGGCGCTGACCTGGGCATTATGGGGGGGGGGGGGGCGGAAGAAAGGGCAACGAACAGTGGGGGTGACGACCAATAAAAATAAATGGAATCTGTTATCTACTCCGAAACCCACTGTTATATAGTATATAGTCGAATGGTACATATACATAGATACATACACGCATGCATGCATGCATGCATGCATACATACATACATACATACATACATACATACATACATACATACATACATATATACATACATACATACATACATAGGCCTACATATATACATATATACTGTATGCATTACGACGAATGCATATACCCATATGCATACACACATATGCATGCATGCATGCATACGCAACGCATATAAACGTCTTGGCAGATAGAGGGAACAGGCAGAGTTATAGTGACAGATGTAGGATGTCATCGTTGATGGCTCTATATAGAAAGGGAGAGAAGGAAAGAACAGAGGGTGGAAAAGCGACAGATCAGGAAGACGGATAGAGACGGGCATTCGATAACACGCAATAGAAATCCAAAGACTAGATTAGTTTAATGACTTTCTGTGGCGCATTCTTGAATTTATTATGTCGAGGGCCTCAACCCGAAGACAGCTTTAGAAAAAGAACCCACGACGAAAAGCCAAAGGCCACCAACAGAGACTACCTTAGTGACTGTTTGCGTTTGATGTGACGGGTGGAGAAGCAGAGGAGGGAAAATACTACGTTGAAGAGACAATAGAAACGAAGACAAAACAAGACTTGGACTAAACGTGGGAAAGCATGAGGTTTGACTAACGACGGAAAAGAGTGGAGATCATTTATTCGCATCCATCGCCGCCAAATGGCTGGCGTCAGGAAATTATGGTGATGGTAATGATGGTTATGATGACGATGTAAATGTAAATCTCCGAAAGTTATCGGCGACACACAAAAACCACGGCAGGTAGATCAGCTTATGCACCTGCGCATATATCAAATCAAGTCCGCAACATGCCAGGCTGCTTTGTCCGTTCCGGTGCCAGGTCAGAGTCCGGGGAGGTCAAACCGAGGATGCTGATAATACTTGCGTGTGTCTGTCGTTGCCTGCACAGAACTATGCTGTCTACAGTACAGAACTGTGCTGTCTACAGACCATTTGCAAGTACTTTGAACCATACCACAGGGGTTTGCCATTCTCAGTCGCCAGCAATGCAACATCTACTGAAGCATCAGACTAAGCAAGCGCTTAAAATAGAACACAGGACACAAAAATTCGCGACGCCGCCCTCTGGTGTTCGGCATCCGTCTGTGAACCGACGGAATGACCTTTCTGTTATTGTTAACGGGTGTATTAACGCGCGGAGGGAGGGGAACGCACAGCGCCCAGCTGTTGACTCTTGCGGTAGAGAGAGCGATCTACTCCGTTCGGTAACCTTGATAAAGCGTCTGCGGTCGGCCGAAGGGTGGGGCCAAGGCCACGTACTAACGAGGCCAATTCAAAGCCGCCTTGCACTGTATTTGCTAGACCGCTGCGTGCAGCGCCATCCAGCGGAGGACGGAAAAGGCTTCGGATAACCGGGTTAGTTGCAACGGTCTGCGTTTACATCAGGTCAATGCTGTTGTTTACTTAAAAAACCAGGCCTAAGCGCATCCTGAAAGGCTGAGACCTACTAATATGTGGTAACATAACTGCACTGATACGGCATAATGTGAAACACATTTAGGCTTTATTTAGCCACATAAGTAGCTTGCTTGTTCCGGTGCTACATAAATTGTTGTCATTACATTACGTTCCATTGCATACGTTTGGAACTGCAGACGCCATCCATGTGGAGGCGATGGTTGCGAGTGACTGACCTACATCCTTTTCGGTCACTTGCAAGGTCTCGTGCTTTTTGTCATGTTTATTCCAAGTCATGTTAAGTCTTCTACTATATTGTCTGTCTAGAATTGTTTTGGTCCGTATTGGATTCTCCATGGCAATGCTTTTTGTGGATCTCGGTCAACGGTCAATCGTGTGTGCACGAACGAGTTATAGTCGATTACTAACATGTGTATGTAAATCAATGACATGTTATAACTAACATGTGTATCTAAATCTATAACATCTTATAACTAACTTGTGCAGGTAAATCAAGAACACGTGATAACTAACATGTGTAGGTAAATCAAGAACATGCTATAACAGTGTAGGTAAATCAAGAACATGTTATAACTAACATGTGTATCTAAATTTATAGCATGATATAACTAACATGTGTAGGCAAATCAAGAACATGTGGTAACTAACATGTCTTGCGAGAACATGTAACATTTTATGTTTGTTAGCTACTCGGCGCTTTAGCAAGGGCACGAAGGCGCTTTAGTGTCTAGATACATTCATAAGCACGATATGTGTTGGTAAGTGCCAGAGCAACTAACGTGCATTACAATCATTGCTCATATTTCAGATCGATGAGCGTTGATAGCCCGATACCTTTGAGACGTTTTGCACTCTGGACCAGAGTCCAGCCGTACCATAGCCTAATTATAAAGACATTCTAGTTTCACGGCCCTTGTTAGTCTAGCGTGTATAGTCTGTGACTCTCTAGTCTGGTGGAGTCTGGCCTAATCTAGGGTAGCGCCTTACAGTTGAGTCAGGCGTAGTCAAAGTCTAGTCGAGCCTAGCCTAGTCGAGAATAGTCACTATAGTGTAGTCCAGCGTCTAGTACAGTGTAATGTATGGTATGGTAATTTAGAGTGTGGTATGTTTTGGTATAACATGATTTTGGAGATCCATAACAAAATAATTATTGAATACTATAATTATATTGTAATAATGATGGGGTGCTCGATAGTCGAGCTTTCGGCTCCTCCTACGCTTCTTGGCAAACTCCTATAACGAGTACACGGCCGTGGAAAGACGAGACGGCGGGGAGAGGACTGGTCCGACTGGCCACTCGTCGTCATATGCCAAGGCTAAGACAAATTAAGTGGCTAACACTTCACACTCATGACTACCTCTCAGGCTAGCTTAAAGAAAGAACTGCTCTTCTTCTAATAAAGTAGGTCCTACTATAATTATGTCAATGTCATTGCTCACAATCGACGTAGCTGTTCGCAGCGTTCTAAAATTCTATCCTTTTACTCAGATTTTTTCATTTCATCGAGACTTTATGTACCGCCAGGTGAGAATTGTCTGGGGTTAGGGGTTGAACCCCTAGTCTTTCTTAGGACCCCCAGTTAAGACATTGCACACCCCAGTGGGTCGTTTCCAACCCTCCCAGTAATGCCAGTGTGATTATGTTGTACATATATTATAAAATTTTCTTTCACACTTTGTGGGTTGCTAATGAAGTAATGCTCTGGTTTATTGTGAGATGACCATGTGAATTGTAGGCCTATACTAATAAATTTGGTGATGTCATCACTTTAAAGAGTTTAAGCTTTATATGAATTTTCTCAGTTTGCAAAAGACGGATAAAATACTCAACTCCATATGAATCAAACTCATCAAAGTCTAATCCTCCCCCAGTCTTTTTCTACGATTCTCACGCTGTGTACCGCCAGATGGCGCAATGAACCTGTGTGCATCGTTTTAAATATTCAGGAATATATTCTGAGTAAAATGTAAAAAGTTTTAATATGTATGCAAAATTTTCTTCACGACAGTGACACCGTTATTCTAAATCGCAAGCTGTTCTAGTTGCAGTTTTTCTGCGAATCCATTTAGTACTCGATAGACAGGCTTCTACCAAAGTTAGTTGGGAGGTCAAAGTAATCCTGTCTTTGAATTGCTTCTGAATAAGTGTGTCACCTTTATCTTCTTGCATCTGAGGATTTTATACAGAGGGATGTAAACGAGCGTAAACATGTAGGCCTAAACACAGCTAACCTTCCTATAGACTATAGAGGAATGTTTCTGGAGAGGCTAATGTTACCTTTCACCTTTTATATTCCTTTAGAGCTCCTACAAAGACAAGTGTGACCTTTCACCTGTAAAATTCCTTTCCCTCTCATCGAGAAATGGCAAGAAGCCCTACTTATCATTCCGTTAACGTTACCATGGCGCAGGGGGGGGGCTGTTCTAAGTGACTGAGGCACATGTGGCTTTTCTTGCAACCACAAGCGTGCTCCGTCCATCTCCTGTAACCTTGACATCGTAAAAACCACATGACCCAGCAGAGGCCACAGATGTTTATTTCGCTCGTGTCTAAACTTACGCCTGATATTATGTAGGGCAGTATGTGATTAAGGTCGGTTGCACCTAATGCAACGTGAAAGACATCATTATATAGCGCCTCTATACAGGTTTAACAAATAAGCAGTATGCCTAAATGTGTATATATATATACTATACATACATATATACGTTCATATGTATATTCACATATGACCATCATTCTTATGCCTATTATGTGTTGTTTGTTGCCCGTTTCTTGTTGTTTTTTGTTGTTTTTGTCGCAGCTGTTATTATAATCCATCGGGTTAACAATAAACCAAGCCGTCAGAACGGTTTTTTTCCACTCGCTAGGGGTCAGCCTGTTTCCAAGTTCCCACGGACTGTAAAATCAGTCGTTCATAAATGGTAGTGGTAGTAGGGATGGTGGTAGTAGCAGTAGTGGTAGTGGTAGGGGTGGTGGTGGTGGTAATCGCAGTGGTAGTAACGATGTATGCCTGTATGATAACTTGTCTCGGAAATGCTTCCTTGCAGGCAGGGCGTCTACACCATGGAAACCTTGGAGCAAATGCTCCATCCACGAAATGGGGTGGGGGGAGGAGATCTGTCAATGTGTGTGCCACCATTTTATGGGGGCGGGGGGAGGAAGAGGAGGGCGGAAGAAGAGGGGAAGAGGAAGTTGCTCCAATGACTTTGGGGGGATAGACGCCCCTGCTTGCAGGATGCTGTACAAACAGCCTTTGTTTTATCTTTTCTGTACCCATTCGTAGTAACTTTTCTCTTAATTGGTAACAACGATTGTTGATTGTAATAATTATGTTATACGAAATAATATGCTGTAATATCTTTCTACAGTGCTTTACGTTTGCTAGCGCTTCTTAATGAGGCATATACTTACTTACTTAGATGTACTTACTTACTTGAATGCGTAAAACGCATTGAATGTCGATGTGAAGCTTGACTTGTGTTGTCTGCCACAGGTTCGAGTGGTGTTCTTTTGAGATCCGATCTGGCGAAGAAGATCAGTTCCGAGGCGGTTCAGGACCTTCACGCTCTCGTCGGTCATCTCCATGGCAACGACAAGCTGCGATATTCGAGGCTGCTGCTGACGCTCTACACTCTGTTCGGCATAAACGGGGCGATGGTCGAGGCACTCTTCTGCAGTCAGATCTCGTCGCTAGGTGGCATTGGCGCGTTCGTTGAACACGAGCTGAGATCTGCGCCCACCTCTGTCCCTAGGTCACCCCCGAGGTCTCCAAGGGACAATCACGGAGAGTCCTAGGCTCAACATCTACATGTATCTGCTGTCACAGAACTCTCTTCAGTCCACCAGTGTGGCGTCACTCGCGTCGAAGTGTGGGTAGGTGGAACAGGTTCCAAGGACGATACGTTCCAGAATCAACCGGAAATGGTTCCGAGGGCTACTAGTTCCACACGTTCTGGTCCCAGTGGTTATCCAAACCTCCTCGTTCCGTGGAACTCGTTGCAATGGCTACTAACTCCAGAAGTACTGCTTTTGTGGAACTGGTTCCAGTTGCTACTGGTTCCAGAAGCACTGCTTTTGTGGAACTGGTTACAGTGGCTACTGGTTCCAGGGTTACAGGTTCATGTGGAACAAGAAGTCTTGGAACAAGTGAATCGTAATCGTAAACTTCACATTTCTAAAGCACTGCTAAACTTTACAGTAGCACTTTAAAACGTTTGAGTTTTGGATTACGACTCATGTGTTCCAAGACTTCTTGCTCCACAGGAACTAGTTCTAATGATGTTGGTTACTGGTTCCACTACTATTGGTTCCAAACGGATCTGGTCCATGGTCCATTGGTTCTATGGTCAAAACTTTTCTATTGTAGCCTAAGACAGAGCTGCACTGACCATATTTAAGATTCTCAGGGCATTCGTACAATCAGGTCACTGTAGAAACATTCAAAGACATGTGATGCATCGGGCACAGGCAGCAGGCGGATCTAGGCTTTGACGTTAAGGGGTGACAAAATGTTGGAGTCTGGCAAAATGTTAGGGTGGGACAAAATGTCATACTCTGAAACGAGCGGACGTGTTGCTATAGATGGCTTGCAGAGAATAAATTTCATGGTTTTAAAATTTTAGAATTACATGTGCATGAAATGTCTGATACTAAAGCACATCTGTTGTTATCTGTCTGCTGCCAGACATTTTGTCTAAATACCCCAAGAGGCTACAGTATTGTCTGGCTATAGGCCACAGTTAGTGTTCGATTACTAGATGGCTACTGTTTAGTGTCTGCTGTTTGTTACACATTAACTTTAAGACTGTAGGTAGGGTTATAAAAATGTTGGGGTCGGGCGATTTTTTTAGAGTCTGGCGAAAAGTTATGGGTCTGGCTGAAGGGGGGTCTCGCCGAGGAAGTTTCAGTAAATGGAGACACCAGGAGATGAATGGAAGGAAGGACACTTCCTAAGAATGCTGATGGATTTGCTGTCTGTTAAACATGAGCCGAGCATATTGTTGTTGGTGTTGTTGTTGATGTTGTTATTATTTTTATTTTTAAACTGAGGTACATGTAATCCCTCAGGATTTCAAAAATTAGGATAGCATTATTCTGGGACACCATAGTCTTCGTTTTATTATTAATACTTTTAAATTATTATTGTCATCATCGTCATCATCGTCGTCATCATCATCATCATCATCATCATCATCATCATCATCATCATCATCATCATCATCATCATCATCATGCATTTACTAGGCGTCACTATTTCATAGCGATCGAACATAAATTGATGGCAGCACTGAGCAGTTGTGAGTAAAGGACTTGCTCAAGGTCCCCACAAAGTCACCTTCACAGGAAAAACTTGAACCCGTACTCTTCCCGTTATAAGGCCAATCGGTTACCGTGTTTAGGTGATCCACAGTCAGCAAAGAAACATAGTCGCGGATTATCATCAAAGTCTCAGAACCCCGCGAGTGAAGCATAAGAGATGGGATAAAGCCAGTGATTAATCACTGTGGGATCTTGTTTACTTGTTCAATAAACTTTGTTCTTTGGAAAAATTTCAGTTCTTAGAATACTAACACTATCCTGATACCTTTAAGATCGCGTTATATAATATATGGCTAGCCTCTAACACAGCTTATGATGTGACCTAATGTGATGTAATGTAGTAAGGTAATTTCATAAATACTCAAACGTAAATACTGTGAGCCTGTGAGGTAACTAAACTGTGCTCTGTTTTTAGATCTCTTGATGCAGACATACATACTTACACACATGCACATACATACATACGCACATACATACATACATACATACATACATACATACATACATACATACATACATACATACATACATACATACATACATACATACATACACACATACACACACACACACACATACATACACACACGCACATACACACACGCACAGACACATGCATACGTATATACAACCAGACATACATACATGCATATACAGTGATGGGCAAGAGTTAACTAAAAAGTTGCTAGCTTTTAGTTTAACTAAATTTTTTTTAGCTAAGGATGAAGTTTAACTTTAAAAATAGTTTAGTTAAAACAATAATTTAACTAAAAAAATTTAGTTGCTAACTAAAAAGATTAACTAAAAAATCAGCAATATGCAACTATTTTTCCTCAATGAACATTGAACACTGTCAACAACTCAACGCGACGTTTACTTGCTTATTAACACTGGTGTTGCCTCTGTATAGAATACAGTGTGTAGTAAGGCATTGTGTAAACAACGACATTGTTCTTTGTCATTATTATTCTTTATAAAATGTGAGTTGAGTCTATAGCAAAGATTTGAATTAAAGGTTACTTCAGTAAAAATGAATAGTTTATTAATCATTACTTGCCTCACTGAGGTAAAACTGAAAGAAGGCAAAGCAAGTGTAAGAACTTCACTGCAAACAGTCGATTTTGTGTGAATAAAAGGATCTCTGAAAATATTACGTCTACAACCAACTTTCTGAACCACATCAAGGTAACATGTTATTCATTATTAATCATTACTAAAAAATAGTTTAGCACCCATCACTGTACATACATACATACATACATACACAGACGTACATAAGTACATACATGCATACATATGTACCTGCATACATACATACAGTGACAATGTCGTCCATGCATACATACATACATACATACATACATACATACATACATACATGCTACATACAAAAATGCAATTCAATCGGATCTATATATTCTATTTCAGTTTACAGAGTACTTAGCCTTAGCCTAAACCTAAGCGGTAATTATAAAGGATAATTAGAAAAGGATAATTAAAAAGGTTAAGTGTCCATTTAATTAACGCATGTTCGGATGCACTGCGCCTAAAATAAATGAAATATGATGTTGTTGATGATGATGATGACGACGATGACGATAACCACACCAACAACAATAATAACAATATTAATGATAATAAATAACAATAAGCATATTCGCCAGATGGCGATTCAGTCTGAATCAGTGTTCTCAAGCAGCGTGGCTGTTGTGTGTGATATATTATTCACCTATCGATGGCTGAAAACGTAACAGAGTTTTGTTAAGGAATTTTTAAGTTCACGCAATTGTAATGTAATGTTCTCTTAGTCGTTCTGTTAAGTTTTTCGCATGTTTGTATTGGTTAGTCACTTGCTGTTTAGCGACGCTTTGTCGTAACTAAGATGATTATCGTCGCCTCTTCCTTTATCCATGCTTTGGACTGGCACTACCAGAGTAGGGCGGTGCCGGAATTGCATGTCTGTATGTAAGAGCATGTTGAGGCAGGTATATCCAGTCTATATACTATTATTATTATTATTATTATTATTATTATTATTATTATTATTATTATTATTATTATTATTATTATTATTATTATTATTATTATTATTATTATTATTATTATTATTATTATTATTATTAAAGCAGTTTTATATAGCGCCCCTTCAAGATTACCTACTCAGAAGCATTCCCAGCCCAACCACGGTCGTACAGAGTAGTTTTGAGGACCATAGGAAACAAGGTGAAATGACCAGTCAGTATTTGGCGGAGCGTGGTAGGGAGCCCATTCCAGGTCATGGGGGCAGCCACAGAGAAGGCACGGTACTGCCGTATAGCTGTCCGCTCGCGGCGAACAATGAGCTTAGCTTGCGCAGCTAAGCGGAGAGAGCAACGACGCTGCCAACATGAGGTGGGACAGCAGAGCTCCAGCAGGTATGGGGGAGGGCGGAGGGTGGTGGCAAGCCCTCAAAGCACCGCCGGACCAAGGCAGAGATTCGGTAAGTGATGCGCTGTGGGTAGGGGAGCCAGTGGAGGACATCCTTCATATACGCAGACACACTGCCAAATCCGGGAAGCGACCTAAAAGGCGGACAGCAGAACGCAGGATTCTGTTCAGGGGCTCAATCCGGCAGGCCGGTAGTTCGTCATATATGGTCCAACCGAGAAACAACAAATGCATGGACAAGCGTGGAAGGTGCACCGGGGGACAAAGAGCGGGAAATCACCTTAAGCTGCTGCAGCTGGTAGTAGCAGCTGCGGGAGAGAAGATTTATATGCCGCGTTAGCAGTCCTGCAAGGTATTAGGGTCGACTGTAAAGGACATAGGCGTAGACTCTGGGGGGGGGGGAGGAAGCAGGGCCCCCCAATAATTGGGATGGACTGTACACCCAATGCAACAAGCGTAGAATGAATAACCAAATCCCCCAAATTTTTGGTCAAGTTTACGCCAGTGTTAAATGATTCCAGTAAAAAAACACTTTGTAGTGTACCCCTTCCTGTTTCGCATTTACCATTACCCTCCTCCTCTCTGGACGTCCGCAGTACTCCGCACCTAATCGCCAAATGAACCCAGAAAACGCCAACAATACGAGCAACGTTATAGCATTAAACTAATATATGTCTTATTCAACAAGTCTTTCTCCAGTATTTGTACTCCCTATAGCATAATTGGATAAGAAGCGCCGGTGGAGGAGAAATCTCGACTATAGAGCACACTAATGTTGCATCATTAATATACTGTAATTATAGTATTCAATATTTATTTTTATGGATGATCTACGAAATCATTGTTGTACCATTACATATCACACTATAAATACCATACCCTACAACACTGCGGTATAGACTTCACTATAGCGACTATTCTCGACTATGGTTATTATTGTCTGTGAAATCTGGAACTGCTAACAGTATTATTCTATGAAGAAACTATGAAATTAAAAAAATTGAATGAGAAAAATAAAAATTTGAAATTCGACAATGAATTATAACTTGTGACTACGGCTTTTTCCCTTGAAGGAACGTCTTATGTAGCGCTGTCATCAGATAACATCCGGCAAAAAGATAATTATTGTCTGTTGATAACGACGGTACAGTGAAGTCAGATTTGATTAGGCTGGATCAGATTAGACTTCACCGGAAGCGTCCATCAATTGATGCCTCTGCATTATGACGACATGTCTATAGCAGTGATTAGAACATATAAGATTAGGTCAAATCATAGATTAGATTTATGTGTCACAGCCTTCTACATTCCATTCCTCTATGGTCCATATGCGGCCGGCGCATAACCCAGTCGTCGTTATTCCACTATGGTCCGGCAATCCAATTCCCGAAGTGGAGGCCATGTTTTCCCTTTCCATCACCAGTTCTTTCTAAATTCATCGTACGCTCTTCCCTCGGGGGAATTGAGTCGCTGTCGGAATGCGCGACGATGGCCATCGAAAGCGAGCAATCGGATTGAATGAGAACTGACGGACGGACTGCGCTTCTCTGACTGTCTGACTTATTTGCATCGCAACAATCGCTTCGAAAACAACTCATTACTCATATACAGTCGCCCGTATAGGAAGATATACGCGTCCGTGTAATAACATACACAGGGACGATCACACTTCCATAAAACAAATTACGGCCATTTTCGGACAAGGGTAGATACACAAAAGTAGACACAAAAGTAGGCCTACGCCCATAGAACGACATACAAAAATGCGAGCACATGGTTCATCACAGAGAAAAGATACATCCACACAGAAGCAATACGCAGTCAAAGGCACCTCGTCCATGCAAGAACAGCATATATAGAAAGATAAGCACACGTCCTTACATGTAGAAACATACACGAAGAAAAAGAAACGTTTATAGCCAAAAATGCAAACACACAGTCAATATCACGTTCATAGAATAACACAGAGCAAGACAATTAAGCACACGCGCATAGTAAGTTTACACCATACAGAACAAAAACAAGTTCATAGTAAAGCAGCACGCAGTTAAAGACATGTCCAAAGAAAAACATACAGGAAGACAGGCACACGCCCATAGAGAGACAAAAAGGTAAACACGCGTCCATTTAAAGACAGAGAGAAGGACAAGACACGTTCATATGAGCACATACAGAAAGACACGACCAATGAACACTCACTAGTAACATTAAATTTTGAATAGGCAGGACACCAGACGAGTGACCTACTTACAGAAAGACACGACCAATGAAACACTCACTGGTAACATTAAATTTTGAATAGGCAGGACGTCAGACGAATGACCTACTTGCAGGAACCTTCGCTCTTCAAATAAAGTCTGCTTAACACTTTAACAACGAGCTACATTGGTTTCCCAGTCAGTTTTAGTTCACTGTCGTCCTTAACGCGTTAAAGGAGAGACTATAGTAAGATTAATCTGATCTATACTCTTACGTGGATACTGCTAATGCGCTTTTTCCTAACATACGAGAACCACCAGTCAATGATCGATTCAAAATAACACTAACAGATTTGGGTAATCCTGGATTTTAGCGTCCGAAATTATTGTCATTGAAACGTTCTAATAATATAATATACAATAATACAATAAATAATCATCGTTCATCCAACTTCTAGTGTCAGCTATATTTTAATCGAATATCCAGCTTCTAGTTTCCTGAATATTTTCATCAATCTTCTTACTTCTAGTTCGAGTTTTACTATCAAATGTTTTCATCGCTCATACACGGGAATAATATCGCACTAAAACGATATATTTTCATTGCAATTCCAACTTCTAGTTTGACTTTTTTTATGTAATATTTTAATCAATCATCCGGCTTCTAGTTTATTTGATATTTTCATCAATCTTCCAACTTTTTGTTTGAGTTTAACTGTGAAATGTTTTCATCGCTCATGCAATGTAAATAATTTCGGACGCTAAAACCCAGGATTACCCAGATTTGGTGAAGAGAATCAAAAGGCAATGAAGATTCGATATAAAAATGAAGGTTCAATGTAAACTCAAATTTAAATAATCACAAACTTTGAAAGAGTCGAAGGCGATAGTTGTATCATTATGTATTCTGTAGGAAGAAAGTGAAGCTGGAGGTGTTCCCGCTTGAAGCAAGAATCATACAGTTCGCTATATATATAACACTCTCAAATATTTTTCTTATATCAATACCCGAACTTCACTTAGACCAATTGGTAAGCATTTAATCCACCCGGTACAGTCAGACACCATTTGAACCTGCGCGTTGTCTTAGCTAGGGTGAAATGCTTAACAGTCGTCCCTAGATCAAAAAGGATTCTTCTTGCACTTTCTAAAACACTTGAAAGTGTTCTTTTTCGCCGGAGTTGAACTTGAAGAGCCTCTGAGAAGTTATCTTGAAGGGGTGCTATATAAATGTTTTGAATGAATGAACTTAGGAATCGTGCAGATGCAAATCCTAAAAGGAATGGAGGTAGGAGATATTCACAGTGTGCCTAACCACTCGCTAGATTTTGACACGGAACGGACCTTGACCCATCCTACCTCGTTGCGTTTTCGATAGAGCGCCTATCAACGAGTTAATTACCGCAACGTAGCTGTTTTGAGCGCAGGACAAGTGCAGAGCTATCGATTATGATTACGATCTGGACCGGTATCCGCCTACAGGTAACGGTTGAGCCATATACTAAAAACAGCATAATAAAGACCAGGCTAATCTTTAATGTAGGTCTCAGCTGATTACACTTTATAGCGACAATATCACCACAAGTAAACACCAATCGCTGGTCGCTTCTGGAGATACAGTATATTTAGTTAAAACAATAATCCGTCGGAAAAGTACAATCGAAATCCAATATGTACCATATGCTTCCGCGGATATTTCATCTGCAGACGATTGAAATATTTATCTTGTTTGCGGTGGACGTGGAATCGACTTCGTAATGAAGAGATACAGCGTTGGGCCGATGCCATTACATGTTGGCAAGGAACAACCTGTTTTGGACCAAAGTCCGACAGAAGGGGCGGCCTAGAATCTGAAGCGAGAGACATTACTCGAAGTATATACATCGTCAAATTAAGTTGACACTAAATGGTGGAGGTTTTGACTGACGCAGAATTGGAGCTCCAAGAAAAAGTGAACAGTTGAGCCTTGTGAATGTTTGCCAAGTTAAAGATGTATCTCCAACAAGACATTCGTTTAATTAAGTTTTAGATACACATATCTACATGAACTTCTGAAGGGATATTTGCCCGAGTGCTTTGCAATCGGGGTATAGTCACAGCGGCGTAGCTAGGATATTTTGAGCCCGGAGACGAACTATGAAATTGCCCACCCCAACGTTTAATTCGTTTCACATTTTCCAAATACATCGCCATTTGTAATCAATAGGGCCTATATGGTGCCCCTTAGTGCTCAATGGGGAGCCAAAATCGTACCTGACACCCGGTTTGTAAGTAATGAGGTTATAACTGGATTTTTTTGGGTGCCAAAATTACATTTTATAAATTTATTTGGGATAAATTAGTTAAAATTGCACCAAAATTAAGAGTCAAATTACAATTATTAATTTTAACCCTTTTTTGGTGCCCCTTCCTTTGGCACCCGGGGACACATGTCCCCTCTGCATCCCCTAGCTACACCTCCTAATAGTCATACTGATTTTAAAGGGAGGCCTGTAACTTGCAAGCGTAACCGTTAATGTATGTGTATATATTTACCGTACGGTTGTCACTTTCTGTGTATGTGTCCGCGTCACACAGTTTCTGTTGTATGTATTTACCACTTTCAGTGTTTGTGTCACTATCAGTATCTGTGTATGTGTATACCTGTCCCTGTATATCCCTGTGTGTGTGTGTGTGTGTGTGTGTGTGTGTGTGTGTGTGTGTGTGTGTGTGTGTGTGTGTGTGTGTGTGTGTGTGTGTGTGTGTGTGTGTGTGTGTGTGTGTGTGTGTGTGTGTGTGTGTGTGTGTGTGTGTGTGTGTGTGTGTGTGTGTGTGTCACTGCATTGGTGTGCTTGCGTTCAGATTACGGAAATCGGAAAGTATAGGCGTCTAACTCGAGACGACGTGTGTGGTCGGAGGTCAGCGCTGGGGATATTTGATGGACGAGACCTAAGGGGATCGTTACATTAAGGAGGCTTCAACTGCATATGGTTGCCTGGTGGGCACCACTTCCGGTGGACCCGACAACGCACTCGCATTCGCTTGACCCTGGGGTCAGAATGCTTAGAAATCATCTGATAAAACGAGGCAGAATCTAAAACTTTTTGTCTGAAAGGTCACTCTGGCTTTGTGGGTTAAGATAAAGTAAGGTAACACTGTGCTGCAGTGTTACAAGGTAAGGTAAAGTAAGGTAAGGCAAGGTAAGGTCAGGTTAGATAAGGTCAAGTAAGGCAAGGTAAAGTAAGGTGAGGCAAGGTTAGGTCAGGTTAAGTTACGTAAGTTTAAGCAAGGTAAGGCAAGGTATGATCAGCTTAGGTAAGGTCAAGTAAGGTAAGGTAAAGTAAGGTAAGGCAAGGTATGGTCAGCTTAGGTAAGGTCAAGTAAGGTAAGGTAAAGTAAGGTAAGGCAAGGTATGGTCAGCTTAGGTAAGATCAAGTAAGGTAAGGTAAAGTAAGGTAAGGCAAGGTATGGTCAGCTTAGGTAAGATCAAGTAAGGTAAGGTAAAGTAAGGTAAGGCAAGGTATGGTCAGCTTAGGTAAGGTCAAGTAAGGCAAGGTAAAGTAAGGTAAGGCAAGGTATGGTCAGCTTAGGTAAGGTCAAGTAAGGTAAAGTAACAGTTGTCTCCCCGAATTTTGAAGAAACCTTTGGATTGCTATTTTTGTAAAAATAATTTGCCAAGTGGGAACTTGACCACTGAGCCCAGGCAGCAGCCGCGTCAACACGTTGCCACCAACACCATAGCAAAGATTAATGAGTTTTGTCTATTATTATTCTGTTTATATTGTTTCGCATTATAGCAAATTATTTTTTCAAGTCATTTTTACTCACACTCTCTAGGATGTGTTTTTTTTATTCTTTTACGGACTTTGTGTTTATGTAAAGTATTTGAGCAATCTGTCAAAAATGTGTGTTAAGTCTTTTTTCTGGAAAAATAAATATTATTTATTATAATACAACGAAACTTTAACCTGACATCCACTCAAGATGAAACACAATACACACAGTAACTTCAGATAAATTTAGCAAAGCCTCTGTAATTATAAATAATAATAGAGGACCATGCGGCTATGCCAAAGCGAAAAGCAGTCTATGCTAATTATTATTGACATCATTGACTCATTTTTCCATTTTCCCCACAACTCTTAAGCAAATGAAGCGAACTAATTTCCGCTGAATTGAGTTAACACCTGTGATTTTGATTTGCATGTTTACCAATTTCTATCAAGCTGAAAGCGAGTTAGAACACTGTCGACCCCTTTTTTTGAATATATCGATTGCACAAAAAGTGATTTAGAAAAAAAGGTTTCCGAGTAATGCTCTGAAAAATATGTGCATACAGAGTATGTTCTTCTCAAAGGTAAATCATATGACACGTTGAAACAATACCGCGAGTTGGGTATATAGATTCTTTGATGATTCAGCTGCAGATGTTCCGATAATTATGTATACATTAAAATCGATGGTTGGTGTAGCGGACTGTGTCCATGATTTGAAGCCGGAGATGAGTATATAGTTTCCTCAGGTCGAACAATTAATTAGATTGCTGCTAATCTCACCAGCTTCATCAGCGGAATCATAGCTTAGTTTTAGCTTGCTTCGGTTAAAGACCTGGTTGCGCAGTACAATAGATCAGAGCGGATTCAACTCGATCGCTGTTTGTCACACACATAAAAATATTCTGGACAGCCCTGAACTTGGTTGAGCTGGAAGAACATTTTTATTTCGAGAAGTGATATTAGGTAGAATTTGTCTGGTTCTTTTGCGTGGTATAGTGAGTGCATAGAGCACATTAAGTGACATCTTAAGTAGGTTAAAGTGTTACTAACTAAATAAAAATCAATTAGCTTTAGATTTGAATTAGTTTGCATATGTTTATACAATTTGATGAAAATATATATCTACATGCCGCTACAAAGTGCCTGCCATTTCCTTTATAACGCATTTTCGTGCACAAAACAAAGGTCAACTAAATTTCTCGCGTTCACGCGCGAATATTGGTTGACCCAGTTCAAAAGTCCCCCCCATCTGTGAAACAAGATCACCGCCTCTATACCCAATCGACAAATTTCCCTTCATAGTGGGTATACCTCTCGCTGACAAATCTCTCTTTGATGTTTCGCTATAGCATCGTCTAGTTTTCCATCCACATCCTGCGATTACAAGACCCAATCGCCATGACTAAACGTTCGACTAACAAATCGAGGGTTTCACAGTTCTCTACAATACGAAGGATCTGGCCCTGAAGCATAGAAGACGGGAGCAAAGCGGCTTCACTCGAGGCAGGTCCACCACAGACAGGATTTTCACCTGAAAACTCTAATCCAGACACGACGAGAGTACCAATAGCGACTCTGGATTGCTTATGTGGACTTGAAGGCTACATTCGACTCATTAGATCGGGAAGCACTCTGACGCTTCCTTCATCACTGGGGCCTCCTGGCCAAGAATGTCTGACTCATGCGCGCCTTATATGCTGACACCCTGAGTCGTGTTCACACGGAAGAGGAAACATCTGAGTGGCTTACAGTTCTAACTGGGGTACTCCTGCAGGGCGATCAAGTGGCTCAAGATCTCTTTGCGATACCAATGGACGAAACTATGGAGCCCACAGTTCGTTGTGGCATGTGGTGCCACTATCGGGAAGGATGTCTTCAGAGATCTAGACTATGCAGACGATGTTTAACCTCTGGCGGTAATGGTGCCAAAAAGGTAGTTGAAGGTCTTCGTGTCACGTAAGTTTGAATAAAAACTCCAACCATGGACTGCAGAGTGTCTCGTTGAGTGTAACTCCTTTGTAAGTAATTAACACTTCTCTTTCCATTCAGACGAAGGAAAGGCACAAGACGACACCTGGAACCGAAACAGTCAAGCTGTCACATCTAATATACATGAAGGCAATACAAAGTAGAAACGCTACAGCGTGGCAAAGCAACTCAAGGCAATTTATCATAAGCTAGGGATAGATATACATGTAGTAAAGGTACATTCTCTAAAGTTATATCTGATAAGATTAGTGTGGCTTGAACGCTCTCGAACATAAACTGTTTGGTTTCAAAGCGCATTCATTGACGTCTGCTGCGAGACATTTTTGTTTAATAACTTCGAAACGCCACATTAATGCCTGGATATAATAGGCCACAGTAACTGCTTATTAGCGGAAGGTTGATGTCTATAATGGCGTCCATGTTTCAACAATGTCTGCCGTTTTCAGACACTATATAAAGACAGAATTCTCATATTCATTAAATGCATCTGCGAACAACTATCTCTTAGTTTAAGAATTCGGTATAGTTGAAGGCTATTTCGCCCGAGGCGTATAGACAACAGAAACCTACCTAATAAGGGTGATATGAACATATTTCTTTCTCGGCTTAAGACTTACCTCTTTCAAATTGCTTATCTCGTACAGGGTGCCTCTCTGTTTTAGTCGACTGATCTTCTGGATGTACATCCTCTGATTACGGCTTGGAGCGCCAAAGGTTGATGCCTTGTGCATTAGACGTGATAGAATTTACTAATTAATCATGATAATGACGGTGAGAGAAACGAAGCACCTGCATGGACGTCGCCCTGATCAACAACATATTCTTAGTCCTCTATCTTCATGTATAAACACGCAACACCTTTCGAATTTGTCGATGTCCTTCCTTCTAACCAGATTGTATCTTTTCTTGTAATTTTGTGTTTGGACTCTGGTGGAGCGGAGAGGGGTGGTGGGGGGTGGTGGGGGTTCAGAAAAACGGCTACGTGTGCACTGGACTTAGAGTGGTGATGATGATGAGGATGATGTTGGTTATGATGGTGGTGGTGATGACGGTGGTACATGGTGGTGATAATGATATATAAAGATGATGATGATGGTAATGATGGTGATTATAATGATGATGATGTGGTGACGGTTACGATGCTGGTGGTGGTGGTGGTGGTGATGATGATGATGATGATGATGATGATGATGATGATGATGATGATGATATAGGCCTTATGTAGAAGAACATCACTCGGATGGTCAAACAAGTGGGCAGCGATCGCCAATAAACCTATTCACTTTAAGAACACTAAATATAAGTTGACTTAGGGGCCATCCATATATTACGTACAGAAAAATCCGGGAAAATTGGACCACTCCCCCTGTTCGCAAGCGTATTTTCTTCCACCCCCCCCCTGAGTACGTACGTTTGACGCACCCCCCCCCCCGATGACCAGCTGCAGAAAGTGTCTCCAGGCAGCCTGTCTGCACTTTAGGCCAGATTATTGAAGGGCCAATATAGACAAATTATAGGTGTCGTTCACAGCACAGAATAACTGCACGTGGCTTTTATATAATGTAATAAAATGCCATGGGACGACTATAGGATAATACAGAGTTATAAATAGGCTAATGTGGACGTCATAATTAGAAATTTATTTTGGGTACGTACACATTTTGTTACCCCCCTCCCCCCGTTCGCACCCGTACGCAAAATCGCCAAAATCCTCCCCCCTCCCCCCCTAAGTGCGTACGTAATATGTGGATGGCCCCATACTAGATAAACAAGTGTATTACTCACGTAAAACATGAAGCACATGTCTACTAGTTGTCCGCCACATATGGCAGACGACAGATGCCTTTGTGTCTGCAGGTTCTAGACAATTTTCGTGCGACTGTCTTCAAATTCACGGAAGACTTGAATGCGGAATATTCTCGGAGATTTGAACCGACGGGTCTCTAAGGGGAAGGACGTCGGGTGAATTAATGACTCGGGAAACCCCAGTGGACTGAATCTGTAATATAAAGAACTTCAGACGCACTCTGGATCAAGCCCTTGAGATCCACTGTAACCGAGACCTGTTCTAACCGCATTAAGCGGACGAAGCAACCGATCTCGCTGGGGTTACATATATACAGGGAATTTCGGATCACCTTAATAAACTAATCATGCTCGGAAGCATACAGCATGATACAGGTGAAGGCAGCATGCTTGTTTAGACGTATCTATATATAGAAACTCCTCATATGCGTAAAGGCAGCGGTAACGCACTTTGTTATACGTCTCTCTCTCTGTCTCTGTCTGTCTGTCTGTCTGTCTGTCTCTCTCTGTCTCTGTCTGTCTGTCTGTCTGTCTGTCTGTCTCTCTCTCTCTCACACTCAATATTTATATGTATATACAGTATATACATATATTATATACTAGCTGGATTACCCGGCGTTGCCCGGGGTTATAAGTTTCAATCCCTGCACACCCACCACCCACCACCCACCACCCCCACCACCACCACCCCCACCACCCCCCACCATCCACCCCCCACCATCCACCACCCCCATCACCACCCCCCCCCACCCACCACCCCACCCCTCCCCCACCCACCACCCCCCTCCCCCACCCACGACCTCCCACCCCCACCATCCACCCCCATCACCACCCACCACCCACCACCCCGACCCCCACCCGCCTCCCCCACCCACGACCCCCACCCCCCAGCCCACCCACCACCCCCTCCCCCCACCAGCCTCCCCCACCCACGACCTCCCACCACCCCCCACCTCCCCCCACCCACCACCACCCCCCCCCCCACCACCACCACCCACCACCACCCCCAAATTGACTTACCAACAATAAATGTCTCTTCGATGTTTGTTACACGTGCATGCATCCAATGCAGTAATCCTAATGTCACTGCAGGGACTGCATCCAATGCAGTAAGCCTAATGTCACTGGATGGACGGTAATTTTCCTATCGCTTGGGGCGATGTTTTGGCCGTTTTTCACCATGGTAGCGGTGAAAACGGGGGTCGCCAACCCCTCCACTGGGTGTCCGAAACCGAGGCCGACCCAGTAGTGAAGGTTTCGAGTGAAAAGGTGCAAAATTGTAGAAGTTAAGCCCGGTCAAACACACACACACACACACACACACACACACACACACACACACACACACACACACACACACACACACACACACACACACACACACACACACACACACACACACACACACACACACACACACACACACACACACACACACACACACACACACACACACACACACACACACAGAATTCTCGCTTTATTAATATAGATATATGCACACATAAAACAATGGAATACAATTGTATTTGACAATGCCCTCCTTCCAAACTTTAAAAGTGCAGACGACCATACCATAGAACATCGATGACGCAGAGTAATTGCGAGTGAAGGACTTCCTCAAGGTCCTAACACAGTGACTGCCCGAGCGGAGGATCGAACCCATACTCTCCGTGTTACAGGCCATTCGACTACCGTGTACCAAACCTACACAACAACCATGGAGGCGTGAAGGCAAACGTAAGAGACGTCTCCATAGCAACTCCTCAGAGGCATGGTCACTATAGTTGTAAAGGACGCCTCGGCTGAACCACAAACACAATGGACACCTTACTTACTTACGTTCTTATATCCACAACAATCGATCACCTCATCATTCGCCTCTCAGTTTACGTTGCCACTCCCTGTCCAATGAAGCACGAAGGGCTGAATGGGTGCCACGTGGCGTGGTAATCCACAAGCAGGGTAATCCATCCAAGCGGGACATATGAAAGCGCTATATAAACTCGAGATGTATTACATTCATTTAGCTAATCAGGTGTTCGCTTGACTGCATTGAAACCGTCTCAGTATGACTTCTTTTTATCTCTTTCACACTTTATTAGGAACTCAGTGGTTCGGGTCGGAAGCGCCGCTGATGAGAATCTGCTTGAAGCAGCGCTTTATCAATGTCAGATTAAATTACGATTACGTGGGGCGTGGTGGCTCAGTGGTAAGTTCGGCGCCTTGTGACCTGAGGGTTGCAGGTTCGAATCCCGGACTCGGATCACCAGCGGACATCGATTTCTGGACAACCCCTCGGATACGTCGCAGCGTTCGTGAATAAGCTGGTGCTTTGCGCTAAGCTTTACAGTGGCGCTTTAGAAAATTGGAGATTACGATTACGATTACGATCCCACTCTAGCCGCTGCGTACGGACCTTGGGCAAGTCCTTCACTCGCGATTGCTCGAGGCGCTTCGGCGTGAAAACTCCGACACAGCATCAAATGCTGTAGTCGGGAGCGCCTCTGAGTAGGCTAGTAGTAGACTTGAGGAGGCGCTATAGAAATATCCGAAATAAATAAATAAATAAATTAGATTTACGTTGTTCCAGTAAACGTTCAAAGAAACTGAAACGACTCTGATAACAATATATCGATAAATTATATCAATAAAATTGCATTTATAACATTGTATCGATAACATTATGTCGATAGCATTATATCGCTAACATCATATCAATAACACTGCATCGATAACATTGTATTCCTAACATTATGTCGATAACATTATATATCATATTATATAACATACATATCGATAACATCATATTAATTAAATTGCATCGATAACATTGTATTGATAACATTGTATCAATAACATTATATCGATAACATTATATCAATAAAATGGCATCGATAACATTGTATCGATATTAGGAACTCACAACTCAAAGCCTCCGATTAGCGATCACTGTGAGAGGCGCTTTATAAATGTTCAGATACAATACAATCGATAACATTATGTCGATAACATTATATGACATTATATTGATGACATCATATCAATAAAATTGTATCGATAACATTGTATCGATAGCATTATGTCGATAACATTATATAACATTATATTGATAACACTGTATCGATAATATTATATCGATAATATTGTATCGATTATGTTACATCGATAACATTATATCGATAACACTGTATTGCAAATCAAACAAAAAGAACAAACGTTGAACAATGTCGATTGTCAATGGTATGATATGTTAAACAAACACAGCATTTTTAATTGTTTCTAGATTTAATGGCAGATCCCATGTTGTACATGATTAATTTAATAAGAAGCTTTTACTTAACCTACATGTGTAAATGGGATCGTTGAAAATAGGAAAATAACTCAACCTGATTGGTCCATTAGGTTTTCGCTGGTGGCCCGAGAATAGGCGGCCATTGAATGATCGCTCGTCTTTGTGTGGCACTCGGTTTCAGACGTCATAAATAAGAACCAGCCAACACCAGAGGGCGAGTCGTCGGTGGCAGATGAAAGAGGCAGTCGCTCCGGGTGCAGTAAGATTTATTATAAAGGATTAGACTTCGAGGGTTAGTACGTAGGAGCTATCTGACGCATCTGATGATACGAACTTTAGAAGGCAATTGCGTGACCCTTATAACGGTTCTTACTGAGTTCTTCCTTTGAACCCTTTGATGTAGACAAGGCTCGTAATCGTAATCTCAAGATTTCTAAGGCGCCACCTGAAAGCTAAGCGCAGGGCACCAGCTTATTCACGAGCGATTGTAGTCTTATATATCCTAAATTGCTAACAGGTCACCAACAAATTGACATCAATTCGATTTAATTTATACTGCCCCTTTTAACAGCCTCACAAAGGCGAGATAAACATCGTAGATGCAGTGGTGGCGCCAGACATTTTTTGTAACCGGGGCATAGCCAGGACAGACACACAAGTAAGTAACCAGTGCAAAGGCGATTTATGCCCCGATAAATTCTGGACAGAGGACAAATTCTGGCAGGGCAACGACCAGGGCAAAGGCTTTTTTACCAGGGCATTTGCCTTGGCTCGCCCTGGTCCAGCGCCGCCACTGCGTAGATGGCGTCAGTGATCCAAGTCAGGTCTATTCCAATTGATTATGACTCTTGATTGTGATTTTATTCGAAGCAACCATCGAGTGATATCTTGGATATTATGATAAAGGCGCTATAGAAGTTGTTGGATTAGATTAGAGTAGAGGTCGGTAGCAGATGTGAGAGGGACATAAAAATGCGCATAGGAAAGGCGAACGCTGCTTTCGGAAAACTTGCCAAGATATGGAAGAAAAATGGGTGCAGTCTGAGACCAAAGCTGCGACTACATATTGCGCTGTAGTCCTGAGAACACTCCTGTATGGAGCAGAGACATGGGAATGACGGCGGCGGACAGGAGGAGACTGCAGGAGGCGGCACACCACAGACGGTTAAGAAGAATTCTCCGTATATCATGGCGAGACAAAGTTACCAACTAGATCATAAGAGAAAGGACAGGGCAGGAGACCATGGAAATCATCATCAGAATGAGAAGGTTGAGATGGATGGGGCATGTTTTCCGCATCGACGACGGCAGAAAAGCGAAACAGGTGAGGAACTGGGACGCTGGAGGGAAAAGGAAAAGAGGAAGGCCGAGAAAGAACTGGCCAGAGACAGTCAGAGACGACCTAAGATATCTGGAGATGACATGAAAGGAGGCGGAGAGGCTGGCAGTGGACAGAGGGGAGTGGAGGAGATGCGTCGCCTGATGTGCAGACCTGCACAGGAAGGACTAAGGTCTAAGGTAAGAAGTCGATAGACAACGGCGATGAAAGCGGACGTTGAGAAAAGGAATTTGAGATTGAGAAGGAGGTCAGCTGTGGTGCACGTCTCAACGAGCTCTATCCACTTGACTCGCAGGTGGTTGCAATGGAAAATCTCAAGACCTCCGCTTCCATTATGCGAAGAATAAGAGGAGAGAGTCTTTCGTTGCAGATCGACTACGCGGAATTCAGATCTCTGTCTCTGTCTCTGTCTCTCCATGTCCTTCTGCCTCTCCCTCTGCCTCTCTGTCTCTCTCTCTGTGTCTCTCTCTGTGGCTCTCTGTGTCTCTCTCTGTGTCTCTCTGTGTCTCTGTCTCTCTCTTCCTCCTTCCCCTCTCCCTCTCCATCCCTCCTCTCTCTATAACCACACTAAGCGGATGAAGTGAGGGGCGTGGTGGCTCAGTGGTAAGTTCGGCGCCTTGTGACCTGAGGGTTGCAGGTTCGAATCCCACTCTAGCCGCTGCGTACGGACCCTGGGCAAGTCCTTCACTCGCAATTGCTCGTGGCGCTTCGGCGTGAAAACTCCGACGCAATATACCAATGGTGTAGTCGGGAGCGCCTCTGAGTAGTAGTAGACTTGAGGAGGCGCTATAGAAATATCCGATATAAAAAAATGAAGTACCTGGACTCACTGGGGTTACCGATACACAGAATTTCTCTCTGTCTGTCGCTCTCTGTCTGTCTGTCTGTCTGTCCTTCCGTTCGTCTATCTCTCTTAGGTGTTAACAATCTCTCTTAGGTGTTAACAATCTCTCTTAGGTGTTAACAATCTCTCTTATGTGTTAACAATCTCTCTTAAGTGTAAACAATCTCTCTTAGGTGTTAACAATCTCTCTTAAGTGTTAACAATCTCTCTTAGGTGTTAACAATCTCTCGTACGTCTCTTATCAATCTATCGCACGTCTCCGATGCGCTACGTCGGCTGCGCTGGTACCTTGTCTCTACGGCGACCAAGATGTCATAAGTTGTGACTTCCGCCGCGTAGTTAGACCTGTTGTCAAGACTTGGAGATGCACAACAATCTAGCGATAAGCATGCACGCTGTACGATGGGGACGATGGTGTAGCGGCATGTACTGTGCCTTGTAACCAGCGTCATTGATGTTCGGTTGTATGGTCGTGTGCACTTCTGAATTTTAGGAGGGCAATACCAAAATAGAGTTGCATTGAATTGTCAATTGAAAGGTCGGGGGTTCAAATCCCCGTCAGGATAAGAAGAATTTCTAACTTGATGCTCAATGTGGCCCTTAGTACCTCGGCATTGTCTTCCGTACCACATGTGCAACATTTTAGTCGTGGTATTCAAGCCACCTCGTCTATTCGGTAGCGCGCTAGGCCTCCAATCCAACGATTTCGGGTTGGAACCTACTGGACGGACTCGTGCTTCAAATACCCGGTAAAAAATTGTTTGTGTAGACTTTTTGTTTCGCACGTCAGAATCAGACTTACTTACTTTCAGCGCGTTATAAGTGCGAGAAATTAATGAAATACATAAAAATGCTACGAGTATATTTATTGTAATGGCTGTTGTGTTGTATGGATCAAGGCAATTCATCTAGACGATTTTATAAAGCATTTTAGTAGCGCAGAAAAATCGCTCCTATAGTGAGGAACTTTATATTCTTGGTTAAGGTCATATGCGCCGTCGTGATTCTTAATCGATTTGGAAAGGTTTGGTCACTTGCAATATGATGAGACATTCAGAGCATTAAACATGATTTCTCGGTCCACGCTTGCCTTTTCATTTCGTTCTCTGTCATGGTAGGCCCCTATATGTCACTGTCTTTGTGTCTTTCAATCTCACCATGTGCCTCTTACTTCCTAATTCTCTCTCACACACACATCCACACACCCACCCACACTCTTCGAGCCATTCTCTCTGTATACATGTCTCTATGTAGCCTAAATCTCTGTCTCTCTGTCTCTGTCTTTGTCTCTGTCTCTATCTCCGTCTGTCTGTCTCTCTGTTTTAGCCTCTCTCGATCCATCTGCCTGTGTCTCTCGCTCACCTACGTCGTTAACCTAGGAAAGCAGCTCAACGCAACCAGCATCCATCGCATCATGCGATATGTAATATATAGCCTACATGGCGAGAAGCGCATGCCTCAACACACGCCGTTGATGACGCCAGCAGTCACTGCTCTGTAATCTCTCCTCCGTTCAAACTCATTTCCACGCACGCTTTCAGGCCGACGAGAGGGATCTTTATGACGCTAATTTGCCTCGCCTCATCCCTTGATCTGAATTAGTGGCGTTGGAGATTACGGGCAGGATAGGAATCACGGACCCAGAATAAACGGCATTTCCTCTTCCACTGGAATCATCCGGAGACAGGAACTGGTTTCTGATTGCGTCAAATAGTTCGTTTGTTCCACGAAGGTTTACGTTAATCAGTAGGTTTGTTTTGTTAATCGATTAATTGATAGAGTTTGCGATTTAATTGGTGTGCTGACGATTGTTATATCGTTGAAACTCTCTGGGTTCTCCGTACGCGTTCTCAACGCAACACAGAATCCGCGTCAGGGAGACAGCTTATCCATCGGCGCTTAGTCAAGTCAGATTCGCAAGACCCAGGTAGAGTTATTGGCCATTAACATTTCTCGCCGTTGACTTGTAGTTTCGCTTAGTGTGACTCAGAGAGGGAAATGGAGATGCCTTCCAGTAGAGTGGAAGCTGACGGCGAGGATATAACCGAGAGGACTGAGTCGCCCATTCTACTCTTCCTGCTGCCCTCAAACTCGACCCTAAACCCTTTGAATGAGCCCCCTCGCTTCAACGAGATATCCATCATAAAGACGATCATCCTAAGCATAATGTTCGTCGTCTCCCTAACCGGAAACACCCTGACCCTGGTCCAGATCGGTTGCCGCAATCGTCGATCCGGTCTCCGACGATCTACCATCCACCAGCTCATCGTCCACCTGTCCATCGCGGATCTCATCGTGACGTTCTTCTGTAATGTAACGGACGCCGTCTGGGCTTCGACGGTCCAGTGGTACGGTGGTACGTGGACCTGTAAAGTGATCAAGTACGTCCAGCTGTTCGGACTCTACCTGTCCACCTACATCATCGTCGTGATTGGACTGGATCGCTGCTTCGCCATCATGGATCCTCTGGGCAGAGGTCACTCAAAGTTCAGGGTCCGCATCATGACTATCACTGCCTATGTCCTCAGCGCTCTGTTCAGCCTCCCGCAGGTAACCAAATAATATATATATATATATATATATATATATATATAGCTTTTGTTTATATGCACATTATGTAGGCATATAGGCAGGGCTGTAGTGGTAAAATTTGAGGTGAGTATACGCTACCGGCGACCAGCGGCGTCAAAAAAAATTTGAAGACCTTTTTTTAGGAACAATTTCTGACTTTTCACCAATTCTTTGAAAATTTTCAGACTTTTTACGATTTCGTCTCTGAAAAAGTTGATGACTTTTTTTTTTTTAGTCATTCGCCCTAAAAACCTTTGAAAACCTCTCTTTTTCGTAAAAATTTCATCTACAGAGGTAAGTATACGCTGTATACCCGCGTATACCCTCGTCTACAGCCATGAGTATACGCTCTCAAATTTCTCTAGAGGTAAGTATACGCTGTATACCCGCGTATACCCTCGACTACAGCCCTGCATATAGGTATATATAAAAACTCAAGTTACCATGAATAAACTGTATGATATGTAAAATATTCCTTAATTTTAAAATGATAGATTAAATAAATAAAAAACTTAAATTAACACAGACAGACAGACAGACAGACTGACTAACTGACAGACTGACAGACTGACTGACTGACTGCAGTCAGACTGACTGACTGACTGACTGACTGACTGACTGACTGACTGACTGACTGACTGACTGACTGACTGACTGACACGGACAGACAGAAGTTGTTCCATCGTCGCTGATGCAGTAGTCCGTTGGAACAATCCGTCGTCATGCGTAGGAAAGAGAGGAGGAGGAGGAGGAGGAGGAGGAGGAGAAGGAGGAGACGAGGAAGGGACTAGTAAGAGGAGGAGGAGGAGAAGGAGGAGAAGAAAGAGGAGGAGGGGGAGGATAAGAAGGACGAGAAAAGGAAGAGGAGGAGGAGGAGGAGGCGGAGAGAAGGAGGAGGAGAAAGAGGAGAAGGGGAATAAGAAGGACGAGAAAACGAAGAGGAAGAGGAGCAGTAGGAGTAGGTGGAGAAGCAGGAGGAGGAGGAGGAGGAGGAGGACTTAAACGGGAAGACGTAGAAGACTAAAGCTACTCCATGGAAAGAATGCGTAATTGGCTGGCGTACAATTTAGACGGGCAATTATTCGCTCTCATTTAATTAGGGGCGTCGTTCGTCCCCCAGTCGACAGATGTCGTCCGCTCCTTCACTCCGACCGTCTTTCTACCAAAGCCTCTGCTCGTCTTACTCACGAAACTATTGTCTAGGAAGAGGAAGTGTTATAGACTGTACAATAGTCTATAACACAACAGTTTACAATACAATACACTTCTGATGTGTCTCTCTTGGTGTGGCGCTATATAAATTTGTAATTTTAATTACAGTTACAGTATAATGGAGTATAGGACAATGAAATACGATAGATTACTTTACAATGTGATTAAATACGTTGATTACAATATATTACCATTCAGTGCAATGCAAAGGATGAACTACAATGAAATACATTTCGGGAAAATACAATAGAATATAGGCCTACGTGTGCCATATTATTCAATACAGTATACAATCAACTTCAACGCAATACATCTCAATACAATATAAATAAACTTCAATGCAATATGAAGTACAATGCAGTACAATTTAAAACAATATACAATACACTTCACTGTAATATACATTTGCAATATAATTCAATGTACAATACACTTCAATATACAATATACAATACACTTCAATACAATATCCAATACATCTCAGTACAAAATACAATACACTTCAATACAATAAACAATATAGTACACGAGATAATGGTCAATTTATTGGTCAGTTGGTTGGTCAGTCGGTCAAAACAAATTGTTCAACTAAATGCTGTTTCCGCTTGTAGCGATGTCCTAGTCGCACACAGCGCTTTCTTATCAATGCATATAGTTAAGGAATTTGTGTCAGGTTGCATAGGATATGACTGAATATATAATATAATAAGTTAAATGCAGCACGCATTAATTTATCAGCGTTAATTAATGAATCAGCATTGTAAGGGATAAAATATTAGAATAGTTTCGAGGTTATATTGCAATTTCGAGACTATTCTAAACGAGGTGGCGACAGTAGTGTAGACGTAAATTTTGTGGTACCGGAGCACTTAATATTCGCTGGTTGAGGCGCAGTAGGTGCCGAAGTGGTGGGGTTTATCCCCTCCCCAGACGACTAGGGGGTCTGACGGAGCGTCATTACTCGTCAGTGAACATTTTATAGGTCCAGATAGAATTAAAATGACAAGAACAGAGTCGTTCGTTATGTGCAGTCAACGTCAATGTCGTGGTCTACGCGGGTGCATGCATCAAGGGAAGAAAACCGACGCGTCAACAAGCTTGTTTACAACGCACGGAAAATTCTGCAGCAAGCTGTCAACATTAATTCGGTGCATGCAACAAGGATATACGTGTTCAGTAGGACTTTCCAGGGAAAAGTACAGTGACGTCACAGAACGTTCTGGAATCCGGGAGAACTCTATATAAGATAGACCTGATGTACAGTGGGGGCCTTTTGACGAAGATTTGTAAACGTTGAAACATTGATCGTATGACGTTCAATCGAGACCAGCCAACCTGTGTGCTGTCTACGATTGTGATATTTGATAGACGAGTTGACTTACTCTACACTTAATCGACTTTATTTTTAATTAAAGATCTTTTAATAGTTCCTTCGTTGGTTCGTCGTTGCGATCGAAGGAGTCGACCGCGACATTATTGGTGTCAGAAGCGGGATAATCGGTGTTGGATCCGGTGAAGAAGACGCGAGCCGGCGGAGGAAGGAGTCAACCCGGAGGATCAAGAGACGGTCTGTTCCAGACAGCGAGCGGATCGAGACGCCTTTCTACCGTGGGAGACGGGTGAATCGGCATACGACAGTCGGACGGACGAAGTGCGTCGTTCGGCTGAGACAGCAGAAGACAGCAGTCAACATACGGGTAAGATCCTAGGTGTTGTCGTGGCTGAGAAGGAGAAAAGAGAGTGGAGTTGCAGCCGAGTGGGAGGCAGCCATTATTTCTCTTTCAATATCTGCTGATTATTTCTTTGCAATTTGATCCATTGTTGTGATCGAGGCCAGACTTGCGTGAGCTTGTATAGTTCTTGCGTACTTGGCGAGTGTACTTCTTTGGATACTGCATAGTTGCACTTTGGGTTGTGGAATTTTCCTTTTGTGTGGCGGGTTTGCCGCGTGGTGTCTGTTTTTTTTGTTGATTGTTGTTGACTGACTGTTTGTAAAAATGGAAGCGTTGACAACAGAGATGCAAGCGAATATTCGCAAAATGTCGTCGGAGCGCCTTAGGGTGTATCTTATGAAGGCAGGAAGGGACGAAGATGATGTTATGTCATGGGATCGAAATCAATTAATGGAAGAATGGGCCATGGAGATTGGAAAAGAGGAAGAGGAATTTAAGGGTAGTCCAATATCTCCAACAGGAGTGGATTACGAGCTGCAGAAGCGCCGTCTGGAGTTCGAAATCCGTAAATATGAAGAACAAAAGGAGAAGGAAGAAAGGGAGGAAAAGAGGAGAGAGGAAGAAAAGAAAGAACAAAGGGAGAAGGAAGAAAGAGAAAGGGAGGAACGGAAGGAGAAGGAAGAAAGAGAAAGGGAGGAACGGAAGGAGAAGGAAGAAAGGGAGGAAAAGAGGAGAGAGGAAGAAAAGAAAGAACAAAGGGAGAAGGAAGAAAGAGAAAGGGAGGAACGGAAGGAGAAGGAAGAAAGAGAAAGGGAGGAACGGAAGGAGAAGGAAGAAAGAGAAAGGGAGGAACGGAAGGAGAAGGAAGAAAGGGAGGAAAAGAGGAGAGAGGAAGAAAAGAAGGAACGGAAAGAGAAAGAAGAAAGAGAAAAGAAGGAACGGAAAGAGAAAGAAGAAAGGGAGAGGAAGGAAAAGCAGGAAGAACGAAATGTTAGAGATTCTTTAGCAAGTCGTACTAAGCGTTATAGTGATGCCCTCAAGAATATTCTTTGGAAATTTCCTTCCGACCCTATAGAAATTCCAGGTTTCTTTGATCACTTGGATGGTTTGTTTAATGTGTATGAGGTGGATGAAGATGTTAGAGCAAAATTATTGCTAGCCATTTTAAGTGAAAGAGCTAAGGCATTAACCATGCGCCTTACTGAGGCACAGCTCCATGACTACAAATTCCTGAAGGAGTTTTTGCTAAGGGAGTTTAAGATAAGCCCTTCAAATCTTAGAGCCCGATTTTGGTCGTTGCACAAAGCATCGGACGAATCATTTACAATCTATTCATCCAAATTGCGTGTGGCTCTTATGTATTATTTGAAAAGTAGAAAGATAACTGATGAGTTTGATAAACTTGTAAGTTTATTGGTTGCGGATCGGCTTAAGGAGTCCTTGTCGAAGGCTTGTTTAGATTATATCTTGGCCCAAGAAAAAGAGGAGTGGTTGAGCTGTGAAGACATAGCTAATGCGGCTGACATTTATGTAGCGTCGCATGATGGTGGGAATGACTTAGTATGCCGTAGTCATCCGACACCGAAGTATAACAATTGGATGAGAGGTCAACCACATGTTCAAGTCAATAACCAGACAGCTCAACCCAAGTCTCCCAAACCGGAAATAAGGGGTGAAGCCAAGATAGGTGCGAGGGTGTCTCAGGAGGAGGCCAAGGTAAAGGGTCTCTGTTTCCTATGTCATCAGAAGGGTCATATGGCAAGGGAGTGCCAGACCAAACCAAGTTCTAAAAAGGTGAGTACTTGTATATTTGGGAACCCAACTGAAGAAGTGATCGACTCATGTGTTGAGAAGGTCAACGTGTTGCATGAGATACCTGAACAAGTAAAGCAAGGGAATTTATTGGATAATTCTAAACCAATAGGGTTGGAAACTGCTGTAAGGGTATACGAGAATAGTATTGATGGATTACACGAGAGGTCGTATATCAATGTACAGATTGAAGATCTCCCTTCTCAGCCAGCATTATCTGATTCAGGAGCAGAAATTTGTTGTATTGATAAGAAATTAATTGAGTCACTAAACTTACCCGTGATTAAACGGATTAATATAATTGGTTTTCAGGGAGAAGGATGTAAGGCAGATGTAGTATACCTACAAATGAAATTAGCTAATTCAATGGAAGGAACGACGAACATTGCGCCATCTTTGTGCGTCATGTTCGCTGTAGTCCCTGAACTAAATGAACGGGTTATTTTGACACCCCATGTTGTGGACCTATTAAGGGATAGTTCGCAATATGTAGTGATGGTAGCTGGCGTAGATCGATGTGTACCAATAAATAAAGGGGCAGAAGAAGATAACTTAGGAGTTAATATCGAGAAAAGTAACAGCAACGAATCCTTGCCGTCAGAAGTGAATGAATATTCTCAGGAGCAACTAGTTGATGATTCAGATAATTTTCTTGATGTTGAGTCAACAGAGTTCAAGTCTGATGAGGGAGTAGCGAATAATGATACTTTATTGCGTGAGCAACAGAATTGTCACAATCTTATATCTTGCTGGCAACAAGCGAGACAGAATAAAAATAATTTCTTTATAGATAATAACCTCCTGTACCACAAAGGGGAAATTATGGGACATAAGGTTAATCAATTATGTTTACCGGAAGATAGAATCGAGGTTGTCTTGCGAGTAGCACACGATGCCCCATGTGCTGGGCACATGGCTTTTAAGGCAACGAGAGCCAGGATCAAATTAAACTTTTGGTTTCCAAGAATGGATGAGAGGATTCGCGAATATTGTGCGTCTTGTCAAATTTGTCAACTAAGAACTCCAGTTAAAGTGGCAGATCGAGTCCCGATCACTCCTATTCCGAGGGCGGATGAACTCTGTTTTAACCATCTAAATATGGATTGTATTGGCCCTATGGTAGTGACTGGAGAATCCAACAAATCGAAACCCCAGTACAATTATGCTCTGGTTCTGGTGGATAAATTTTCTCGTTGGCCGATGGCGTATCCTCTTAGATCGCTGAATGCAAAGGGAGTTTGTGAAGCTCTGTTGCAAGTTTTTACAACTTTTTCTATTCCAAGGATCATCAGTTCTGATTGTGGTACCAACTTTACCAGTCGTTTGACGAAAGAATTCTTGCGGCGAATGGGTTGTAGTCCCAGATTTAATACCCCTGGACATCCTGAGGCAGCTGGATTGGTTGAAAGATGCAACCAAAGCTTGAAAACCATGATCTTTAAGCTTGCTCAATCTGATCCTCGTGGATGGCACCAATTGTTACCGTTTGTTCTGTGGAGCCTTAGAGAAAAACCTTCAGGCACGACTCATATTTCGCCATTCACTATGGTTTATGGAACTCTTCCTCGGGGTCCACTTAGTGTGTTGAAGGAATCGTGGGCTGGCGAACGAAAAGTACCTCTTAACTTAGGTAAATCACCCGAAGAGTATCTCCAATCACTGAAGGAAAACCTCGAATTCGCGAAAGTTTATGCAGATTACTATAGTGATATAGAAACAAAGCGGTATGCAGATTATTATAACTTGCGTAGTACTGACAGAAAATACGAAGTTGGAGATAAAGTAGCAGTATTAGCACCAGATTTTGGTAGTTCTAAATTTTATAGTCGATGGCAAGGACCTGCTACCGTAGTCAAGGTTAAATCCCCATATTCTTATATAGTAGAAATAGAGGGAAAACAAAGACATTTACACGCAAATAAGATCAAGCGATACCATGAACGACTCGAACAAGCGATGATCAATAGCTGTTCAGTAATTGTTGATCAAGATGAAGAATTTGGTATAGTAGAGGTTGTAGATCAGGAAGAACGTGAACAAATAAGCCCGAGTAAGCGAATTGATCCTCTGATTATAGCGCATCTTTCGCAAGAGGAACAGAAGCAACTTTTTGAAGTTTTGGATCGGCACACGGCAGTATTTGTGGATAAACCTGGGTATTGTCCAGTATTAGAACATGAGATTAAGATAACTCATGATTTCACTCCTAAGCGTTTAAGGGCATATAAAGTACCTGAGCTACTTAAACCTGAAGTACAACGCCAGATAGAAGAAATGTTGGCATTAGACATCATTCGACCATCGAAAAGTGAAATGGCCAGTCCGGTAGTTTGCGTTTTAAAGGGACCCAAAGGTCAAAATGGCGTTCGATTGGCAATTGATTATCGCCATGTTAACAAATATTCTCTAGGTGATTGTTACCCGACCCCAGACATTGCTGACGTCTTACAAAAGGTGGGACGGGCAAAGTTTATTAGTGTTTTCGACGCGAAATCGGGGTATTGGCAAATTCCAGTTCGGAAAGAACATCGATGGCTTACGGCATTCGTATGTGATGCAGGACTTTTTGAGTTCACAAGAATGCCGTTTGGACTCAAGTCCGCTAGCAATACCTTTATTCGTGCTATGACCCAAGTTTTACATCCAGTGCGAAGTTTTACCGAACCATTCGTCGATGATATGGCAGTGGTTTCAATGAATTGGAATGACCATTTAGAACATCTAGAGAAATTCTTGCAAACTATTGAGGAAGCAGGACTCACTTTGAATTTAAGAAAATGTAATTTTGCACAAAACAAAATAAAGTTTGTTGGCCATATAGTAGGGTCAGGTTGTATTGAACCTGATCCAGGTAAGATCGCTACGATCAATGATATCCATCCTCCAACAACAAAGAAGGACGTTAGAAAGGTTATGGGTTTTTTCAGTTACTTTCGAAATTTTATACCTGCTTTAGCTGAAAAAGCACGGGTAATAACTGATTTGACACGAGATAACATACCTACGAAGGTGCCTTGGGAGCAAAAGCATCAAGAAGCACTAGATAAGTTAAAGGATGATCTCAGTAAAGCTACACAGTTGCATACCATTGATTTCACTAAGGAATTTGGTTTAAGTGTTGACGCAAGTGCCACCGCGGTCGGGTGTTGCTTGTTTCAGTGGACCGAAGAAGGTCAAGAAAAACCAATTGCTTTTGCTAGTCTTAAACTTACAGATACACAGATGCATTGGTCTACAATTGAGAGAGAGGCTTTCGCAGTAATTTGGGCACTTAAACGATTCAAGTCATGGATATTCTTATCAAAGATAATCATTTATTCAGATCATAATCCTTTGTCTTATCTCACAGATGCAAGCCCTAAGAGTGCGAAACTGACTCGTTGGGCGTTAGCATTGCAAGAGTTTAACGTGGACTTTCGATATCGTCCTGGACGTCAGAACACGGTGGCTGATTTCCTCTCTCGGTTGTGACTCGGATGGTGAAGGGGGGAAATGGCCCGACACACAAGGATCGAGCCCGCAAATTGTGTGGATAAGTTGACTAACTGATGTGTTTTGTTTTGGTTGTATATGCTGTATCGAGATGGAGTCTGGAGGCCCGACTTGATCGTGATGACCCGTTCGGGATGGTGCTGAAGACGTGTCATCATCTGAGGGCGGAGGGAATGTCGTGGTCTACGCGGGTGCATGCATCAAGGGAAGAAAACCGACGCGTCAACAAGCTTGTTTACAACGCACGGAAAATTCTGCAGCAAGCTGTCAACATTAATTCGGTGCATGCAACAAGGATATACGTGTTCAGTAGGACTTTCCAGGGAAAAGTACAGTGACGTCACAGAACGTTCTGGAATCCGGGAGAACTCTATATAAGATAGACCTGATGTACAGTGGGGGCCTTTTGACGAAGATTTGTAAACGTTGAAACATTGATCGTATGACGTTCAATCGAGACCAGCCAACCTGTGTGCTGTCTACGATTGTGATATTTGATAGACGAGTTGACTTACTCTACACTTAATCGACTTTATTTTTAATTAAAGATCTTTTAATAGTTCCTTCGTTGGTTCGTCGTTGCGATCGAAGGAGTCGACCGCGACAGTCAAGTTCTGGACATTTTACGAGTCAGAATTTTGGATACAGTGTCCGATTCATAAAATTAATTTCCAAAGAGGATCAACTTGTTGAGTTTCGTGCGTGGTTTGCGCTTACCATGTTTTTTTTATATTTTTATTCCGGATATTTCTATAGCGCCTCTCGAAGTCAACTACTACTCAGAGGCGCTCCCGACTACAGCATTTGATACTGTGCCGGAATTTTCACGCCGAAGCGCCACGAGCAATTGCGAGTGAAGGACTTGCCCAAGGTCCGTACGCAGCGGCTAGAGTGGGATTCGAACCTGCAACCCTCCGGTTACAAGGCGCCGAACTTACCACTGAGCCACCACGCCCCACCACTTGTTTGAGTGTCCAAGGCCGATCTATAATTTTATGGCACTGTTTCATTCAAGATGTCACATAATAATCTGGTCTCCACAGAGCAACTGACGGTCCATGTAGGCTGAGGTACATTAAAGCTGATACATTTGTACTTAATAATATTGACCGCTCAGGTGACATTATTATGTTGATGAGACTATATTTCCGTTCGCACCCAGCTGTGCTGCACGGGACAACAGTTGCTCAATTAATTACTGGTTGGAGCGTCATGGCCACCCCCGTTGTCACTGAAGTCACAAAATGCATCGCGTGTCCGTGCATAGACCAAACGAAAATGTTTGCAGAGCTTGTTCAATTCTTTTTCGCCATAAGTCGTCTGAAGTTTGTTTGGCCAGTAGGTGCTATCACGAACAGCTAATTCGTTTATAGGATTTGTATAGTTTGATATTCCATCGCCTGCATCAGCTGCTCTGGTCGTAAACAGTCGCTGTTGTAGATTGTTACACAGAGGAATTGATTGATTGGAACGTGTTTGGTGTTCGGCTTACTTTGTGTTGACTTCAATTTCAATTCATCTCCTGCTGATTGTGTTGTCGACATTATTGGATCAGACTATTCTTTCAATTGATCAATTCTACGAATACTGCGTCTAATAAGTCTGTCTGCCTGCAGTGGCGTCGCCACGATTTGAAAATTAGTACGGCAAATCAGAAAATCGGGGGACTGAAGCCTTTAACAAACAAAATGTGGTACGGCAAAAGTATGTTGTTGCCGTACCACCTTAAAAAATGGTACGGCAAAAGCCGTACCACAGGTATAGGCGGTGACGCCACTGTCTGCCTGTGGTAGTGTTATGTCTCTGTTTTGTAAAGAAAGCGATAAACATGGAAAGTTCGTTGAGACTATTATACATTAGTTCCAAATCCATGATGAATTCAGGCGAACACAATTTATTCAGTAATCCGGTATACTTAGATTTCGTTGCCCCGTCGACGCCTGTGTTACTTCGACTTGAGCCAGTTGCAAAATGTGACGCAAGAACTTCGTAGTCATGCCGTACAAGCAGTCATGCTGTTCTGAAGAAACTTGACACCCATTGAGTATTCAAGACATGACCGATCTTTTTCAATTGGATCTCTAACTCAATTGCTTCAAGCGCTAACTGTCTCTGCATCAAAGGCGAACGGCTATACAATGGAAACAGACTATCCATAAATGACCGGAAATGATTAATTCCTTGGCATTCCGAGGCGGCGTCGCCAACTGCAACCTCCAGTCTATGGCTCACAGAATGCCATGCTATTAGATTTGGATATAGTGCAGTCAGCCTGCTTGCCACAGTGCCACTCCAGACTTTTTCCAACCATAACACTGGCACCCTCTGATGCAAATGAAACAAAATTGGCCTTCAAATAGTCGCCATTGAATCCGTAGTTCTTCATGCACTTTAATTGCCGGAACGCTAAGTAGAAAGCGTTCCGGCTGATTTGACAATAAGTACCGGAGCATCGCGCGCTCCGGCCAAATAATAAGTAGCGGAACGCCGCTCCGGACCGCCCCAGCTCGTCTACAGTCTACACTACGGGGTGGCGATACCTGATTGGATGAATTGAAATGTAACGACCGTTCATCAAAGATCGTCTGCTCGGAACGAATGCGAGGCTGATGTCCCATAATTGCATAAAGATGTTTCAGTTATGCGTTCCACGTTGAAGATGTCAGTTGCTTTCACACCGCTCAAAATTCTAATTAGAGGCTATTGGCAGAAATACAAAATAATGAAGCGCTTTGGAGACTAAAAAACGAGGACAACCTACGAACGAACTCGTATTATACTCGCAGTTAATGATCCTCTTAGTGTCTGTGCAAATGAGCATTTATGTTTAGCACCTTCTAGGAACCTATCGAAGATCTCAACTATACTAGACAAGAATAGCAAATAAATAAATAAATAAATAAATAAAATAATAATAATTAAATAATAATATTAATAACAATATGATAATAATAATAATAATAATAATAATAATAATAATAATAATAATAATAATAATAATTAATCACAACCATTCGAGCACCGTTCTACGCTTTAAATAATGTTGAAGTCCCTGAGGGATCCTGCATACCTCGGGGTAAAACAAAATAATAATTATAATAATTCAGTAACATCGTCCAGCACATAATAACATTGGAACGATAATGGATCAGCACGCAGTTACGCCAACCAGCTCCCGCCCCCCGCAAGGCTAACCGTTGTACAAGGTTGTTGTGCAGCAGGGTCTTTCACTGCATGTACTACCACATTCCAAACTGTGGACTGATCCCCCTTCTGAAATTCACCTTTCGTTTGCTGCGCCATCGTTGATGTCGTTTGTATTAACGCACCAGCGCTATAGAGAGATGGCTTGTTATTGTTCCAGATTCGCCGTGAGTCGTCCACATGGAAGCAATTATATGAGAGATTAAGACCAGCAGACCGAGACAGAGACTACAGAGTACTACAGAGTAAAGCAGACAGACAGACAGACAGACAAGACAGTCAAAAAAGACATACAGACAGCAGGGTGTGACGAAGCGGGGAACTGAATGAGGATTGGCCAGTCAGTGGTGTGGAAATCCAGCATTGGTCGGACTGTGACTGTGAAACTCAGTCAATTTTAGCTCTATCTATAATTAATGGTTAAGCCATGAATATCTTGCTGTACATAGCGCCCCATGGATGACATAAACACCAGCAGAAGTAAGCCGCACGCAGATGAGAGAGAGAGAGAGAGAGAGAGAGAGAGAGAGAGAGAGAGAGAGAGAGAGAGAGAGAGAGAGAGAGAGAGAGAGAGAGAGAGAGACAGAGAGAGACAGAGAGAGACAGAGAGACAGAGAGAGACAGAGAGAGACAGAGAGAGAGAGAGAGAGAGACAGAGAGAGACAGAGAGAGAGAGAGAGAGAGAGAGAGAGAGAGAGAGAGAGAGAGAGAGAGAGAGAGAGAGAGAGAGAGAGAGAGACGAACGCAGAAGAGACTCTGCTCCTGTCCCACCACACGACCACCATCTATTTTCACCGTAGCACCTTCCTGTCTCCTCTGCTTAACCTCCCGGATTCTGACCTGCCATCGAAGCGGACCAAAGAACCTGGCTGTTGCTAACTAGATTTGATACAGCGCCGGTGATAAGCTGGTCTCACGAAGTGGCTTTTATGCGGCGCTGAGAAATTTCGGAGCTTTGCATTACAGTACATTACGACTTTCAACTCGAACTCGTTTGTTTATTATACAACCAAAACTACGAGTTACAGGCTGAGTACCCTTACCAATCGGCTACCCTGTCCAACATTCGGCTACTGTGTCTCACATTCGGCTACTGTGTGCCACAATCGGCAATCGTATCCCCCATTCGGCTACTGTGTGCCACAATCGGCTATCGTATCCCCCATTCGGCTACTGTGTGCCACAATCGGCTATCGTATCCCCCATTCGGCTACTGTGTGCCACAATCGGCTATCGTATCCCCCATTCGGCTACTGTGTGCCACAATCGGCTATCGTATCCCCCATTCGGCTACTGTGTGCCACAATCGGCTATCGTATCCCCCATTCGGCTACTGTGTGCCACAATCGGCTATCGTATCCCCCATTCGGCTACTGTGTGCCACAATCGGCTATCGTATCCCCCATTCGGCTACTGTGTGCCACAATCGGCTATCGTATCCCCCATTCGGCTACTGTGTGCCACAATCGGCTATCGTATCCCCCATTCGGCTACTGTGTGCCACAATCGGCTATCGTATCCCCCATTCGGCTACTGTGGCCCACAATCGGCTATCGTATCTCCCATTCGGCTACTGTGTGCCACAATCGGCTATCGTATCCCCCATTCGGCTACTGTGTGCCACAATCGGCTATCGTATCCCCCATTCGGCTACTGTGTGCCACAATCGGCTATCGTATCCCCCATTCGGCTACTGTGTGCCACAATCGGCTATCGTATCCCCCATTCGGCTACTGTGTCCCACAATCGGCTATCGTATCCCCCATTCGGCTACTGTGTCCCACAATCGGCTATCGTATCCCCCATTCGGCTACTGTGTCCCACAATCGGCTATCGTATCCCCCATTCGGCTACTGTGTCCCACAATCGGCTATCGTATCCCCCATTCGGCTACTGTGTCCCACAATCGGCTATCGTATCCCCCATTCGGCTACTGTGTCCCACAATCGGCTATCGTATCCCCCATTCGGCTACTGTGTCCCACAATCGGCTATCGTATCCCCCATTCGGCTACTGTGTCCCACAACTGGCAACTGTGTCCCACAACTGGCAACTGTGTCCCACAATCGGGTACTGTGTCCACACTCTTGTAATATCAGGACGATGAGTTTTCTTGTAGAGTTCTAAAGAAGTACGCACTTACACTTCCAAATAGTAGAAGTCTTCAGCGTTTAACGCCGTTAATTCAATTACTGGCTGTAACAGTTGACGTCGACTTTACCTTTCTATTCTATTCCCTCACTGATGAAGTTGGTGACTATATTGGTCCTGAGTTTCTGTGTAACGACGCTTAATCAAAACAAAGACGAGTAACGTTGCCCTCCGCCTTTATCCAGGCTTTGGATTGGCACTACTCGAAGCATGAAATACGACAATCGAATGCACTTGGAGTGTGCGATAAACATTGTTTTAATGGCGTCTATTGTGAATGCGCATTTCACGATAAGCACGAGTATTGACTGTTAACGACATCTTACGACTGCCAGATCGGGCCATGTAGACCGTAATTACCCAATAAAATTATCCTAGTACTGATTCGACCCGTGTGTGGAATCAATTTAGCCGAGCTGTAAAGTAATCACTAATCAGTCAGGCCTAACACAATGCATTTAAATTGTTCCGCAAGAGTTATTGTATGCGTACATGTACGTGCATGTAGGTAGTTGTAATCGTAAATGTAAATGGTCTTTTATGTAGCGCCTTTTCAATCAATCAATCAATCAATCAATCAATCAATTTTCGTTTATTAGTCATACAGTTGTCAGATATGCAACTAGAACAGTGTCTAGAACAAATTTATGCCAGCTATAGCGAATACGATAAGGGGTGCTACACCGTGCTAGATTGGTGATCTTGGCTAACTCTTCAGGCCATTGATTTCTTCCCTGCATAAAAGGTTAGCAATTAATATACATTCTTATATAATACCCTAGAAAGGAAAAGTTTACTTGGAAAGGAGAGGCAGCTGTTGTCGCAGGTTGCGTGGAAGCCAGTTCCCGAATAAGGGGTCGTCTGCGGTGAAGCTTCCATGTTGCGTTGTAGCATTACGGCATGGGAGAACAACCACATCAAGTAAGCAAGCAAGTAAGCAAGCAAGTAAATAAGTAAGTAAGTAAATGAGCAAGCAAGTAAACAAATAAGTAAGTAAATAAGTCAGCAATCAAACAAGTAAACAAGTAAGTAGGTGAGTATGTATGCTTGTATATATAAACGCACGTGTGTGTGTGTGTGTGTGTGTGTGTGTGTGGAGGTGTGTATCAGGTCACTGAACACAACACCTATTGTGTATCTGTTAACATCTATACTCTGATTAGCTCTGAATCCTTTGAAATTGCCGAAAGAAGAACCTGGCAAATGGCAACACTTTCTACTGTGCGCTCATTAAGCAGAAGCCACTCACCTGCCATCATTAAGCAAGACTTACTGCGACGAAAGTACAGCAATCAGTGGATAATACTGTAAGAAACTAGAAAAAACATGAGATACATGCATGTACATGTTGAATTACATCATGTGCAGTTGAAGAGCTTTCTATTTTGCTATCGTAGTTCTGTCTAGTTAGGTCGGGAGCACTGATGAATTTCTGCGAAAATGCGCTGCATAAACAAGAAACACAGAATACTGTCTTCGACGAAAATATATTCATTAATGCACAATGCTGTCAGAAAATAGAAAGACTTGAACTAGGCCTACATGTTGCATAGGTAATTGGTGTGTGTGTGTGTGTGTGTGTGTGTGTGTGTGTGTGTGTGTGTGTGTGTGTGTGTGTGTGTGTGTGTGCATGAGCGTATAAGCATCTCACAGCATTATTCTTAGGGAGCGATTCCATTGGGAGAGGAGAGCTCTACCGATGGGCGAAGTGGCATCTTCATCAACTCACTGAGATGTTTTTGAAAGACGTTATATAATGATCAGATAGGCAAACATGCCTACGCACTTACGGATGCACAATAATTTACAGTTTGGAAGAGAAGGGAGAGAGGAGGAGGAGGAAGAAGAGATGACGGAGGAAGTCGAGACACGAGGAAGCGGGAAAAGACGTTGGGGGAAGAGGACGAGGAGGAAGCGGAAAGTGGAAGAGGAGGATTAACGGGACGATGCATTATGACTCTGTGAAGGAGAAACTCCGAGAAAGGCTATGAAGAGGAAGGGAAGGAGTAGGGAAAAAGACGAGGAAGAGGAACAGCGAAGATGAGATGAAAAAGGAGGTGGTGGTACGAAGAGAAGTGAGGACTAGGAAGGAAAGAGGACAGGAAGAAGATGAGGGAAGAAGAGGAACAGAAGAAACAAGACAAAATAAGAAGTACAAGAGGAGGAAGAACGATGAATAGGAACAGAGGGCACAGGAACAGGAACAGGTGAATAGGAACAGGAGGAACAGGAACAGGAGGAACAGGAATAGGAGGAACAGGAACAGGTGAATAGGAACAGGAGGAACAGGAACAGGAGGAACAGGAATAGGAGGAATGGGAGCGGAGGAGTATCATGTGTGAGAGGACGAGATAGGGAGCATAATAACAGGATGGCGTGGTTAATGGTCACTTGGGACAAGGGGTCGGGATGAAGGAAGTACACATGAGAAGGGATGGAAGAATCTGTGTGGGAAGACGTAGAATGAGAGAAAGGGAGAAAGGAAGACAAAGAGATACGAATGAGGAAAATTTGGGTGGAATGAAAGGTAAGGAGAGGAGAATAAAGAATAGGAGGAATGAGGAGAAAATACCTGGAAGAGATAAATCTATTGGGGTTGGGGGATAGGAGGAAACAAGGCGATGGATTGGGATGAAAGGAAGGCTTTAAAACGACGGAAGGGCTGCTTTCGTGAGATGATGAAGAATTGCCTAATTACGGGCATTGATATACCGCCATGTGGAATTTGCGTACACCCAAAAGCATTTGTGTAGCGCCCGGAGGACCTGTCCTTGTTCCGGACTTAAAAGGCGACTGCATCCGTCGCCTTTCGCCTGGATAGCACCAAGCCTTTCACCAGCCACACCAAGTGAAACACTTAGACATACTTACAGACACAAAGAAGTACGGACACGCACACCCATCAAACTGTAACTGTATTGCACATTTGCGTGTGTATACGTGTATGTATTTATATATGATGTATGTATGCATGTATGTAGGCTATGTATTTATGAATCAATCAAGATACTTAATATAGCGCCTTTTATAGTACATATCCCCATCGTCGTCCTCCTCTGCCTACTCTCCATCCAACCCAAATGTTCCATTAACGCAACTCTTCAATAATTTCAACTGCATTGGTTCTCACTTGGGCGCAGTCCAGCCTCTATTCTGCTAAATTCCTTTATGAAATCTCTGCGCTTCCCTCTACCAGATCAGTAGCGTAGCACAACTTAAAAAATACACATTCTCTGATTTGTTATTTCTTATTAAATAAACCGAGAAGTTCAATGAAGCAGCTAAAGGAGTCGTCGACCTAGCAGCTAAACAACCAATTAGTAAAAGTTTCGCTAACTCATACGATCGAAAAAGTTCACAGGTCATTCACACAAACTTCAGTTGTGACGACGTTATTAATGCGCAATGTATACTTCTCTCCACTCACCGCCAAGCGCCGAATCCTCTCAACGTTCTCATCAATACGCGTGCGCGGCACCCTCCATATAATAACTGAGCGCCCGCCTCATGCAAAGTATACCAACTCTAGCTAACACTAATTATCACTACACCAAAAATCCGCTTACACTAATTAACACTGCACCAACTCTTCCTTACACTAATCACTGCCTCCCATCACCATTCATCAATTCAAAACACCTCTCACAGCGCACCAGCTGCATAGACGTCAACGACCACAGTGGCCCCAAGATGTCTTTGAAGCTTTGGAACTTTGACACCCAGCAGCGCGAGTCTGTACGCATTGTGACAAGAGAACTCAGGTCGCTGCCAAATTTTGTTCGGACAGAATGTGTACTTTTATTGCTTTTAAGGCGTTTGCTTCAAAATGTCTCGTGCATTCGTGAGTATATTGCGTCGGAGTTCTTATCGTAATTTACGTTGTTGATGTCGATCAGTTGGATACAATAAACAAGAATTTAATTGAAGTGAATTAAAAGTCAAACTCCCGAATTTTCCAGTTTTGATCATTTTAATAATACGTATTAATAACACTATCGCTCGTTAATAAGCTTGTGCCCTACGCTTAGCTTTAGAGTAGCGCTTTAGAAATTTGGATGTTACGAATACAATCATCACCAAATAGCAGCAACCAAGTGGTTGGTAACAACTAAAAACGAACAGTTCAGGTTTCCACGTGCTTCTCCTGTGACCCTTCAGAGCTGGACTATAGAGATTTCAGCAACACAACATCTGTTGCCATGAATATCGCGGATGCAGTCTTATCAGGCAAAAGAGCCCCCTATACTTTGAATAACGATGTAGACTTAGCAGCATCGACTACCAATAAACTCGCCATTCTTCGAACAGTTTTACCTTAGTGAAGCGAGGGTCAGTAGCGCTCATAGTATAGCTGCTAGTAGGTGACGGGCATAGATGGTGACGGGTCATTTTCTTGGCTTTTCCTGATCCAGCGACAGTAATATTTTACGTCAGCGGTCTATTATGTGAAAGTTGCGCGTCTGTCTTGCATTATTAAAAGGCTACTTACTTACTTATATACTTAGACTGCTCCATAGACTAGATTTAGACTCACAGCATAAACAAAAGCAATGACTTTCTAGAGCTAGTGATCCTCAAAGCTTGCTAATTCTTAGGAAAAGATAGATGGTCAGGAAACAGGTCACACTCCTGTAGGCGACTGACACTAGGAAGTTCCATGCCCAATGTGCATAATAGTAGTAGCACTGTTTTACTAAACGAGTCTGGCAATATACGTGGAGTAGCAAACACCTGCGTTCTTCTGCTACTATAGCCCAACCGTAAATAGTAGGAACGTTCATTTCACAGTTCACACGACACGATCTGGAGTTTGAATACGAATTGTCTTTTTACGGAACGCCCCTCTCCTTCGACGCAAAACGTATTGCTGAATAAAGCTCAGGACGATCGCTGCGCGCTTTACAAAGATCGTCTGCTTGGGACCAAGCGACTAAGCGCCAACCGTTAATTCAAATTTTTATCTGAGTCCCTGCTTTCCATGTTGAATCAGAACAAAACAGGCAGTTTCTACATAGCCTAACATTAATATCATTACGCCTTAGATGCTTGTCCATACGTTGATGCAGGCCATGTTATAATTACAACCAAACATGCACTTTGCCCTAATCAGCATCATAACATAAAATCAGACTCGCGTTTCATGTAGATGAATGCGAAATCACTGCCGGATTTAGGCATAAGCTAAAAACTACAGCTAAGTGCTGGCGTAAACTTGTCCAAAATATTGGTGGGGCAAAATATTGGTGGGGCAAAATATTGGTGGGGCATGGGGTCTGGACCAGAGGTGCAAAAAAGTTTTTTCAAGATGAAACGTTGTTTGTTGTTGTTTTTTCGGTTGTTTGGTTTTATGGTTTTTGTTGTTTTTAGTTGTTTTTAAGTTTTTCTGATTTCGGATCATAAAAATCATGAAAAATGACATGAACAAGAGCTCCAACTCAGTAAATTCAGTTGCGATTTCCGAAAATTTAAAATCATTTAATCAATGCTATTAAAATAACTTCTACAAAAATAAATTATTTATTTTTTTAAACAAAAACAAATTTTGTGGTTTTCTTTTTGTTGTTGTTTTAAAGCAAAATCCGAAAAAGCTTTTTTCACCTCTGGTCTGGACAGTCAGCAAAGGCTTCCGGTATTACGTTAATGCGTATGAAATGGGTGTTTTGTTTACATGTAAATTTGTTTCACATTGAAGATATTGAAGATAAAAATAAATCTTTGTTTCCATTATGGATTTCTGATAGTATTTCAGTTCTGTGTCTCTGTTTTTCTGTTTCTGAAGAAATTTGTCTGTATTGAAAAATAATATTTTAATATTTGACGAAATTCTCCTCTCGATTTTTGGGGGGGCATTGCCCCGGCTCCTCAATTATTGGGGGGGGGGCACGTGCCCCGGCTGACCCCCCAGAGTCTACGCCTATGGCTAAGGGCCTCACAATGTGCAGAGGCCTAAAAAATTCAGAATTCTTTGGGGACTTTTTATGTTTTTATGTGCACTCTAAATTTATATTATGTAGAACCTTTTTAATGGCTTGTGTAGCAGATTCCATCTCGCCTAAGTAATGCATTCATTTAAAAATAATTTGAATTTTTCACTTGAAATACTTTGCTATTAAATAATTAAAAGGTATATAAAAATTATGTTTTCAAGTATTGTGAGACCTTCTGGTGTAATTATTTAACAAAGATCTCCAAGCTTTATATAGCTCAGGCCATCCCCCAGTCTAAATCCGGTATTGCTGATCTTATCTTATTAGCGCATTGGATAACATCTGGCGTAGAGTGCGAGAGGTACAGAGATCGAGTCCCATAGGCGGACATGCTTTGTAGGCTGCAATTTGCGCCGTGTATTGCAGGCTGTCTGTTCTGTTAGTAGTTAAGATTTATCGCATAACATGTACTGATTTGTAATCATACTGCGTTGTTGTCAGTTTGAAGATATTAAACGAAGATTATTATTATTATTATTATTATTATTATTATTATTATTATTATTATTATTATTATTATTATTATTATTATTATTATTATTATTATTATTATTATTATTATTATTATTATTATTATATCTTACTTAAGCTTACCTTACGTATTACCTAATCTTACAGGGCCGTAATTACCTTACTTCACCTAACCTTCATTACCGTAAATTATCTTACCTTTGATCTGCGTATGGACTGTAAGGCCTTTCATATGTCGTCTCAATTTCAGGAGATCTCCGTCTTCTATGTTAGGCACGTTGAGAAATACTACGAGCTATAAATTAGCGCTATAAAACTTACGACGGCTTTTAAAGAGGCCAGCGTTATTTTCAGTCGTATAATTGAAAAGGACGAAATGCCTGCAGGGAAAGACATCTGTGGCTGAAGCGCACAGTAAAGATGTCGCATAAATATCCCGTTGGATTAGTTATTGTCGTAGAGCTCGAGCCAGGCAGATAGACAGACAAGCAGGAACATACACACAGACACACAGACATAGAGACACATACTCACAGACACACTTCTACACACACAGACAAACAGAGATGGAGAAAAGACGAATGCAGAGACAGTGACTCAGTCATGCATAGCCACAGCGAAGCTGACTCTATATGAAATTTCTTGTTTCAGACATGCACACATACACAGAGAAATAGGGAAACGGCATCGGAGCAGACTGTGACAGACGGAGACAGACTAATAGGCAGACAGATGCAGAGGTGGATACAGAGACAGTCATTTTCACTGCAATAAATCCCTTGTCCAACGGACAATCTTGAGCCAAGCGACGTCAGTTAAACAAGGACAATGAAGAACGTCTGACAACATCAAGCATAAAAGAAGGCAACAGAAAAACAAAAACAACAACGACAACACTGACAACGCTTGGCAACAGAGTGTCCGATGGAGTGCAATGAAATGCAGTGTAAATGGCGGCTCTTTGTCGTGTTATGATCTCTTCTATGGTTCTAACTTCTTTGCATGCTGGCGACACTCAGCGTCAGGTTTCGACGCTACTCATCGAGTGTTAAAACAATCAGCAGTTCCATTAGGTACAAGAGGATAACAGTTGACATTATCATACACATCTGTTGCTGTTATGATAATAGGAGACTCTGCGAACATTTTCATAGATGACAACAGGTGTTGCCAGCACAAGATGGACAGCTCCTACCATTTTGTCTAGTCCAGAGCCTCCTGCTGCCAATGGGATTCTAATATAACATCGCTTGAATATTATACTGGTCTTTGATATTCGTTGATTCAGCTGAAGCTTGGCATACAGTACGTTAGCGAAGAATGATCTTAGGTAAATTGATTTGGTTATTACACAGCTCCTTCAGTTAGCTCTCGTTCATGTAGACCAAAAATGATATATGAACTGATATATCAGCAGTGCTTTTTTTCTAGAAAAAAGGTTCCGGAACGCAACAATTATGGGCGGGCTAAAATCACGAGAAAAATGGGTTGGGAGGGGTCTGAATATACACTGAAAACAGTTCAAAAACACTTAAATTAAATTAAAATAACTAAATTATTGTTTTTATCATTAAAATAAATAAATTATTTTTTAGTAGCTGAAAAAGGTGCCGGAACGCCGTTCCGGCGCGTACCGGCCGAAAAAAGCACTGGATGTATGCGCATCATAGCACGAGTGCGAAACTGGCGTAATAAGTAATATATAGGCCTACTTAGTTAATTTCTCGTGAAAAATAGACAGCAGAGTTGACTCAATAGATAAAATCAGGTAAGATAGTTTAGAACACAGTATGGCGAGGTAAGGACCGTAAGGTTAGTTAGGGAAGGAAATGCACGACAAGGAAAAGCATTATACAAGAATGCAAAACAAGACCAGATGTTTATGAATGTAGACTATATATGTGTGTATGCCCAGACCTGCTGCTCTCTATAACCCTTTAACGACGAGCATGTACTAAAACACAAGGAAAAACTAATCCCTCTCGTCGACGAGGTCGTTAAAGGATTAAACAGCGCTCGCCTCACTGTCATGGGCACCGATCTAAACTCCGAGTCAAACCACAGAGTATGTATGTGCGTGTATGTATGTATGTATGTATGTATGTATGTATGTATGTATGTATGTATGTATGTATGTATGTATGTATGTATGTATGTATGTATGTATGTATGTATGTATGTATGTATGTATGTATGTATGTATGTATGTATGTATGTATGTATGACATTGTATGTATGTAAGTATGTATGTATTTGGGTTTTTATGGAGCGCATTTGTAACCTCTCGAGAGCGATGTCAACATGGCTGTCTAAACAAACAACGAGAAAGGTGATTGCAGAGCAGGCACTGGCGAATGGCTTCCTCGTCGCATATTCATGTTGTATGTATATTCATGTCGTATGCATATTCATGTCGTATGCATATTCATGTTGTATGTATATTCATGTCGTATGCATATTCATGTCGTATGCAAGAGTTTTTCATTCCATGATAATCATATTTAGACAGCCATGTTCCGGGTGCTTTTGAGGGGTTCCTAAAATGAGCTTCATAAAAATCCAGATACATACGCACATAAATGTTATATAGGCCTACATTTGGACTTTCTTATTGTGCGGTTTTCTATTAAAACATACGTGACCGCTGCTGTTGTTGTTATTGTTGAGTGAAGGTTTCGGCAAAATGGCGAATAGTGCACGGATGCTTTTAGGATTTGCAGTTGGACAATGAATTTATTGCAAATAATGACTACAGTTTTGAAATTAGAGGAATATTCGGAATCGCGCAGATGTTGACGCATGGCTGAGAGAATTCGAAAATCATCTCAGACCATTTTCACTCCAAAAACCTCTCGACTAAGCATAACTACTTAACGTCAATTCGACGACGCAGTGGAAGACGTGAGCGCCACCTGCTGGTGGACAAGGAAGAAAGACGGTCGGGAAGAGGTCGCCATTAGCTTATTGTCGTCTAGTTTCTGCTCTTTTCATTTCGTTCACTTTTAACTCACAGAACATATTATGCAATGTGCATGTATGTATTGTATGTATTGTATGTTTGTAGGCCTATTTATGTATGTATGTATGTATGTATGTATGTATGTATGTATGTATGTATGTATGTATGTATGTATGTATGTATGTATGTATGTATGTATGTATGTATGTATGTATGTATGTATGTATGTATGTATGTATGTATGTATGTATGTATGTATGTATGTATGTATGTATGTATGTATGTATGTATGTATGTATGTATGTATGTATGTATGTATGTATGTATGTATGTATGTATGTATGTATGTATGTATTTATACATGTAATTTTGTGTGTGGATGTATTATGAATGTGGATATGTACGCATGTATGTATGCATGATGAGTGTACGAATGTGTATGCATTTAAGAGTCTTTAAGTAAGGTGTCGCTAAATGGCAGACGAATGATGCTCGTATAGCTGGACGAGGTTTCCAATTGCAGTCTCGCGCAGACACGTAAAACCGACTAATTTCCGTCAACGCTTGGCAGATGACTCGCAATGTGAGTCCTTGGTCCCTACTTCAGTGGATTCGAAGATTGAAATAGAACCGACTTGTAATACACGATAACACCAACTGATCAGTCATTTCCAAATTGACAACTCGACGGCTAAGCGCTCCGCAATTGGAGATCATCCGCTAATCATCTCCGTGTTGACGGAAATCTCTCCGTAACGGACAAGAAATGTCGACCAGAAGACCGTTGATTTGTCGTAATAGAACTGAATTCATGTTTTCCAACTCTCAGCCGTTGTCTAACCAGACGATAAGCGTAGATCGCCGTCGTTGAAGAGAGAAGAAGCCCAAATATCGTCCAATTCCATAAACAAGTCTGGAGCAAGTACACTTCTTGTATTCGCAGTCATCTATATTAGATGTTATAGCTTGATTATATATATATATAGATATATATGTATATTCTATAATGTTATGTAGACTGCGGCGTACAAGTATGTAAAGCCGGCATCACAAGTATAAAATGTTTAGATTATACCTTTGGGAATGTCTACTGTGCTTTGACAAAAACAATACGGAAAACAATGGACGGCCGGCTGGAGAAAATCTAAATTTCCGGTTGACTGCTTGTAGTTTGTTTCGAGCCTTGATATTGTCTTCTGTCCTTTTGCATCATATATATATATATATATATATATATATACGTACTATTGTATTTGAATCTATGCAACATACATTTCGAATTATATTAAAACGCACCTCTTCATATTAGTTAGCTAATCTTGTGTGAAGCTCTTTTGAGGCAGCTGTAATCAAGCGTTTAGCTGGTATTATTATTATTATTATTATTATTATTATTATTATTATTATTATTATTATTATTATTATTATTATTATTATTATTATTATTATTATTATTATTATTATTATTATTATTATTATTATTATTATTATTATTATTATTCCCCAGAGTTAAACAGGATCCCTCAGGGCTTCAACATTATTTACAGTGTAGGATTGTGTGGAATTGGCCCTATTCGTCTAGGTCTAAGTTGGTGAAGGTACCTTTAAAGGCCACCGTGTTGAAACGTTGAATCGTAAGCCCAAGGCGTTGGAACAAAAAGTTGTTTCACGAACGTCCCCCGTAGCAGTTTTGAGATTCTGCCTATTATTATTATTATTATTATTATTATTATTATTATTATTATTTTTTTTTTATTTTATTTTATCGCCCGAGGTAAAAATAATCCCTCAGGCTCCTAGAAACTATCCGAAGAGCTTTGTTGTTCTGGAGTTAACGGTCATCTTCACCTGTCAATTGTGTAAAAGTACCTCGAAATGCAACGGCATTAAACTGTTGCGTGCAAATTGAAAGACGCTGAAAGAGGCGTGCTGTCTCCTGCGGATCCCCCGAAACAACGGTCAAACGCCGACCTAGTTCTAATAAGAACTCCCTGCCCTGAACATTAATGGGACCCATGGTTTCCAAAGCCACTGGAATAAAATTGTGGGTAGTGGGGATTTCTGCATACTTTGTGGTCTTCCTGGTGGCTGCCATTTCTGCTGCTGCTCCTGGCGTTATGGAAGTCAGGTGTATATACGAGCTGGCACACGTGTGTACACTGGTGGCGTCTCAAGTCATGTATTATTATTATTATTATTATTATTATTATTATTATTATTATTATTATTATTATTATTATTATTATTATTATTATTATTATTATTATTATTATTATTATTATTATATTTATTATTATTATTATTATTATTATTATTATTATTATTATTATTATTATTATTATTATTATTATTATTATTATTATTATTATTATTATTATTATTATTATTATTATTATTATTATTATTATTATTATTATTATTATTATTATTATATTAATTTTGTTGTTGTTGTGGTTGTTGTTGTGGTTGTTAGTCTATCGGAGGTTCAAATGATCTTTGATGAACAAGATTAGTACCTGAGCAATGATTATTATTGCTTTCCAAGGTAGATATGATCTCTCAGGATAAAAAAATGTCTTTAGAAAATGAACAATCAGTAGGAATGGTTACAGTTCTTCAAGTTCAGGCATGGCAAAAGTTCCACGGAAGACACCGGCACTGAAATGATGAAATGCAATGGCTGACAAAGCTAACTAGTGTCTCTGTTGCTCCTGAAGTCTGATTGAGGCAGCAACCTCAGTACGCAATAAAGTCAAACCCAGTGCTATTAAACGGTGCTAAAAGTCCTCGAATACCAGCCATCGAAATGGCACTTGGAAAGGAGCAGGCTGTAATTTGTACTTACTACTGGACGTCACAAGTTCTGCAGCTACTTCGGACGATAGTTGCAATTAAGGCAGTGTCAATCACTGTGACATCCCAGATAAGACTGAGACCCATGCGCCAAGTGGTTAGGGTTAATCCATTAGGTCGTAGCCCGGTGCATCTTTGATTGTTGGAAACACATTACGTGTGAGGCTTAGACGGATCAGTTCAGTTTTGATGGTATTCGGGATGCAACCCCAGGGCTGAGACAGCAAGAGGTCCATGCTAACCGTCCATGCTAGTAATCCACAGGGAGAGTCATGTGGACCACATTTACTTGTGCCTAGTCGTTGGCAGGCAGCTAATCTTACAGCTAAGTCGTCTAATCGCAAGTCGCAGGTTGTAATTGAGAGGGAAAGCCAGTCGCTTGCATGTGGTACAGAAACTCCTTTGAAGCATGCTTGAAGGTATACACATCGGTATATGAAGAGCCTAGGTGCTTGGTTGCAGCTTTTACAATTAGTGGCTTTCCCATCCCTTAGTAAGACAGCCTGTGGGTTTTAGGTTACTGTCTGGGTAAAAATTTGGCTGTGGCGCACAAACGCTGTGCATATAAAAAAAACAGTGCTTAAATGTTGGCCTGCACATGGAGAATTGGATAGCGTGGGTGCTCGCAGTGGAAAAGTTCTGAACAGCGCATCTCCTGAGCTCCACCCGCAGAGAGAGGAGCCCCAAGGGAGACAAATGTCACACGGGAGTATGCATGTGTGCTGGGGTTTACTCTAACAGGGAAGCAACGAACCATGCGCATCACATCGCCCTCGGTTGTCTGGAAGGTGTATGAGTTTGGTGGCGAATCTATCTATCTATCTGCAATAAACTTATATAGCACCCCTTCAAGAAATCCGGTGGAGAATATGATGGTTCAGACATGTGCATAGAAGGAGGATGCTTCTTGCGCAACTCTTCCAAGGACTCTGAATCGGCTTGAACCGGACGCTCATCAGAGCAGAGGATGCAAACTGCTGCGCTAATGCCACCTTCCTCCAACTTTCAGAAGGCCAACCGTGCAAAGCTGTTGGTTTCCGATCATTTCGATTTGCGTTTGATTGTCGATCCTGACCCCATTAGTTGGATTAGAAAAACGAATCGCTGCTGCAATCTTAGACTTAAAAGTCTCCACCCTTTTCTTTATGATGCGGGATAGGTTGTTTCGTCTACCTTTTCTGCTTGGTGGTGGCATTGTATGAGCCACAAAAGACAGTTCTAAGTGGGTCCCAATTGTCCTCGTTAGCCGGGTCCAGAGCAATACGAACATAAATGGCAATTAACCAGTTGACAATTGCTGGTCGAGTCCCCTTGGTACAGGGCTATATGTTTGATTACGACGACGTGGAAGCAAGGGTGGACAATATAATGAGCAGGAGCTGTATACGTTGAACCGGGGCTTGAAGGAGTGGCTGCTGTAATTTGTGAAGAAATAACAGGACATTAATTTTGCTAAATCAGAGAGGGCGGCCTATTCGAACCGGGGCACTGGTCGACCCGAGGGCCGTGTATGTCTGCGAACTATGCCGTCGGCCAGCTGTAACTGTCCGGTGGCATGACATGCGCTGCATATGTCCTTGGTCTTGCTAACGGTCTTAAAAAGGGTCAGAAGTGGCTGAGAAACAGGGCCGGCCATGTTCGTGCCCGAACGATAATATCGGAGCGATTCGGCGCGTCACGATTTCAGTCAATAAATGCAGTGAAATACGTGTCAAAAGCCGAGAAAAACTTGTTCGACTTGGGGTCGAGTTTCAGAGAAGTACACATACCGGTCAAAAGCAGAAAGCAAAACGCTAAAGCTACGAGAAAGTGAACATTTAAAATCAATTCAGGCATAGATTGAAAATAAACCTCCATCTTTTTCGAAGAGACATCCAAGAATTTATTATTATTATTATTATTATTATTATTATTATTATTATTATTATTATTATTATTATTATTATTATTATTATTATTATTATCATTATTATTATTATAACCAACAAACTCATATTATTATTATTATTATTATTATTATTATTATTATTATTATTATTATTAATAACAACAATAATACAATAATTATTATTAATTATAATAATAATAATAATATTAATAACGATAATAATAATAATAATAATAACAATAATAATAATAATAATAATAATAATAATAATAATTATTATTATTATTATTATTATTATTATTATTATTATTATTATTATTATTATTATTATTATTATTATTATTATTATTACGGAGAGTAGTAGTAATAGTAGTAGGCCTAGTAGTTGTAGGCCTACTAATAATAATGATAAAATATTATTATTATTATTACTTTTACTTTTTAAAATCACGAATATCTATTGACAAAGCATCAGTCAACGTTACCGAGATATAACTCGTTAAAGGCTTTCTCACTGCGCGTATGCAATAGCTGTCTTAGGATGCCTGGAACCCGAACACTACACCTTTCAATGCGGCACTCAAGCAACTCGCCCACCGTGTCATATTAATGTCATTTGTACATAATTGTTAATTTTATCAATGGGCACACTGCATTAGCTACAGAAAATGTTCCTTTTCTGATTAGAAACCCTACACGTTTAAATCAGGTCTAACTTCCGGTTGCATGATAACGCACAGAATGAAGAGTGAACTTGATGATAAAAATAATATATTATTTTATAAGTATGTATGTATATATGTATCGTATCGTATTTTGAGATTTGTATAGCGCCGCTCACAGCTGAGGCCACTCAGCAGCGCTCCCAGTGCGAAATCTCCGAGAGAAGAAAAGGTTTTAAGAATGGAAAGTGATGTAGGAAGAGATACAGAAAGTAAGGTTACCCGTAGAGAGGAAGGAAGGGCATTCCACAGTGAGGGCCCTATGCTGGCAAAAGATCTAGTTTGAGCTAGAGTGGTCCTGGAAGGCGGAACAAAGAGGACATGCCGGTCGCGAGAGCGAGAGGTCGGTGAGAAGCTGCAGAAAGAGGGGGCAGATGAAGTTCCTGAGATATTTGGGAGTAGTACCCAGTGCTTTTTCAGCCAGAACGCGCCGGAACGGCGTTCCGGCACCTTTTTTCAGCTACTAAAAGTAATTTATTTATTTTAATAATAAAAACAATAATTTAGTTATTTTAACTTAATTTCAGTGTTTATTGAAACCCCTCCCAACACCCAATCCCGTTTTTCTCGGGCTTTTAGTACTTCCATAATTGTTCAGTTCCGGAACCTTTGTTTTAGAAAAAGAGCACTGCATACTTACATACATGTATGTATGTAAGTATGTATGCATGCATATGTATGTGTATGTATGAATGTATGTACGTATGTATGTATGTATCAAGACACTTGATATAACGTAACACAAAAGCGCTGTATGGGTTAGAAATGGAACATGAACAAACCGGATACAAGCTTACTCGAGGTAGAAGATGGCTCCGTGCGTTTTCCTTTAAAATGTGCGTTTATGGATTAACGAGAGGCTGTACTATTGTCTTGAATAACGAATGCTGTTCCATTGTCTTGAGTAAAGAAAGGCTGTCCTATTGTCTTGAGTAACGAGATAGATGCTGTTCTATTGTTTTGAATAACGACAGGCTGTCCTATTGTCTTCAGTAACGAGAAGCTGTTCTGTTATCATACATGTTGCTGTTGTCTTTGCATGGCACCTAATCATAACCTCACAAGTAAACCAAAGGTAAACCCAGCGCCGGTGAAGGAGGCTGAATAGATTTCCGGACAAAAAGACTCCGGGAGTGTTTTTTTTATCCTAATATATAATGACTGGAGAGTCAGTTGATACTGGGACAAAAACACCCACCCTGCGAAGAAACACTCGGGGAGTGTTTTCGTTAGAGATCGGACCAAATGACTGGTTGAGTTGATAGTTCCTAGGAAAAATTGAATGGGGAGTTGATTCTTTGATTCTTCCAGGGACTAAATGATTTGTGGAGTTGATTCTTCCTGGGACAAATTGAATGAGGGTTTTGATTCTTCCTGGGACTAAATTACCTGTGACCTTCCGGTTACAAGGCACAGAACATACCGCTACACCACCGCGACCCCCAGAAATACAGTCTTGTTGTCCTTGAGACCAAGGTCTTGGTCTCGAGTGCACTCGAGTTCGTTTTCAAAAGTCTTGGTCTTGGTCTTGGTCTTGAGGTTCAAGGTCTTGGTCTTGGTCTTGGTCTTGAGGTTCAAAGTCTTGGTCTTGGTCTCGCAAGACCAAGACCAAGACCGGCTGTCAATATGAACAGTCATTTAACAGAACTCAAGGATTCTGTATCAAGCCTGCTTGCATCATACGACCAATATCTATGGATATATACAAGTCTTGTTGGTCAGGAAAACCCATTGGCAGCAGCAACAGTTATTCTGTATCAGACGTATGATAAACCATGGGAAGATTTCAAAAGGACTCACTATCTGTACATTTAGCCTACATCCAGTGCTTGAAAAGCTTCTGTGTGTGTGTCAGCGACTTCAGCACCTGTAGAAAGTATTTTTTCCGCATGGCGGAATTTTTATGAGGCCCCACAAGTCACGTCTTGGTCAGAAAATTCTGAGCGAATTGGTTTTTATAAAATACAAAAGGCATTTGGAATAATAGTTTGCATGAAGGACTTTTGAATACAAATTCGGATTTATCTGCAGTTTGCATTTAAAGTTAATTTGCTTGAATAAAATAAAAGACTCATGTTTTCTTTAAAATAGCGAATATTCCGACTTGACAATTTAGAAGTCTTGGCCTGATTGAGATTTTTTGGGTCTTGGTCTTGGTCTTGAGGTTCAAGGTCTTGGTCTTGGTCTTGGTCTCGAGGTTCAAAGTCTTGGTCTTGGTCTTGAGGTTCAAGGTCTTGGTCTTGGTCTTGAGGTTCGAGGTCTTGGTCTTGGTCTTGAGGTTTAAGGTCTTGACAACAAGACTGCAGAAATAACCCGTAACTGCCAAATCTGACAACAAAACCAACAAAAACAACAACAACAGCGAGCGCAGTATGCGAGATTGAGTCTATCTTGAGCGGAAGACGTTGTTGTAGCATTTAAGTGTCATCGCAAAGATTGTCAACATCTGCGTCCAGCTGCTTTTATTAGTAACCGAAGTGTTCTTCTCGCGTCGTTTCTCCGTCGTACGTTACTTGACAGGAGAATTTAATAAAATAAGTTGATAAAATAAGTTCGTCGTTGGATCGAGGCGTTCGGCCAGACACGCTGAACGCCTTTATTGTCTTTCCCGACTGCGGCATTTTGGTCGTTAATGGACATATCTGGAAGCTTTTATGAGAATCCGATGATTTAGTCTCCTGAATTTCGTTATCGGTGAAACGCATGTGCATGATGCGATACAGTCGGTAAAACACGTTGTTGCTTTATTACAAAGCTTCCGATTCTGTGATGGTATAAATCTAACAAAGCGCTATATGAATTAACTGTCACTAATGCCCTATATATAATTAACATTTCATGAATACTTTGGTCGACTTAGCGATCTGTTGATCAGCACTGATGTACTATGGGCGTAAAATAAGGGATTCGCGCGCCGGAAATTAGCGTCTGCTGCTAATTCTGCTGTCGTCTGCTTTTAATTCTGCTGTCGTCTGCTGCTAATTCTGCTGTCGTCTGCTTTTAATTCTGCTGTCGTCTGCTGCTAATTCTGCTGTCGTCTGCTTTTAATTCTGCTGTCGTCTGCTTCTAATTCTGCTGTCGTATGCTGCTAATTCTGCTGTCGTCTGCTTCTAATTCTGCAGTCGTCTGCTTTTAATTCCAGGGATGTAGGCCTAGTACTTGGTACTTGTACTCCAATACAACTCGAGTACAGTACTCGTACTTGTACTTGAGACCAAAGTACTTGTACTCGTACTTGAGAACTAAGTATTTGGAAACGAGTGACAGTTTTATAGGCACTCAGGTAGGTTACCAGTTAGCTTTGCCTTTTAATCATTAACTCTTAGGGTCTTGACATTTCGGCAGTTCTTTTGAGGAAACCGGTATTTAGATGGACCGCATCTTGATCAGAATTTCCTCCGGGTTGTCTTGTTGAAATGGCGCACACGGACGATGGTAATTGTCGCGGTCGACTCCTTCGATCGCAACGACGAACCAACGAAGGAACTATTAAAAGATCTTTATTTAAAAATAAAGTCGATTAAGTGTAGAGTAAGTCAACTCGTCTATCAAATATCACAATCGTAGACAGCACACAGGTTGGCTGGTCTCGATTGAACGTTATACGATCAATGTTTCAACGTTTACAAATCTTCGTCAAAAGGCCCCCAATGTACATCAGGTCTATCTTATATAGAGTTCTCCCGGATTCCAGAACGTTCTGTGACGTCACTGTACTTTTCCCTGGAAAGTCCTACTGAACACGTATATCCTTGTTGCATGCACCGAATTAATGTTGACAGCTTGCTGCAGAAATTTCCGTGCGTTGTAAACAAGCTTGTTGACGCGTCGGTTTTCTTCCCTTGATGCATGCACCCGCGTAGACCACGACATTCCCTCCGCCCTCAGATGATGACACGTCTTCAGCACCATCCCGAACGGGTCATCACGATCAAGCCGGGCCTCCAGACTCCATCTCGATACAGCATATACAACCAAAACAAAACACATCAGTTAGTCAACTTATCCACACAATTTGCGGGCTCGATCCTTGTGTGTCGGGCCATTTCCCCCCTTCACCATCCGAGTCACAACCGAGAGAGGAAATCAGCCACCGTGTTCTGACGTCCAGGACGATATCGAAAGTCCACGTTAAACTCTTGCAATGCTAACGCCCAACGAGTCAGTTTCGCACTCTTAGGGCTTGCATCTGTGAGATAAGACAAAGGATTATGATCTGAATAAATGATTATCTTTGATAAGAATATCCATGACTTGAATCGTTTAAGTGCCCAAATTACAGCGAAAGCCTCTCTCTCAATTGTAGACCAATGCATCTGTGTATCTGTAAGTTTAAGACTAGCAAAAGCAATTGGTTTTTCTTGACCTTCTTCGGTCCACTGAAACAAGCAACACCCGACCGCGGTGGCACTTGCGTCAACACTTAAACCAAATTCCTTAGTGAAATCAATGGTATGCAACTGTGTAGCTTTACTGAGATCATCCTTTAACTTATCTAGTGCTTCTTGATGCTTTTGCTCCCAAGGCACCTTCGTAGGTATGTTATCTCGTGTCAAATCAGTTATTATCCGTGCTTTTTCAGCTAAAGCAGGTATAAAATTTCGAAAATAACTGAAAAAACCCATAACCTTTCTAACTTCTTTCTTTGTTGTTGGAGGATGGATATCATTGATCGTAGCGATCTTACCTGGATCAGGTTCAATACAACCTGACCCTACTATATGGCCAACAAACTTTATTTTGTTTTGTGCAAAATTACATTTTCTTAAATTCAAAGTGAGTCCTGCTTCCTCAATAGTTTGCAAGAATTTCTCTAGATGTTCTAAATGGGGTGTCAAAATAACCCGTTCATTTAGTTCAGGGACTGCGGCGAACATGACGCACAAAGATGGCGCAATGTTTGTCGTTCCTTCCATTGAATTAGCTAATTTCATTTGTAGGTATACTACATCTGCCTTACATCCTTCTCCATGAAAACCAATTATATTAATCCGTTTAATCACGGGTAAGTTTAGTGACTCAATTAATTTCTTATCAATACAACAAATTTCTGCTCCTGAATCAGATAATGCTGGCTGAGAAGGGAGATCTTCAATCTGTACATTGATATACGACCTCTCGTGTAATCCATCAATACTATTCTCGTATACCCTTACAGCAGTTTCCAAGCCTATTGGTTTAGAATTATCCAATAAATTCCCTTGCTTTACCTGTTCAGGTATCTCATGCAACACGTTGACCTTCTCAACAACTGAGTCGATCACTTCTTCAGTTGGGTTCCCAAATATACAAGTACTCACCTTTTTAGAACTTGGTTTGGTCTGGCACTCCCTTGCCCTATGACCCTTCTGATGACATAGGAAACAGAGACCCTTTACCTTGGCCTCCTCCTGAGACACCCTCGCACCTATCTTGGCTTCACCCCTTAATTCCGGTTTGGGAGACTTGGGTTGAGCTGTCTGGTTATTGACTTGAACATGTGGTTGACCTCTCGTCCAATTATTATACTTCGGTGTCGGATGACCACGGCATACTAAGTCATTCCCACCATCATGCGACGCTACATAAATGTCAGCCGCATTAGCTATGTCTTCACAGCTCAACCACTCCTCTTTTTCTTGGGCCAAGATATAATCTAAACAAGCCTTCGACAAGGACTCCTTAAGCCGATCCGCAACCAATAAACTTACAAGTTTATCAAACTCATCAGTTATCTTTCTACTTTTCAAATAATACATAAGAGCCACACGCAATTTGGATGAATAGATCGTAAATGATTCGTCCGATGCTTTGTGCAACGACCAAAATCGGGCTCTAAGATTTGAAGGGCTTATCTTAAACTCCCTTAGCAAAAACTCCTTCAGGAATTTGTAGTCATGGAGCTGTGCCTCAGTAAGGCGCATGGTTAATGCCTTAGCTCTTTCACTTAAAATGGCTAGCAATAATTTTGCTCTAACATCTTCATCCACCTCATACACATTAAACAAACCATCCAAGTGATCAAAGAAACCTGGAATTTCTATAGGGTCGGAAGGAAATTTCCAAAGAATATTCTTAAGGGCATCACTATAACGCTTAGTACGACTTGCTAAAGAATCTCTAACATTTCGTTCTTCCTGCTTTTCCTTCCTCTCCCTTTCTTCTTTCTCTTTCCGTTCCTTCTTTTCTCTTTCTTCTTTCTCTTTCCGTTCCTTCTTTTCTTCCTCTCTCCTCTTTTCCTCCCTTTCTTCCTTCTCCTTCCGTTCCTCCCTCTCTCTTTCTTCCTTCTCCTTCCGTTCCTCCCTTTCTCTTTCTTCCTTCTCCTTCCGTTCCTCCCTTTCTCTTTCTTCCTTCTCCTTCCGTTCCTCCCTTTCTCTTTCTTCCTTCTCTCTTTGTTCTTTCTTTTGTTCTTCATATTTACGGATTTCGAACTCCAGACGGCGCTTCTGCAGCTCGTAATCCACTCCTGTTGGAGATATTGGACTACCCTTAAATTCCTCTTCCTCTTTTCCAATCTCCATGGCCCATTCTTCCATTAATTGATTTCGATCCCATGACATAACATCATCTTCGTCCCTTCCTGCCTTCATAAGATACACCCTAAGGCGCTCAGACGACATTTTGCGAATATTCGCTTGCATCTCTGTTGTCAACGCTTCCATTTTTACAAACAGTCAGTCAACAACAATCAACAAAAAAAACAGACACCACGCGGCAAACCCGCCACACAAAAGGAAAATTCCACAACCCAAAGTGCAACTATGCAGTATCCAAAGAAGTACACTCGCCAAGTACGCAAAAACTATACAAGCTCACGCAAGTCTGGCCTCGATCACAACAATGGATCAAATTTCAAAGAAATAATCAGCAGATATTGAAAGAGAAATAATGGCTGCCTCCCACTCGGCTGCAACTCCACTCTCTTTTCTCCTTCTCAGCCACGACAACACCTAGGATCTTACCCGTATGTTGACTGCTGTCTTCTGCTGTCTCAGCCGAACGACGCACTTCGTCCGTCCGACTGTCGTATGCCGATTCACCCGTCTCCCACGGTAGAAAGGCGTCTCGATCCGCTCGCTGTCTGGAACAGACCGTCTCTTGATCCTCCGGGTTGACTCCTTCCTCCGTCGGCTCGCGTCTTCTTCACCGGATCCAACACCGATGATCCCACTTCTGACACCAATAATGTCGCGGTCGACTCCTTCGATCGCAACGACGAACCAACGAAGGAACTATTAAAAGATCTTTATTTAAAAATAAAGTCGATTAAGTGTAGAGTAAGTCAACTCGTCTATCAAATATCACAATCGTAGACAGCACACAGGTTGGCTGGTCTCGATTGAACGTTATACGATCAATGTTTCAACGTTTACAAATCTTCGTCAAAAGGCCCCCAATGTACATCAGGTCTATCTTATATAGAGTTCTCCCGGATTCCAGAACGTTCTGTGACGTCACTGTACTTTTCCCTGGAAAGTCCTACTGAACACGTATATCCTTGTTGCATGCACCGAATTAATGTTGACAGCTTGCTGCAGAAATTTCCGTGCGTTGTAAACAAGCTTGTTGACGCGTCGGTTTTCTTCCCTTGATGCATGCACCCGCGTAGACCACGACAGTAATGTTCATTATAAAAATACTAATCATAATAAATATCTCGTTGTTCTTGCATTAGTCATGCATGTGCACTTATATTAATTGCTTATCCACCATAGGCTGCCTCTTTGACTTACCGACTGATTTTCTGGATATTGACCTGATTACGGCTTGGTTTTGGTGTGCCATCGGTTGATGCCTTATGAATTAGACACCGGTGCTATAAAAGTTACTAATTACAATTACAATTGCACTTGTGTTATAACCTATGTACTTGTACTCGTAATTGAGACCTAAGTACTTGTACTTGCAACATACATAGTTCAGGCACCGGCGGGATTTGGCTGAGTTTAAGCCAATACACTTCGGTTTTTATGTTCTATTCTGTAGACATTTAGTCCTTCATAAAGCGCCACTCAGCGTCCGTTTCCGTACTTGAAGCATATCTATTTAATTCTGTTGTCGTGTGCTTCTAATTCTGCTGTCGTCTGCTTGTAATTCTGCTGTCGTGTGCTTCTAATTCTGCTGTCGTCTGCTTCAAATTCTGTTGTCGTCTCCTATTGATTCTGCTGTCGTCTGCTTATAATTGTGCTGTTGTCTCCTTTTAATTATGCTGTCGTCTGCTTATAATTGTGCTGTTGTCTCCTTTTAATTATGCTGTCGTCTGCTTATAATTGTGCTGTTGTCTCCTTTTAATTCTGCTGTCGTCTTTTGCTGACTACTAGTATTGTTGTCGTCGGCTTATTTTCTGTTCTCATCGGCTGATTTCTTTGCTGAGTTCGTACACAATCACCGCCTCATGTTGTTCATATGCGCTTTGATCTGATGTCGACTTTTTTGATGCCATCGTCTCCTTCTATTTCATCTCTCCTCTGCCTTTTCTTCAGTTGCCGTCTGCTCAATCTTCTGCTGTCATCTACTGTTGATGCTATTGAAATTGAGACGAATTCTTAGTTTCGACTTTCTGGACTACCTGTCAAATGAACTCATTTGCCACGAGAAATTTTAAATCAGCGCTTGATATTAACTGTCTTTGATAGATAGCACCATAGATGAGCACATTCCCCGCATGGAATCTGCTGAGACGCTGTCTTTATTGATTTTGTCTCATGTGGCGTAATTCATGCTTCGTATTTTGGCAGTATTGTATAGTCATTGTGATGTATTGTCATATGATTGCCAATATAAGGGATCTCGTCTGCTTATTCTGTGGCTGTTTTCTGCACAGAGATCGATGGATGAATAGTAACACGTTGTCACGAAGATCAGAAATACGCAGGTTCGATACCCGCTAGCCAAATAAAGGTTGACTCAGCCTTTTCACTCCAACACTCCTTAAAATGAGCTGTAGGACAGATTGGCGCCTTGCATGGGTGCCATACAGTTAAATTCGACTCCTGTTAAACTTGTTATCATCTGTTACTACTAGGCCTAAATCATGTAATCTTACTGCGTAATTGTCACTTTGAATTTAATAAACGATTATTATTATTATTATTATTATTATTATTATTATTATTATTATTATTATTATTATTATTATTTTTATTATTATTATTATTATTATTATTATTGTTATTATTATTATTATTATTATTATTATTATTATTATTATTATTATTATTATTATCATTATTATTTTTATTTATATTATTATTTCATATTAACTTGAGTTTGATAATACAATTGTATTTCTTCCAAAGTTCAGAAGTTCATACAGGACCATATGACAGAACATCGACGGCGCTGAGCAATTGAGCGTCAAAGACTTGCTCAAAGTCATTTACACAATGACCGTTTGAGTGGAGCTCGAATCCGTACTCAACGCTTTGCAGGCTGAGCGCTATAAGCATTCGACTACTGTTCGCCACCGTGTTACGATGTTGAGACCAGCTATAGGCATCATAATGTCATTCGTAAATTGCGGCAGCGAAAGGTCCTTCACGGTGGCCATCGATATGGACGATTCTTTAGGCGTACGGAAATGGACGCTGAGTGGCGCTCTATGAAGGACTAAAATGTATGCAGAATAGAACATAAAAACCGAAGCGTATTGGCTTAAACTCAGCCAGATCCCCCCCCCGGTGCCTGAACTATATATTGTTACATGCGTACCCTCTTGTCTCATCTGTGCTCTCGGATTTCCTTCTATACGTTTGACCAGTTCCTTAAAGAGGAGTGGCCTACGCTATAAAAGGAAGATTCGAGAAGGAATAAGTCCTTGGCTTTTGGTGTCAGATCTAAGTGGGTCTTCGGGTAGTTAAGTGGCCGCCAAGCATTCAGTTGCATGTAGAGTTGTACCGGAGAGCCTAAGGCAAACTCCTTAGTTTCAAGCTCGTTGTCTCGTTGCCCTCTGAGGCCGACAGCGCTGTTGTTATAGTGTACGTTTGAGGCTCATGTTAGGAGTGCTCTTCTTCAAACGAAGAAGAGATATTGTGAGTGCCACTTCTTCTACGCTGACGAAGAAGTTGCACGTGTTGTCTACCGTTCTTATTTGGTGAACTGACGAATATTGCGGTGAAAGGTAGACTCTGCTTCACATGTTATTTTGTGAATAAATCCATTTTTAATCATGCCACTAGACTGAGCTATTTCATTAAAATATAATGGGACCTTACAATATGTATGTATGAATGTAACTAGACACTTACTATAGCGTCTTTTAAATTTATCACCAAAGCCCGCGCTGTCCAAACGATGTCTAAACGCACGATAAATAAATAAATAAATTCCATCTACTAGGACTATGTACTTGACAGAGACAAAGAAGATTATTTGCGAGGAGCAATCCGGTGTTATTGGTTTTTAACGTACAGTCACCCATCCAAGTGCTATAACGCAACTCAGCTGTGCTTAACTTTGTGCGGACTGGTGGTATTCAATAACGCGCCCGGTTTGCGTTCCAACGATTGCGAGTTCGAGCCTGGAAAAATTGTTGGCCATATTTATCTCGCGTCTGAGACTGTCTGATCTTGCTTGCGAAATTACTGCAAAAAACGTAATAATAAAAAAATAATCATATCTCCGACTAGCGTCGCATCGACAAATCCCGTTGATGATATTGATGAATTTCAGAAGAGAGACGAGAAGACTGGTGGTGGGCAGCTGTTCATTAAAGCGAAATGGGTCTTGAGATTGGAATTGGTCAGTGAAGATATATTTTTAAAAATATATTCGTGTTTATTGACAGGCTCACTGACAAACCGCAGTAAGTAACACTGAAACATACGACAGTACAATTATCAAGATCTTATAGAACACACGTCTTGGCAGCATGTTAGTCGTCCGCTCAGTTTGCAGTTGCCCCCTAGGGATTGGAAGGCTGAGTCGACCTATAGGTTTCAAAAATTGGTCAGCATTTGTGGGTGAAAGACTGACACACACGATTTCTTCAGAGGACGTGAATTTCCTGAAAACGAATTCAAAGACTTCCGGGAATATGCTTTATTGTAAAACATTGATCGCATGAACAACAACCGATTTTTTGATGATTTTATCTCGGGCGCAAACAATTCCAGATGTTCGTGCAATCAATTCTGAAGAAAAAAATTAAATTATTACGGGCAATAAATAATAATGCCTGAAATTGATTAAGGACTAATTTCCTGAAATCGCACGCCTGATTAATGGTTCAAATAAAGGAAGAAATGTAGCTTGGCAATGTTGATAGGACTGCGTTGGCAGGCATAACGAAATAAAGGAAAATCGAGTTAGTGCTTGGATGGGTGACTCTCAGTGTAATAGTCCGCCACCTGGTGCGCACTCAGCCCCTCTCCCCATCCATTCGTAGACGGTAAATGACTACCAACACATACTGATAGGTCAAAAAGGCTGTGCAGTCTTTAGTATATAGCTGTTGAATGATCTTTCAATGGTGGGCCTATCAGGCTCAGAAAGAGTCTCTAAAGAGACTATCATGAGAGACTCTCAGATAACAAGTGTATGACGTCTAAATCTAAATCTTTTATTCTTAGGAGTTCTATGCACGTCTAACTTTAGAGGAGTGTGCTACCTTGATATTTATGCTTTAGAAGATTGTCTGTACAGACACGTTAACACCTGTATTGCTTTTACCTTTAAATCAATAACCAATTAACCATGTAATGCGTCACGGTATCAGCCTATGCTGCATTTCTCCGTATTGTAAATGAAGGTTTTGTCCGGCCGGCCGATTTAAGATTCTGCATATCAGTCTATAAACCACGTTGTACCACTACAAGAACAGTAGACCCCTGATGGATTCGCGAGCATTCTGGTTTGCTGATGCAAGTCTTTAGAATTCGTTACTCGTTTCTATCTCCCTCGTCGTTCAGTTTACTATGGCTTAGAATAATCTTTCTCCTAGAGCTTATCCACGCTAGCCTTTGCTCCTGTCTCTGGGGCCTCGTCAATCTCGTTTGAAATTTGGGAGTGCGGTTTTGTTTAGAAGCAACCGGAGAAGCCTCGTACATTTTGATTGCGACGCTGTTGAACCTTCTGTATTAGAATAGCAAATAGCAGCGGACGACGGATTTGCTCAGATTAATACGCTAGCTCAGTTGGTCTTCAACTGTGCGGCGCGAGGACGGATCGACAAGCAAGAATACTCACAAATGTCCGCATTATATATGCGAGAAACGCTGCAGTGGATTCCTGTAGAAGAGAAAAATCGTTTCAAGATACTCTTACTTGGACGGTAGCTGAGGCCATTCAGTAGCGCTCTCAGTGCGAAGGCCCCGAAAGAAGAAAAAGATTGTAAGCACGAAAGGGAGGTGTAGGAAGAGATCCAGAAAGATAGGCTACATGTATGTTATTGTATGGATAAATATACTGAGTTCACGTCACAGGTGAACAGAGTTAAGCCTTGTAAATGGGAAAAGTGAGGCACTTCTACTGTGATCCATGTGTGTCGTATCAATCTTAAGTAAACTCTTTTCAAACCGAAGCCGACTCGGAGAAAGCAGTAATGTGTCCAGAAGGAGAAAAGGTCTAGAACAGGGGCGCCCGCAGCGTGATGCACTGAACGTACGTGCGTCCACTCACCAAATCAAATCCATACAAGGAATAGGCATCGCCTTGATATTTCTGTTAAACGGCATACGGCATGTTGAAGCATTATCTAAATTGAATTTTTTACGCTTGTCACTACTCACTACTCCATCTATGGCAGCTATTTCAATTTTCCTACTTATGTCTATGGTAGCATAGCGGGCAAGCGGCCATGTTATTTGTTTACGCGAGGGCTGTGCGTCGAATTTTTTAAGCCTGCGGGCGACCCTGTTCAGAAATAAAGTTTCATAGCAACATTAATCCGTCAGATCTAAGAAATCGCAGATGCTTCAGAGTGGTACACATTACCACTCGTGAATAGGTTGGTGTCCTGCGCTTGGCCTTCGAGTGGCTTTTTAGAAGTTTGGAGATTACGATAACCAGGCATGGAATGCCAGCTGTTCAAGACTTTTTACCCTAACCCATCCAAACTTTCGCCTTCAAAGCTCTCTCGTCGTCGACGAAACCAGCCTTTGCAGCTCTTCTACCTCCTTAAATGCTGGTCCCATGGATCTTGAATTCTCTGTCTCCTGTCCGCTGTGCAATTTCTCTGATTTTGTTTAGGTCTGGGTTCCGCGTTTAGCCACAGCAGTGTCTAGGGCTGACTAGTTTTCAAATGGTGCATGCAGTTAGAAGGGCTTATGGATATTGGACAAGCCTAGCTTCGATCTGATTGAACGTGCCGGAGGGGTCTCAGTTCGTCAGCATCGTAAAATTTATAATTACTGTTGAGTCTCGTGCAAGAATTAAAGTCAGTCGAGAACTTGGGCCAATTAGTCGACAACTAATCCGACCAGGCTCCTTGCTGTCCCACATATCCGGCCATCGATGGCTGCGGCTTTATACTGCACCGCATTCTATTAGCCCCTGAAAAATAATGTAATATAAAAGCAGTAACCCGTATGGCTACGGAAACGCACCTTTCATTGATCTTCCTTGTTTGTAAATGTAATTGGAATTGGAATTTATATAGCGTCGCTCGAATTAGCAAAAACAAATCAGAAGCTGTCTTTGCGTTGACCTGTGTGATGTTAAGTGTCATTTGGGACCAGACCATTACACCAGTTAGCAAAACAAAGAACAGGCAACTAGAAGAGTCGCCAGTTGCGGGCTCAGGCAATGTAGTGTTTGTGCCACGACATTAGATCCTTTAAACTTATGGACCACGCTTTAAGTTTATTTTTATTTATTTATTAATCAAATTTATATAGCGCCTCTCCAGGAAAATAATCAGAGGCGCTTTCTGCACTGACCTAAACTATGTCAATATCACTAAGTTCAGAACATTACTAGCAAACATGTGTATGTATATATGTACCTGAGTATGAGCATGTATGTATGCATATGTACATGTATGCATGGATGACATGCATACATGCATACATATGTGCACATCTCAGCCGCCAGGAGATGTGCCTCAGATTCACGTTTCGGTGTGACCGTGCGCGCGTTACAAATTTAATAAGTAAATAAATAAATATGTGTTTCCTGTTACGTTTAATGTGTTTCTGAGGGTTTCAATGGAGGCGAGTAGACATTTGTGTTACTTCAGCCGCTGTAATGCTTCCACAATAAGTTAGCTGTCTCGTGTTAAAGGATTCACTGTCGTCATAAATTATCCCGAAGACAATAATGTTATGTCGCGCTACAAAAGAACACCGTATACATACATATGTGCACATATACACACATACACATACATACACACACATACTTACATACATACACACACATGCATACATACACACATACATACACATACAACCATACATACATGGACAAATGTTCAAATACATAAGTACATACACACACATGCCTACGAACATACATACATCGACCCACATAATAATAATAACAATCTTTTCTTTATTTAAGCGCCTGCTAACCGCACTGCGCTGTACAGTGAACATACATATATTAGAAACGGCAGCCACGCAGGGCGCCTTACATACAAATATACAGTAGAAGCACATGATAACAGTTTTACAGGAGTCGAATATAACTGTTTATACGGCAGCCAACAGGGCGCCAATCACGGCCTACTATTCATTTAATCACCGCCGCCACCTAGCGAGTGGAAGGCTGAATAAACCTGACGGGGTCTACGGGATTCGATCTTGGTACCTACTGCTCTTTACGCAAAGTGTGTTATCCATTACTCTACGGGCCCCCCAATGCATATTTGTTACATCATTATATCATTTCTCAGCTGCATGGTCCTGTCATTCGGCCGAAGCGCAAACAAGACCACAGTAATTAAAAGACATGGCTCCTTTTAAGCCTCGTGTTTTGCTGCTACTCATTTCCCGTCGATCACCAGGAGATGAATGAGCGGCAGGTGGCGCCAGTCTCTATTGCATGGACGTCTCCTCCAAGCACTAACACGCCTCAAAACATCAAAAGACCCAATTGGTCACCTTAGGAGCGCGGAATGTGTTGTGTGGGCAACGCCATACGTGTATGGCCTACTGCTGTTGTTGAGAAAATTAGGAAGACGCCTGATATCGTTGGCTGACAGCTTCCTCATTTCCAGCCTCCACGCACCTTATTACATCCGGTCCGCGCGCTCTGCATGGCGATGGCAACGCTTCCTGATAGAAAGTCTCGGCCAAATTCAGATGAATGATCTTCAGCGGCTGAGTGCCTTCACCTCAATCGTTAACCTCTTCCTAGGTGAGAGATAAACCAAGTGACAAACAGGGACAGATAGGAAAATACACAGGCAGCTTAAGAGGCAGACGCTCAAGCTTAGATACAGACTGAGACAGAGAAACATACAAAGTGAAGCATATAATATAGAATATTCAAAACAGAGACAAGTATACACACAGAAAATTAAGGAGAGAGCGATGAAAGACAATCAGACAGAGACACCGACAGAAGAGAGTGAAAGTAAAATAATGGTAGACAGACAGACAGACAGACAGACAGACAGACAGACAGACAGACAGACAGACAGACAGACAGACAGACAGACAGACAGACAGACAGACAGACAGACAGACAGACAGACAGACAGACAGACAGACAGACAGACAGACAGATGACTATAGCATGACTTGCATGCCATATTCGTTCACTAAGTTCTCATTAAATCTACATTAATGCATCAAGGAAATGTGGACTATGTAATACGTTTAATTAGTATACATTAATGCATCAAGGAAATGTGGACTATGTAATACGTTTAATTAGTATAGAACGGGCAGATCTACTAATGTTTTTGTGCTACTATATTTGTTGAATAAAAGATTGATATATATTAATTGTCCGATTATATACTATACATTTTATACAAGGATGTGTGTACTGCTAGTTTGTATTTTATTTAGGCTGTAGCGTCATCAGCATCTGCTAATTAAAGTAAATGTAGCGCTACAAGATTGTTCGTAAACGATCCATCACAGTTGGTTACAAAGTAATTCATGGGATCAAATACATCGGATCATATCATGTTGTTATGTATTTTGTATTGTTTTGGATTGATTAAGTTACGCCGCAGTCAGTAAAAATAACTGATTTCCTCAGGTAAAAAGCTTCCACCAATACTGGCATCGTATTTAGACATTCTTGAGAGCTGCGGCTCGAGCCCCTCAGTTTGTCCCCTCCACAGTTTCGCAAGCGCCTGAAGTCTGCAATTTTACTGGTTCCGGTCGGGAGCTCCAGTGATGAGTTCTTTTTAAGTGGCGCTTTATAAATATCAGATTATAAATACAATTACAATCAGTATGCTGGACTGTAAAGCGAGAAGCCTGGGTGCAAACCGCTGAAAAAGACAGTTCGTCAGTTCAATATTTACTTTCCGCCAGCGCTCCAAGTGTATTAAACTGGAATAAATAACATCCATCGTACACTGTCGGTGGGAAAATTCAGACGACGATTGAACGCTGGGAACTTCAACTTGTGTATCGAGGCCGAAAAAACGAAGTCAGTAACAATTCATACCCATGACTGAATCGTAGGCTTATTAGGAACTTTTCTTCTTCATTTCAGTCTGGAAAACGGCATAATAAGATTGTAGATACGTTCAGGTGAATAACAACTTGTTTTTAATTATACATTTCTTTACTGATTCATTTCTTTACTGATTCATTTCATCACTGATTCATTTCATCACTGATTCATTTCTTCACTGATTCATTTCTTCACTGATATACTTCTTCTTCGATACACTTTATCGCCGATAAATAATTGAATTTACTGAGGTACAAAAACACCTCCATTGGGTTCAGGCCACCAATATTACAAAATTGAAGGAGGCTCATTTAGAAAGAGTTCTCCTGTAGGCAACTGGCTCTCTGAAGACTTGCTTATATACAACTAACTTACTTATCTACTTAAAAAGCAAAGTGGGTTGGTGATCAGAAGTGCTTCATAGGTTCAATGATTACGTACATCACATCACATCAAAACTTAAACTCGGTGACAGACCAGTTCTTTTAATATACCATCGGCACACAATCCTCTCAGCTAACTGTTTTAATCTGATCCAACTTCATTCGTTCTATTGTGGTCTAATTCTATTGTATACAGACCACAAACCCTCTACAGTCAAACATTATCTATTTTACTTCCTTACCATCTAATCTAATCTAATCTAATCTAATCTAAACAGAAACCCTATAGAAGTTACCCGAATCAACTTCAGTAAAATGATTGGCATTGTTTTTCTGATGTGCAGCTCTTCATATTCCGTGTTGTTCGCGGTCCATTTGTCGAAGACTTCCACCAGTGCGTGACCCACGGATCCTACACAGCGACGTGGCAGGAGCCACTCTACAGCTTCCTCTCCGTCCTCCTCATGTACATCCTTCCTCTCGTTGCTATGGTCACGTCATACACACTCATCTTCTGCACCGTCGCCCGCAAAACACACGATCTGCAATCCGGTACGGTTATCTAGTTTCGTCTATACTACGTATTATATATATATATATATATATATATATATATATATATATATATATATATATATATATATATATATATACGCACAAGCATGTTTATACATGTAATTACATAGGTGCGTGCACAATAGTTATGTCGTCAATGAAACCTGAGATGATGATTAGCAATTTCTGATGAAACCAGTCGAAGCGAGGAGCAATGACATTTCCAGAGAAGACTGCTCAAGTATTATGGCTTTATATGATATTCACACTGCAACAAATGACATTTTTGTCCTAGTCATATCTCATGAATAATAAACCAGTGGAATCGATTCTTAATGGCTGCAGTTCAGCACTTAGAGCACTTATTTGCAATCGAGAATATCTACTCAAAGCACTTTCGCACACCATTAAACTGACAACCTCGCTAGACCACATATCTAGACTCACGCCAAGATCACCTACTTGGACCATTCTCCCAGTCTATCAACACGCCCATCTACCAATAACACCTACTTTGCATGTCCAAGTCACGCACCCAGACCATCTACGAACAGACCATAAATTCCAGACCATAAAACAGACCATAAATCCCAGACCACACAAACAGACCATAAATCCCAGACCACACGAACAGACCATAAATCCCAGACCACACGAACAGACCGCCACTGTTCGTACTCTGACAGTGCCAGTCCCAAGCCTGGATAAAGGAGGAGGGCGACGCTAATCATCTTTGTTATGACACAGCGTCGCTAAACTGAAACTACTACTAACAGACCATAAATCCCAGATCACACAAACAGACCATAAATCCCAGATCACACAAACAGACCATAAATCCCAGATCACACGAACAGACCATAAATCCCAGACCACACAAACAGATCACCTGTCCTCATCGGTTGAGGCATAGAAAATGCAGTCGCTAACACTTCATACCCATTCTTCATACCCTTCTTCTTCTTCTTCTTCTTCTTCTTCTTCTTCTTCTTCTTCTTCTTCTTCTTCTTCTTCTTCTTCTTCTTCTTCTTCTTCTTCTTCTTTCTTCTTCTTCTTCTTCTTCTTCTTCTTCTTCTTCTTCTTCTTCTTCTTCTTCTTCTTCTTCTCTTCTCTCTCCTCCTCTCCTTCTTCTTCTTCTTCTTCTCCTTCTTCTTCTTCTTCTTCTTCTTCTTGTTCTTCTTCTTC
>OY744605.1:74066442-74073109 GCA_963556255.1 Allolobophora icterica | reverse complement strand
CATTCTGTTGCATTCTGTTGCCCTGGTTGCATCCAGCTGCATTCAGTTGCATTCATTAGCATTGTGCTGCACTGGTTGCATTCAGTTGCGTTGTGTTGCACTGCGTTGCATTCAATTGTAATTCTGATACATTCCAGTACATTGCATTACACATATTCCATTCGAATGCTCTGCTCTGCATTACTTTATGTAGGGTTTGAATATTTGTATAGCGCCTTTTTGGAGCATCTCAAAGACACGGTGGAATTTTTCAAAGACGATATAAGCTTATTTTACATTACACACAATCCAATTTCATTCAATTCCATCACATCGCAGGATTTCACTTCACATTACATAACATCGCATTATATAAAAACACTCCTTCTTTCTCGGATCAATCAACTTCAGTTCGTTTTTAACAATGCCACGCGACTAATTGTTGGGATTTCAAAATGTGTTCACATATTAACTACATGCGAGACCAGGAACATTGCTTGCCCATGCGAAGAGGCATTGAATTTAAGAGTTTTATGCTGATGGCGCTGGGTTGTTGTGTTCCATTCTACCTTGGAGACTAAGATATCAATCATCCTTGGTATTAGTGACATCCTTTCCTGGCCGCAAATCTGTTCACTCTGTAGCACACGGTAATCTAATTGTCCCCCGTCGCGTACTGCTACAAGGCAAGGCGGAAGCTCTCATCCTGGCACAGTCTTCCACGCAATCCCCAACATGAGCTTCTACTTACACCGCCTCTGTTTCGCAGGCCGTTGAAGACCATTCTATCGCAGTCTTGTATATTTAGGTCGGACCCATCTATAACGAGTTTTCTTGACGAGGTGCACTTAATGAACACTTGTAATAAAAGAGCACTTACAAAATACCATTACATCACATATAAAAAAGAGCACTTACAAAATACCATTACATCACATATAATAAAAGAGCACTTACAAAATACCATTACATCACATGTAATAAAAGAGCACTTACAAAATACCATTACATCACATATAATAAAAGAGCACTTACAAAATACCATTACATCACATATAATAAAAGAGCACTTACAAAATACCATTACATCACATATAATAAAATAGCACTTACAAAATACCATTACATCACATTAACTTTACCTCACATAACATTACACTGCATCAGATAACATTACAATACATAGGCGACACAAGATGACGTCAGTGACACAAGATGACGTCAGTGACACAAGATGACGTCAGTGACACAAGATGATGTCAGTGACACAAGATGACGTCAATTGCATCGCATGACGTGGCGTTGTTTCAGAGGCAGAGGAGGAGATGATCTGCCAGGGTCACGTGCGGATGCGCTTCTTTCGCAAGGCGAAGGTGAAGTCGTTACGGTTGACTGCGCTCATCGTAGCTGCGTTTATCATCTGCTGGACGCCCTACCAGGTCGTCTTCATCGTTCATACGTTCATCGACTTCAGCAACATAGATACGCGATACGTCGTCTGGATCTTTTTCTTCGGAATGGCAAACTCTATGGTTAATCCGATGATCTACGGCGCCTTCCATCTATGCAAGTACAGAAAAAGGTAACTAAGGATCTATGCATGCATATATATATATATTATATATATGTATATATATACATATATGTCTATGTATTTAAGCATATGTGTCCATGTGTAGACCTAGTTAAGTACGCATGCATGCTGACCTACGTATGTAAGCACGCACATAGGCATACGTTTGTAAGTAGCTTATATATATATATATATGCATGAAGCCTTATGAATGAATGATTGTGTGTAGGCGTATGTATGTCTGTATGTATGTATGAATGTATGTATGCATGCATGTATGACATTGTATGTATGTATGTATGTATGTATGTATGTATGTATGTATGTATGTATGTATGTATGTATGTATGTATGTATGTATGTATGTATGTATGTATGACATTGTATGTATGTATGTATGTACGTATGTATGTATGTATGACATTGTATGTATGTATTGTTGCGGTCTGCCCTTATTGAGGATGCGGGTTGACACTAGGCGGCGTATATCGTGTTACCGCTATGGTCCATCCCTTAACGTAGTCTTAGGGGGCGGTGACCTGTGTACAGGAGGACAGTCTGTTCTTAGGCGCTGAAGAGGTTGGTCGTATAGAATAAGCTAGAGTCCAACTCTCGATTGTATGTAGTTAAGTGTTGAGCTTTTCTTAAGTTGTGCTCAGGTTGTGTCTAAATGACGGCCAACTCTGTAGCTGTTGAATTCGTTCGTTGTTGCTGTAACTGGTATCCGCTGGAACCAGGCCGTTACGTAGAAACGTTTTTCACCTCGTGCTGTTGACGGGTGTTCGCTGTTCGTTTGTGATGTGGACGCTGGTTTCGTTGTCGTTCCATGTCGTCAACTTCTGTTTGGTATACCTTTTACGTTAAGCTTGAATTTATTGTATAAAGTTAAATACCCCTAGATTTTATATATAAACTTGGAAAATATCACATTTCTCGTTCTTATTTGTTAATTAGTTTATGTTACATCTCCCGGCCGTAACAGTATGTATGTATGTATGTATGTATGTATTTATGTATGTATGTATGTATGTATGTATGTATGTATGTATGTATGTATGTATGTGTACGTATGTATGCATGTCACACAGACATCGCGCATACACAACAGCACTACAAGAGCACTCTTAGAGGATTGACTACGGTCGGATGTCAACTGCATCTGACATGTCAAGCCGATCAAAAAGACGGACGCATTAATTAGCAATCTGCCATCGTACAAAGAATCTGACGGTCGTCAAGAGATCGCAAGAGTTTTCTCTCTGATGACTTCTGTCCATTGTCTGCTCTCATTTCGTCTCTCATTATTTTTCTCATAGTAGAACACTTGTTTGTATGTATGTATGTATGCGCGTATGTATGTACTAATGTATGTATGTAATGTATGTGTGTATGTACGTGTTTAGGTAATGTATGTATGTATGTATGTACGTATGTATGTAATGTATGTTTGTAATGTATGTATGTATGTACATATATATGTGTGTGTTTGAATGTATGAATGTATGCATGTATACATCTAATGTATGTATGTGATGTATGTATGTATATAATGTATGTATATATGCAGGTTAAATGTTTTTGAGCATGCAATAATAATAATGATGATGAGGATGATGATGATGATGAGGATGAGGGTGATGGTGATGGTGATGGTGATGATGATGATGATGATGATGATGATGATGATGATGATGATGATGATGATGATGATGATGATGATGATAATAATAATAAATATAATAATAATAATAATAAATATAATAATAATAATAATAATAATAATAATAATAATAATAATAATAATAATAATAATAATAATAACAAAATAATAATAACAATAGTAATGTTGAATTGAAGACATGAGGAATCTGAGCGGTGGTTCTGTGATCTGTTTTCAGTCGGCGTTCAGCAGCGAACAAGGTTCTTCTGAGAACCATCAACCGTGACAACACCGGATGTTCTCCGCATCCAACGCCATCTCCCATCGCCAGGAACGGAGCATCACTAGCTGCTGCAGTAGCAGCTGCTGGCACTGGCGCTGCAGCCTCCAATCGCAGCAGTCAAACGCAGAAATATCACTTGGAAGTACATATACACCCAAAACAACTGTACGATTGGTCACCGTGACATACACAACGATTGTCCTATTGAGGGTGTCCTTTATGACGTGGTTACGAAGCATATCTGTCTCCTCCGGGTTCGGTCTATTTCCCCATTGATGATCAGTTCCTCATTTTATCCACTGTTCAGATAATCTCCAACTGAGTATACTTCCCCCTTACATTCCCCACTCTGTTTAAGACAATCTCATCACAAAGATACTTTCTCCGCTCCCTCGTTTGTCTCACACTGTTAGAACAACTAAATCGCGTCCTGTATCGAACACGCAGCAGACAGGGTCTCCCTTCGTTACAGATTCTAATCAAAGCAGTGGTTCTACTACAGAGTATTATTATTATTGTGTGTCTTCTGAGCAAATTCAAAGCCATGTTATGTTTTGTAAATCTTCCTTAACTTTCTCCTTTTTTCTGTCTGTTCTGCTCAGTCGCTGATGTCATTTCGTCCTCGGATTGAATATTCATCATTGGCTGCCTTTCTCTCTCGATATTGGTTACTTTATTACGGCCTAATTTTAGTGCGCCATCGATTGATGCCGTGTGCATAGACACCGGCGCAATAGAAGTTACTACTACTACTACTACTACTACTACTACTACTACTACTACTACTACTACTACTACTACTACTACTACTACTACTACTACTACTACTACTACTACTACTACTACTACTACTACTACTACTACTACTACTACTACTACTACTACTACTACTACTACTACTACTACTACTACTACTACTACTACTACTACTACTACTACTACTACTACTACTACTACTACTACTACTACTACTACTACTACTACTACTACTACTACTACTACTACTACTACTACTACTACTACTACTACTACTACTACTACTACTACTACTACTACTACTACTACTACTACTACTACTACTACTACTACTACTACTACTACTACTACTACTACTACTACTACTACTACTACTACTACTACTACTACTACTACTACTACTACTACTACTACTACTACTACTACTACTACTACTACTACTACTACTACTACTACTACTACTACTACTACTACTACTACTACTACTACTACTACTACTACTACTACTACTACTACTACTACTACTACTACTACTACTACTACTACTACTACTACTACTACTACTACTACTACTACTACTACTACTACTACTACTACTACTACTACTACTACTACTACTACTACTACTACTACTACTACTACTACTACTACTACTACTACTACTACTACTACTACTACTACTACTACTACTACTACTACTACTACTACTACTACTACTACTACTACTACTACTACTACTACTACTACTACTACTACTACTACTACTACTACTACTACTACTACTACTACTACTACTACTACTACTACTACTACTACTACTACTACTACTACTACTACTACTACTACTACTACTACTACTACTACTACTACTACTACTACTACTACTACTACTACTACTACTACTACTACTACTACTACTACTACTACTACTACTACTACTACTACTACTACTACTACTACTACTACTACTACTACTACTACTACTACTACTACTACTACTACTACTACTACTACTACTACTACTACTACTACTACTACTACTACTACTACTACTACTACTACTACTACTACTACTACTACTACTACTAATAATAATAATAATAATAATAATAATAATAATAATAATAATAATAATAATAATAATAATAATAATAATAATAATAATAATAATACTACTAATACTAATACTAATACTAATACTAATACTAATACTAATACTAATACTAATACTAATACTAATACTAATACTAATACTAATACTAATACTAATACTAATACTAATACTAATACTAATACTAATACTAATACTAATACTAATACTAATACTAATACTAATACTAATACTAATACTAATACTAATACTAATACTAATAATAATAATAATAATAATAATAATACTAATACTAATAATACTAATAATACTAATAATACTAATAATACTAATAATACTAATAATACTAATAATACTAATAATACTAATAATACTAATAATACTAATAATACTAATAATACTAATAATACTAATAATACTAATAATACTACTAATAATACTACTAATAATACTACTAATAATACTACTAATAATACTACTAATAATACTACTAATAATACTACTAATAATACTACTAATAATACTACTAATAATACTACTAATAATACTACTAATAATACTACTAATAATACTACTAATAATACTACTAATAATACTACTAATAATACTACTAATAATACTACTAATAATACTACTAATAATACTACTAATAATACTACTAATAATACTACTAATAATACTACTAATAATACTACTAATAATACTACTAATAATACTACTAATAATACTACTAATAATACTACTAATAATACTACTAATAATACTACTAATAATACTACTAATAATACTACTAATAATACTACTAATAATACTACTAATAATACTACTAATAATACTACTAATAATACTACTAATAATACTACTAATAATACTACTAATAATACTACTAATAATACTACTAATAATACTACTAATAATACTACTAATAATACTACTAATAATACTACTAATAATACTACTAATAATACTACTAATAATACTACTAATAATACTACTAATAATACTACTAATAATACTACTAATAATACTACTAATAATACTAATAATAATACTAATAATAATACTAATAATAATACTAATAATAATACTAATAATAATACTAATAATAATACTAATAATAATACTAATAATAATACTAATAATAATACTAATAATAATACTAATAATAATACTAATAATAATACTAATAATAATACTAATAATAATACTAATAATAATACTAATAATAATACTAATAATAATACTAATAATAATACTAATAATAATACTAATAATAATACTAATAATAATACTAATAATAATACT
>OY744605.1:74051442-74063942 GCA_963556255.1 Allolobophora icterica | reverse complement strand
CTCGCGCCCCAGTGAAACTGCGGAAAAATGACGGTTCTGTTCAGCACGGCTCCTATTATGAGAGCATTCTGTAGCGCCGTTTTCTCCTTCTCCCACCCTATTTCCGCCTTCTCCACCAACACAGATTTCTGAGCCGTATTCTCGTAGACCAGATACCTCCTCGTCTCGCTCGAGTAGTAAGCGTTACCGTCGTAGTACCACTGCTGCATCTCCTTGAACCGATAAACCTTTGCATCGATACCGACAATCCAGTTATTGTGAACTACTATGGCATCCTTGACATAGTCCGCTGGCAGACCATCTCCGCTGTTTCTCCGTAACTCGTAGAAATACTTCCCACACGCGTACTTCTTGATCGGCAGCGTGATAAAGCTGATCTTTGAACCGAGTCGATGCAGAGCCTCGTTCAGGGCAGTCTGGTCGTCCTTCCCGGTAGTTTCGGCAGTTTTCTGCATATCTTCGTAAAGCTGGATTGCTCGAGGAGTGGCGTGAACGTAGAGGAAGCCAGCGTTGTGGACGACGCCGTCCCAGAGGATCGCCGCATCGCAGGATCCGTCCTGGCAAGGGAGGTCGTCAAACGGGTCCCGGTAGAAGTATACGTCGACATCCGTGTGAAGTACGTTGTAGCCGAGCTTAAGCGCCTCGAGGATCATACGTGTTCGAAGGTTCATCTTGCGCACGAAGTCCTTGCTCATGTAGACGGATCGCTTATCGGAGGCGGGGTCCGATCCGTACTCGAAGCACGCGATACCTTCGGTCCTCAACCGGTGACAGGCTTCCGAGTTGGGCGACAGGAAAAGGTAGGATGTGATGTTCAGCCTTTTTATCGAGGTCTCGAAGAAGTTCATCGCTACCTCGAAGGCTCCCATGTCGGTGAGAGCCAGGATGATGTTTCCAGTCGGCGATGCTCTCAGTCGCAAGGCATCCGCGTAAGAAGACGAAATGACCTGCGCGAGACTGGGCTCAGAGGCTGATGGAATACGGGTATCTGGAAAAGACAGGAGTCCTGGAAAAGAATGCAGTGCAATTTTACTTAACGAAACACTGCTCGAAACGTAACATTACGTGCCGCAATGTAACGTAACGTAATGTATTGCGGAGTAATTTAGCGTAACGCAACGTAATGCAATGCAATATATTGTGCCGTAATGTAATGTACAGTACTGTAATATAACGAAACGTAATTGTAGCATAATGTCATCTAATGTAACGCGAATGCAACGTAACGCAATGTAAATTTAACTTGTAATATAATGTAGAATAACGTAACCTGACGCAATGTAGTGTAATGTAAAAAAGTATACGACGCAGAAGAGAACTTTCAACGGTGATTTACGTGATCAAGAAATAAATATAGAATAAAAGACAATTAAGCACCATATCGACTTATCGCAAGATAGACAGCATTGAATGAATGAGAGAATGAGTGAAATCCAGGCAGACAAATCATGCAGTCAGTCAATAAATCATTCAGGCTGACCAAGGCAGACTATTAGTTCACTTCTAGATTAAACCTTGGCCACGTTGTGGTTGATGAAACTGGAAATAGAAGATGTGATTAGAATTATTTATTAGACGTAATTAGACGTAATTGCGTATATAGCTCGTCTCATGCCTTAATTTGCGAAAGGTACCGGCAAATAGGACTAATAACTGGAATGAATAGCTACCTGGATACTGGTAAACAAACCACAGCGCCAGTGGAATCAACACACAAGAAAATTTCAAGAACCTAAGAACAATAAAATCAGCGAATGACTGAATAGACAAAATCAATCAATCAATCAACTAGACATTTATATAGCGCGCTCTTCAAGGCAACTATTCAGAGGCGCTCCCAGCCCAACCTCGACGAAAGAGAACAGTCTTAAGAGTAGAGAAGAAAGAGGTGGACGAGTCTCGAGGAAGAGACCGCAGTTCGACAGGAAGGCCATTCCAGATAGTGGGACCGACAACGGAGAATGCTCGCTATTGCATGGTTGCAGTGCGAGCGAAAGGAACATGTAAGTCACCGCGGGCAGTGGAACGGAGTAAACGGCGACCAAGAAGTGCGGAGGCTGGAAAGCAGAGCTCACGTAGATATAAAGGAGCGCGTCCAAGCTGAAACTGCCAGACAATAGAAGCAACCCGGTATACCATGCGTTGCGAAAAAGGAAGCCAGTGGAGGACGTCACGCATTTAGTCAGACACGTGACCATCATGGGGAATTAAACGTATAAAAGATGAGTAAACGAAAGACAGATTTGTTCCTATGTTCATTCATATTTTTTAAAATAACTCATTTCTGCTACAGCAACTGACAATTCATGCGAAAATTTGAATTTATCGCCATTCTATGACAACCTACAATTGAAACACATTGGTAGAAATGCTCAGAAATTATTAATGTTAATACTGAATGCTTAATTTTTGCTTATGATTTATTAATATTAATAATGAACGCTTATGAGTTGCATGAAAACAATTTAATGTATTTGGAGCAGGATAGCCTACCGGTGAAGACGTTGTTTGACGTTGCGTCGGAAATTCATGTTGGAAAATGAGTAAATCGGTCGGAAATGAGTAACAGTCGAAAGGATTTCAACCGGTCGAAATGAGTTTACCGATGAGTCATTGTAACAGACAAACGATTTGGTAACTGACATGAAGCAGAAAAGCAACTCCTTTAATAAATGAGCGAAATACTAGGATAAATGTTTTTACCTATTCAGGTATCTGCTGTGGCCTCTTTACATCTCTGATTAAGATTTCGTGACAGCGCGAAATAGATACTTTGAATAAGTAAATAGATCTTGTTGTTGTTGCTCTTGCTAAATGTCATTTCTGATGCCGGACGAGAATATTGCTTTCCCAATCACATAAGAATTGGCAAAAATATATGGACCAATATAGCACCTGCGCCATGCAGTCATATTCATAATCACCACCACCATCATCATTATCATCATAAATATCATCATCCTTATCATCATCATCGTTATCATCATCACCACCACCATAATTAGCATTACCTTCATTGTTATCATCATCATTACCATGATCATAATCAACATCATTGTCAACATCATCAACTGATCATCATTAGCGCCATCGTTGTTTACTAAGTCTATGTTTCGACTATGGTTTACCCATCGCTTGTCAAGAGAGGCTGGAAAATAGCGGTTGAAACAATAAACAAAATCAATAAAGCAGTGTTTTGAGACTTGGTAATTTAACCGCGAAAAGTTCTTGAAAAATAAGGACTCTCACAGAAATGCAGGAATACTTCCCAACTGACTAAATTCTACGGCTTGATCACTAAGAGAAGCGAGTGCAAACAACACAGTACGTTACCCGGTCTCTGAACAGAACCATCGAACCAACAATTGTATTTGTAATTAGAAACTTCTATTGCCCCGCGGTTTATAATGTCCAAGGTATCAATCGATGGAGCACCTAAGCCAAGCCTTGATCAAAATCCAGAAGATCAGTCCACGAAGACAGAGGAGCAGCCTACGGTAGCTGAGGAATTTGGAAAAGGTAAGTCTTAGGTTGGAAACGGAATAACAAAAGCGATTGTAGAAATGTATGAAGTTAAAAAAACTTGACGAGTTGTGACGCTGTTGAAACTGCCGTCATGAATTCTGTTATAAGAAATCAGGTGACCCTGTTAGCGGGTTAGTTGTTGTTTAACGACACCGTGTCACAAGAAAGACGATCAGCGTCGCCTTCCTCCTTTCTACAGACCTGGGATTGGCACTGCCAGAGTACGAGCAGTAGTGGAGTTACCCTTCTAGCGCGACTTGGCGTTTCTTCTGGTTTCACCTTTGATACTTTCTTTGAGTTATTTTAATACCAATTGTTATTATTGATGTTCAATAAACTGACTGATTGGTTGTCTGTTCAATAAAATCAGAGGCGTAGGGACCGCCCTCCGTACCCTCCGACCGGAGGGGACCCCGCAAGGAAAGGGGCCCCTAAAAGTGGCAAAAAATAACCGTGAACGGCTTGAGGCGAGAACGGCGCATTCCAGTTTCCGCACTGTAAGTGGCCCCGGAAGCATGTTCGGAGGGGGCCACGTTCTTTGTTGCTACGGCTGTGAATAAAATGACTGGTAGATTGACTGAGCTGCATGCACAGATAGGCCTATAGGTCGGGAATTGCAACCGAAGAAAGCTACAAAAATATTAACTGAATTAGTGCTATCTTGGTGACCAAGAAGAAACTGAATGGCAATTATGAGATCAAAAGATCTAACAAGCAATAGTGACTTCTAAAAGTTACACATGAACACCTGCACAACATTGCCATAGACAATTTAGCATACGGACCCACATGCGACAACACAGCAGCTGTTCTGTTCGTATACTCCGACCAAAGCTAATGTATGTCGTCGTCTCAGCAAATCATCCGTCTCATACACCGCTTAGCAAACAAATGCCTTCTCACTTAATCGAACTATGTACACATTTGATATCAAACGCACGCGCACACACAAACAAACACACACCAACCACACGCACAAACACATAAGCACATACTTACGCTATATATATATATATATATATATATATATATATATATATATATATTCGAAAACTTATATCCATACAGTGTGCAGTTGATACCTAACACTAAATGTAATTTATTATGTAAATTTCGGTGGACAATATATATAAGAACAATGCATATATAGCCACCAAATGTCGGCCCACAAACAATGCGTTATAATTATGATACATATTTTTGTACATACAGCCGACACTCTAGCAATCGCTACGGCTGGGAGCTGCTATAATATTTTCGTGCTATGGAGAGGTCAAATTTTAATTGAATATTCTATTAGTTTGCGTTATATCCGAATTCTAGTTGTAGTGAAAATGCCATAAGGATGATCCTGTGTAGATATAATTCGCTATGTACACATGAACCTGTTAAGTATCTGGGTCAATGACGTAACAAGGCTCAGTTTGCTTTATCTAATCATTATACAGGTAGACTTAAACAAACAAACCAATTATCTGTCAACTTTGGACGATGAGAAACGCAACATTTTATTACGTTATAAATATATCATGTGCAACATTTTACATGTATTCTCTGGTTGTATAGACAAGTGTATGTAGGGTATATGTATATATCGAAGTTAAGCTGTTTGAATTAAGCATAGTTATGTATTTGTATGTGAGTTTGTATTCATGAATGTATGCATGTATGTATGCACGTATGTATGTATGTATGTATGTATGTATGTATGTATGTATGTGGTATATGTATGTATGTGTATATACACGTATATGATATGTATGTATGTATGTAGGTATGTATGTATGTGTGCATGTATGCATGGATGTTTGTATAGATGTATGTATGGATGGGTGGATGTATGTATGGATGTATGGGTGGATTATTATTGTTATTACTACTACTGCCAACACTGCAACTACTGCCACTACTACTATTATTACTATTTTTACAACTACCACTATGACTACTACTATAACTACTACTATCATGCATTTATTAAGCGCCACTATCTAATGACCAAGTATTAATCGATGGCGCTGAGCAAGTGTGTGTGAAGGACTTGCACAAGGTCTCTCTACACAGTAACCGCCTCAGATCCTGTCTCTGCGTTACAAGCCAAACTCTCTAACGAATCGGCTACCCTGTATCATGCTCATGCGTGCACTGCACCCACATACACAAATCACACGCGCACGCGCACGCACACACACACACACACACACACACACACACACACACACACACACACACACACACACACACACACAAACACACACACACACACACACACACACACACGCACACACACACACACACACACACACACACACACACACACACACCTACACACACACACACACACACACACACACCTACACACACACACACACACACACACACACACCACACACACACACACACACACACACACACGCGCGCGCGCGCGCACGCACGCACGCACGCACGCACACACGCACACACACACGCACACACAGATGGCGTATTACAAAAATCCATGGTTCAAAGTTGTAAACATTTATGGTCTCATAATTTCTTCTCGTTGCTACAGATAGAGATTATAGCATGCAACGGTTTCTGTGGGGGGAAAATATTTTCCCCGTATATGAGATCAATGGGTAAGCGAACAGTTCAAGATGACGAAATTTCATTTAATGTGTGAGACTTGAGTTAAAACTTAGAGGACGATGGTGAAAGAGGGCGATGGTGCTGTTACTGCTGTTTGTGATGATGAAATTGCTATTCATTTTTATTCACTAGGTGGCAGAAAAAGAGGAAGATTGCGAAGAAGAAGACGAATGCGAAGAAGGAGAATGTGAAAATTGCGAAGAAGAATACGAAGAATGCAAAGAAGAGGAAGAAGGAGGAGGAGGAGTGGGAGGAGGAGGAGGAGGAGGAGGAGGAGGAGAAAAGTAGGAGGAGGAGAACAAGAAACTAGTCCTGAGAGAGTTGTTAACGGCATAGCCTCGGCATAGGAGGGCAGTGGTGGTGGTGATGATGATGATCATGGCACGATTATTACGCATTGGATCCGAAGGAATACTACGATCGCTAGATGGCAGATCCATCAATGGACCGTAGACTCGTGTCTTAGTTCTTTTTATTCGTGAAGTGATGGTAGAATGTGTTTAGAACCCCAAGATCTTGTGCTGTAACTATTCACGGTGTGTTTAGTTGACAGCTCGTTTACATTCTGTCCGTCTTTCTGTCGTCTGTTTATCTCTGTACGTCTGTATGTCTGTATGTCTGTCTGACTCTTTGTCACTTGCAAATTTTAAAGTAGTTTCCAAGCCATTTCATGAGCCTTTGGAGATTGTATTTGATAAGCTTTGCAGTATACCAGAGTTCTAATCCAGACTAGAACAAGCTCTTACGAACAGGGATTTGTTTGGCCAAATCCAAATCTATAATCCGGATTATACAGCGCCCAAAGAAAGCTTGGTCTCGGCTAATCCAAAGACTGATATAGCGCCGTTGTATAATGCATAAGACACCAAACGATGGTCATAATATGGTCAGAGGACGGCCTTAAATGTGACATGAACTAGGTCGTGCATTCACGGTGCACAGGTTAAATGAAATCGGTAGCCAGCTTAGCAAGGTCAGAATCGATTCTTGTTATTCGGATACCCATTATTTATTACTCAGGTATCGATACCTCGTCAGCAGTATGATTTCTGTTTTGAATTGCATAGCGTATATCAAGAAAAATCTTGAAAAACTTCAAAACTATGAGAAAATATAACCATGAGTCTATCCATCCTAAATAATGAGAAGACACAGAAATCGGTGATGAAGCAAGGCGTAAATAATACCTCGACTACGGAACGATCTTCCCTCTGAACTGCGCAAACTCTCAGTTGCCTCACCAACATCGCCGCTCATCCACCATTCTCTGCATCAGGCTCCTCTAGTTAAGCTTTCCTCTCCAAACTAAAGTCCCATCTCTTCAAGAATTCCTACCCTAATCTATCTAACCTTCCGCCTTTTAAGCTTTTTCGCCATCAACGAAACCCACCTGAGCAGCTCCTCTTCCTCCTCTCTCTGGTCTCTCTGGCAACCGGACTCAGATCTCCACTCTACATCTCCGTACAACCCTTCTGACGTGACACAGCCCTCGTGAATAAGCTGGTGCCCTACACTTAGCTTTCGAGTAGCGCTCTAAAACTTTGAAGTTGACGATTACAATTACAAGAAGCCAGTAAATCCGAATCGAAGACGCCTGACAATAAATTGTGCACGAACAAGTTCATCAGGTTAGAAACCCCAGTCGTTGGATTACCGATCAAGCGCGCTACGGAACAGCCCTCGGTACAGCAGAGTAGGCCTTTAGACCACCGTGACGCACATAAATAGCTGCGCCTAAACGTAGGTGCAGCTGTTACGATCGACCGCTAGGTGTCAGTAACGGTTCTAATTTTATCTTGGCGCGCGTGTGTGTATTGTTGTATTTGAAAGCGAATGTGAGATAATAATCAACTGAGTTCACGGCACCGAAGGATAAACTGTGTATTCAACTAGCGCAACATCATCAAGCATAACAACTGATGAGACATTACTTTGGACCGAACAACTGCTAGGATTATGACTCCACTCAACTTCGGAATCTAGATGCAGGTAAGACGCAGACATCTCTACAGACCATAGAACCCGTGCTAAAGAACTCTATAGACAATAGCATTATGTGGGCTTTATAACCCAACAGGCTTCCGTTAAAATTGCCTGTTTTTATAAGTCCATAAAATCGCACTTCCTTAGTTGTGGCTGGACTGGGAGCGCCTTTGAGTAAGTGAGTAGGTCTCTGGAAGAGGCGCTATATAAATTCTCAGAATGAATGAATGAATTAAGTCCTATACAGGCCATAGAAGCAAGCATATTTAGCACCTGTACAGGTAAGCTGATAGCGGATCTCTGCGTGGGCTTACATGATGAATGTCACAAAAAAGATGTGCACGCTCTATATATTTCTCCTTCTATGCATTAATGATTATGGCATATTGCTTCTTATATATATATATATATATATATATATATATATATATATATATATATATATATATATATATATATATATATATATATATATATATATATATATATATATATATATATACCAGTATTAGTAGCAACTGACAGTAACTATTACCTTATCTTGTTTAGAACCTACGAATATATATGTTTTGTGTGCATGCATGCATGTACATATGTACGTATGTATGTTTAAGAAATCCGGTGCTACATAAACATGTACATAAATATACAAACATACATAGATATATGCACAGATGCACATGTACATGACTACCTACACAAATACACCCATGGCCAAACATACGTCGTTATTTTACGAGCAGTCGGTAAAGCTGATAACAGCGTCAGGCTGTATCGTTGACACGGCTACGCTCAGATACGTTCACAGCCAGAGAGACAGAAACAGAGAGACAGATGGACAGATGGACCGAAACAACAATAGACAGAGATACAGAGAGACACATGGGAGAAGCAGACAGACAGAGACAGAGGGACTGATAGACAGAAATAACGAGAGACAGAGGTACAGAGAGGGGGCAAAGAGAGGCAGAGGCGTAGAAACCTTGGAGCAAATACTCCATCCAAGAAATAGGGCGGGAAGATCTGTCAGTGTGTGTGCCACCATTTTAGGGGGAGGGGGAAGGAAGGGGGAGGGGGAAGAAGAGGGGAAATGTGAAGTTGCTCCAATGACTTAGGGGGGATAGACGCCCCTGGAGAGAGGATAGAGACGGAGAGACAGAGAGACGGAGAGACGGAGAGGGACTGATGGAGTTATCAACTCAGAATTTTGCTGGTTCAAATCCGCTCCCATGCGATTCTCTTGAGTTTCTGCTTCGTTGCGCCTCTAGGGAACTCTTCCTCTCCACCTTCACATGCCGAGGCTAAGAAAACGAAGTCGCTAACACTGCTACCCATGGCTGACTCTCGGAGTTAGCTTACGGGGCTGCTGTTCTCTAGATATAAACATCCTCTTTGTGCCTAGGAGGCTCTTGTTACAAAATGCTATGACAAGACAAAGCCACGTCTAGAAAGCGATTGTGTTTGATGACGTTAGATGGCGATAGTATTATGATGGACCGATCTAAGTGCAGAACAGGTGTTCGGGTTACGCAGTCCTCGACTGCACCTAATTGACCTCATCTGTCTCTACGCACAACTTCCGGTCGCTTGGTGCGTAGGCGCACTCAGTACCCCGCTGCATTGTGGGAAGCTACGGCTGGGAGGTGAAAGCATCGGCAGGTGCGAGAGACAAAGACGCGGGTGATGTCAACTGATCACTATGGGTGTCGGTTTAACAATGGAGGGGAAATTGGTGTTCAGTTTCTGTCTTTGTATGGCCTTTGTCTCCCTGGGTGTCTGTCCTTGTATGGTCTTTGTCTGTGTGTGTGTGTGTGTTTGTTTGTCCTTGTATGGTCTGTCTCTCTGCGTCTGTCTCATTCTTTGAGTCATTCTTTGTGTTGTTGTCTCTTATCTCTGTCTGTATAGTTCTATTGTACCAGCAACAGCTGAGAAGGTGGTTTCCGTTGTCCGGCCGTCTGTCAGCCTGCGTCTGTCTATTAGTATGTCCCTCTCTCACTTTATATCCGTTTCTATTGTTTGAAGGTTGTTCTTTATATTGTCCAAAATATTAATGACCTCAGTTTCGACATCGAGAATCGAAGGTCACCTCCACATCCGCGAAATATCCGACGATGTTCCTTCGCTTGCCGCGGTTTATTTAGCCCTCGCTGTCCTGCCATTTACCCCCATTAGCTTTACATTCCGACACTCCCTCCATGCTTTAGGCCAGCTTGAAATGAGACACAATAAATTTTAAAAGCTGATAGGGGCAGATGACTTCCTATGGTCCTCTGTTCGAACCATCCTCCTCGACGCCCTTGGGCATCCATTAAGCAACCCCTATAGGCTATCACCATAGGTTTTATCTTCCCTCTGATCCTCCAAGCGACCGTACGCTCTTAGTATACGTATGTGGTTGCTAAGTTCGCTAGGGGGCGTGGTCTCGAAACGCATAGGTACACTTGCTGGGATTGAATCCCACTATTCCAGCCCGTTGGGTGACAGTCCCGTGCACTAACCACTAGGCTATCGGACACCCCGATATATCCCCAACGCTAACCCTGTCGAAATCATAAAGTTAATGTCGATACAATAACTGTGTTGAGTTGACTCTACAATTGCCCGCTCCGAGTGTGTGTGTGTGTGTGTGTTTAGGTGTGTGTGTGCTCCCTATCCATCTCAGCTATAATGAGTATACCGACAGTACACTGTCTGTGGGAAGATGAGACGGCGAGGGAGAGGACTGGCCAGTGTGGCTACCAGCCCTCATATGCCGAGGCTAAGAAAATGAAGTCGCTAACACTTCATACTCATGGCTGCCTCAGGGACTGCTCTTCTTTATCTAACGGTTAATCAGTCAACTGCAGCGACTGAAGGCATGCAGCTTCAGTGTTTGGAGATATATCTTAATGACAGTTGCAGAACTTATCTATAAAAACTTCACTGTCGATAGTTCAAAAATATTCACGCAATCATTTCGTAGACATTTCTGTTGCGCCCCAGGGTGTGACCTTCAGCCACTGCGTCTGGAGTTAGAACCCGACGCCTGATTTATGAAAATTGACAAAAAATGTTGTCTAGCTGTGCAACCAGGAGAAAAGGTTGTCCGGTTGTCGGATTGTTGTTGTGTTTGGGTTTCGGCCAAAATATCCTTTAACCCCCCCCCCAGGAGAACCCGCCTCTGAGAATTAAAAGAACGATTAGCCTATCTGACCTTATTTACCGTAGATTACTTACGTACTTACTTAGTTTACCCTACACTGATTTCTTTACTTTACCCAATTAACCTTAACTTATTCTAATTTACCTTACCTTACCATAATATCTCTTGTTTTGCCTTGCATTAAGTTTACCTACCTTTAATTTACCATACATCACATTATCAAATCTATCTTACCTCAACTCACCGAATCTTCATTTCTTTAAGTCTTTTTCCACAGCTTACATTACCACAATTTGCCTTCCATTGCCCCGAGTTTTCTTACTTTACATTGCCTTAATTTACGTTATCTTAAACGAACTTGGCTTCCTAGCGTTGTTTTACCAAACCTTACTATAGTTTCCTAGGAAATGTCGGCAGACTGCCATATTTCACGCAGCATGATTATCGCGAAGCCATTCAGGTCTACACAGGCGAACATAAATAGATGGAGGTATTTCTGGAATACATTCATAACACATGTATCGGTTTCATTCACACAAATCTACGGCTACACGATGCCTCTGTAATGTTCGACTGTTAATCGTCTGCTGCTCTGTTCGACATACTTAGACATACACTTAGGCATACATGTGGACTGCATGTGTGTGCTTGTCTCTGTCTGGGTGTTCCCGCGTTTATACTTGTGGTTGCTGCTGTGTGCGCTCGTCTGTGCGTGTATATTTTATTTTTGACCATCTGTGTGTTTGGGATTATGCCTTTGTGTCTGCATGTCTGTCTTTATCTGGGCGTGCCTTTGTTTACAAGTCTCTCTGCTTGTATGTCTACGTATCTGCCTTCTGGTATTTTCTTTGTGGCCGTAACTCTCTAGTTTATACCGAAATCGAATCCGCTGCTGGGAGCATCCCCGAGCTCCTCTTCAGCATCCAGGACGCTGATTTCTGTTGCAGCATTCGCCTCTGAACATCATACATCATCGCCATTAATGGCAGCCACAGGTAAACGATACCTGCGGGCGCCTCTAGGTAGACGCAGCCGAACTATAGCCTGCGTATAACCATATCGCCTGCACTGCATGGCTTACTGACGGATTTAGCGCTTAGCAGATCTTACACAGTCAGTGCGAAAGCCATGGTGGTTTTCGGTAGCGCTCTGGGTATGCTCTCCATTGGTCTCCAACGGTGGTCAGTTCGAGACTGCAGAGTCGACTCCGTGCTATTACGAT
>OY744605.1:74038942-74046442 GCA_963556255.1 Allolobophora icterica | reverse complement strand
CTGAGCCTCGATGGAGGACTGTGCAGGAACAACTCTCAGCAGATAATGTCCAGGTTAGTTGGCGATTCATCTTATGCCTTTAAAAAAACTGTGCCATATAAATTATGCAAATGAATAGCCACTGGTGATATAGTAGTGGCAAGTGCAGTTGAGTTAAGCAATATCGAGCCGTGTTAGCACTTGGATGGGTGATCTGGCGCCAGCTCAACAGTCCATTCTTTAGTGATTGGTAGTAAGTGCCAACGCAAGTTGAGAGGCTTGAAAGTACCATGTACTTGGTTTATTAATGTTAAGTCTGCGCCGCAGCCAAATGACCTACCCTTCGACCTCAGGGTCACGCCTCTGAGCAGTTTCTAAAGAGACATATAAGCGACGATTTTTTTACCTCTACCTTACTTGCTTACATCGATTGTCATGTGATGCACTCTTATCGAATATTCATATAGCTCTATTTTCAGGAATCTTCCAGCAGTCGGGCAAATAAAACGTACATAAGCGAACCCTTCACAGGGTTTGTACAATGTCATGTTTGTTCAAGCGCTGATCAATTAATCAAACGAAAATGGTCAGACGATTGCTTGATTGCAAAGCAAATCGCTGAATTTGTTGCTGCTTAATCACTGTCACATCATCAATTCAAGGCGACAAGAGGCTGATTGTTGCGTCAGGTTTAGTGCCATGGTAAAAAAAAACGGGACAGGTCAAATTGAGGCGCTGAGATGCGGAGGCGGATATGTTTGCGATGTCACCAGAATTACGACACGTGTCTGATCCATCCTACGAACTCACAATAACTGCACGTCGTGCTATCTCTGCATAGGTCGTTCATTTAAACGGAAAACACTCTTTTTTCTCATATCCTACGTGCATTCACTCTCTACTTCTTATCTCTCTTGCCCTCCAATTCTACACCACCGTAGCCGCCTGACTGTCTGCCGACCTGACCCACAGATCTTGACCTGGACTCGTTTCTGGCCTTGCCTGTCTATCGGTTTTGTTTTTGACGGAGAATAAGTTGGTTTCCGCGACTTCGCTTTTTGGGCGCAGTGGAAATCTTCAGATAACGAACATTGGAGTACACAAGAATCGGGATAAGACAGCTGCAGTAGGTACAGATCGGCTTGAGTCTTGAATGAAAGCTATGAGTAAAGCTGCGTAGGAAGATGTCTGTTCTAAAAAATCATATTCCCGCTAGGCAGAGGTCTAGACTCTAGACAACATAGGTGTTTACCTCTCTCTCATCCAGGTATTTAGTTATTATCCAGGCTTCAACGCTTACTCACCTCTCAGATATTTGGTCTGATTCACCTACGCATCTAGTTCGATTGTTGAGCCAGATTCCGTTCGGTTTCAAGTACAATGGATTTCGTTGAACTAACAATAAAATCAATCTTAACAATGTGAGACGACGCGATACAATGCAGTACAATGGATAAAAACCATAAACACACCATAACAGAGCAGACCAGTGCAGTACAAAGAAGAACAGAGACGAAGAGAAGAACAGAGAAGAACAGAGTAGTACAGAGAAGAACAGAGACGAAAAGAAGAACAGAGAAGAACAGAGTAGTACAGAGAAGAACAGAGACGAAAAGAAGAACAGAGAAGAACAGAGTAGTACAGAGAAGAACAGAGAAGGATAGAGACAAAGAGAAGAACAGAGAAGACACAACAGATTAGTACAGAGATGAACAGAGATAAAAAGAAGAGCAGAGAAGAACGAAGCAGTACACTGAAGAACAGAGAAGAACAGAGAAGAGCAGAACAAAGTACGTTACAGAACAATAAGATAATTACGATATTGCAACACAATATCATCCAAACTCCTTGGCCAGGCTTCGTTGGTTGGCTCTGCACCATCATACACACAAGAGCTGTTTATGCCGGTTTCATCTCAGTCAGGTCGCCGGTAGCTTCGTTCATAGCGCATTGGATAACATCTGGCGTAGAGTGCGAGAGGTACAGAGATCGAGTCCCATAGGCGGACATGCTTTGTAGGCTGCAATTTGCGCCGTGTATTGCAGGCTGTCTGTTCTGTTAGTAGTTAAGATTTATCGCATAACATGTACATGTACAGCGCAGTGCGTTTGCAGGCGCTTAATTAAAGAATAAATATTATTATTATTATTATTATTATTATTATTATTATTATTATTATTATTATTATTATTATTATTATTATTATTATTATTATTATGTTATGCTTTGCGAAATGAACTAGTATGGTCTAGTGTGATAGAGGTGGTCGCTCCTTGGCACCGGGCAGCATTATTATTATTATTATTATTATTATTATTATTATTATTATTATTATTATTATTATTATTATTATTATTATTATTATTATTATTATTATTATTATTATTATTATTATTATACACCCGTGGAGATCTTCTGGTCCCTTACTGCCGTTCGTCAACACGATTGCACCGTTGAACTCACGCGCGTTAGTCTATCCCTTTGGAACAACCGTCCCGTTGACATTTGAGCTACCCCTTTAAACTCTGCTCAAGTTACTCTTTCTAGCTACGTTAAGACGCAGCTGTTCAGATCCCTTAGACAGCCAAGTTCATAACGCCTTTGAGGGGTTCCTAAAACGCGCTTTAAATAGTCCAGATACCGTACGTTGATACATGATATTATATAACACGATATAACAACACAATTTAATGCAAAACAATGCAACAAAACGATATACAATGTGGTACTGCGCATGTGGTAACGAAGTACCGCACACAGTACTCTACCATATGTTACACTACAGTCAAATAAAAGATTAGATTACAATGACAACGGCACGTTAACTGACCTTGTTGACACGTGATCTCGGTTGCACTGAATGACCTCTGACTGAGGTCAATGTCTGTAGCGAACTTCTCAAAGAATATTGGTAAACATCACCAAAGAATATTGGTATAAACACAGTGAACATGCACTCAACAACACAACATGTATACATATATCGTCTTATTAGTTTCATATATAGTATAGGCTACTCGTAAGATGCGTACATGAATATATGTTTTATTATGTATAGGCCTATGTGTTTACAGACAGTTAATGTTTCACAAAAGCGCCTGAATAGTGTAAGTGCTAGAATTAAATAATTGAGAACAGAAAGTTCATTAATAAGCAAGATAACCTCTGGAAAAATAGCCACTAGACGGCTTTCGTAATAGCAATCGTAAACTCTAAATTTTTAAAGTGCTACTCTAAAGCTAAGTGCAGGGCACCAGCTTATTCACGAGCCCTGCGTTGTATCAGAGGTGTTGTCCAGAGATCGATGTCCAGTGGAGGTCCGAGTCCAGTTGCCATCGTGACCAAAGAGAGGAGGCAGAGGAGTTGCTACGGCAGGGTTTCGTTGAGGACGAGAAAGCTTGGAAGGCGGAGGATTGGATGGGTTAGGGCAGGAATTCTTGAAGAGGAGAGACTTTAATTTGGATTGGAAAGCTTGCTTAGCGATAAATAGAGGGACCTGAGGTAGATGCCGGTGGGTGGGTGGCGGTATTGTTGGAGGAACTGAGAATTTGCGGATTACGAAGGAATATCGTTCAGAGTCGAGGTGCAGTTTGGGATATCGATCGGTTGGAGAACTTGAGTAGAATAGTGACTGGAGGACGGGAGAGAATGAAATAGGATGATCGAGTAGAGCGGAATGGCTGGATAGTGAAGAGTTCGCGAAGGCACTTTAGAGTTCGCGACGGTACTTTTGCAGGCGCGTAGAGCCCAGCGAAAGGAGTCGAATCCAGAGTTTGCAGTTGATATCATGTTCAGAGTTGCTATTCTACGCTGCACTGAGGGCAAGGAAAGACAACAACCAAGTGAAGTCCACGCTTATCATCTGGCACTCCTCGTACCACGCATGCACACACTCATACGCACGCAAGCACGCAAGCGCAAACACGCAATTATGATGGATGCGACACATGGTTTTCAACAGCAAGATACTATGACTGGTAACACACGCGTGGTTAATTCAATCCACTGGGCATTTGAACACGGTTAAACCACCTCAGTGTTTGCCAGCGCAGCATGTCTTCAATAATTTACATGGTGGCAGGGTGCTAATGCGTTGTCCTCTCACTTCTACGCTGAGGGTTCAAATCCCGCTGCGACTTTAATTATTAATTAGTAACTTCTATAGCGCCAAGCGACTGGGCACTAAACCTAGCTCGTAACAAGGCCAACATAAGATGAAATTAACAATTTGTTACCAAATGTATTGTATCGCATGCATCTCTACATACCCAAATGCATCTCTACATGAGCAGGCCGGCTAGATGTCCAGGGCAGTCGGCCTCTGCCGGTCAGTGCACCCAAAATGACAAGATGAGCACAATGAGCGGCTTCCCTGCGTCCCATTATGGGGTGGGGGAGAGACTTTTCGAGTTCGTTAAGCACTTTCAAGAACTGCTACATATTTACAGGATTAATAAAATTCTTCTTAAGCTATTGCGTGGCGATCTCCAATGTTGACACTGACTCATCGAAGAAGAGAAAAAGTGACCTCAGTGTATACAGTCTCAAGATCAGTTCACGCTACGATAATTTATATTCACGTTGCTCAGTTTGCAATGCCTAGATATGTCTGATGGTTAGATTCCAGTGCTCAAGAGAGCAACATGAGTAAACTGCATCAGTACGTCCAGCTACGCACACGCATACATACGTAGACACATACGCACATAAATATATACATATTATACATACATACATGCTTGCATCCACATACACACATACACCCCTGCATATATACATGCATGCACACCTATACACATATTTACATACACGTGTATACACACATACACGCATTTATGTATACATTCATACATACATTCATGCATACATATATACGTACGCTATATATATATGCATAGGCATCCTACATACGCACGTATGAACATAGCCATACACATATACACATACATGCATACATGGAACCCCATGCATATACATGTAAACACAAATGCATGCATACGCACATACATACATGCAAATACAGACACATGGATGCAAACAGCAGCAGCATCCATCATTATTGCGCTCGTTATTACCACAGTAATTAGCTTTAGAATGAAAAGAACGAGCGGTCAATCAAGCTTTGTCTGCTGGTCGGTTGACTGGACATCGCTCCTTGTGGTCTGTTATCTAACAATGCCGCTGGACGGTCACTAATGGCCCACGCATTCATCCATTAGGGATTGACACGTTGGACAAAGGCAACGCATTAACCATCAACCCAACCCTCCAGGGCTCAAAATTCACCCTCATCTTTAGCCCTTTCCAATCGCTATGACCTCAGATGGTTTTGGTGTTCAGGTCGGATATTAGTCTTCACGCTATAGTGATTTCAGAGAATGGTGCCAGGCAGACAGGGCGAGGTGCACTGGGGCGTGAAACGGGGTCTGAATTCGACGAAAATGTCAGTTTGGAGTTCAATTTAGCGTACCTCGCTGGTCAGGTAAAATCGTTCCGCCCCTAACAGCGAACTCTCCAGAGGCTGTGACCTGGTGGTGAAGGACATTTTTAAACTGGAAGTGCGCACATGGCAAAAGGTTAATAACACAGGACACTTGTTTAGCGTTTAACGTGCCATCTTCAGTTGGTAATGATGATGACAGTGATGCAGATAAGGATAAAAAGATGATGATACAGATAGCCGTAATGATACTTATACACAATGTTTTTTTTCTAGGAAAAAAGGTTCCGGGACGGAACAATAGGTTCCGGAACTGAACAATTATGGAAGGACTAAAATCCAGAGAAAAACGGGATTGGGGGTTGGAATGGGTCTTAATAAACACTGAAAACAGTTCACAACACTGAAATTAAATTAAAATAACTAAATTATTGTTTCTATTATTAAAATAAAATTATTTTTTAGCAGTTGAGAAAAGGTGCCGGAACGCCGTTCCGGCGCGTTCCGGCGCGTTCCGGCTGAAAAAAGCACTGCTTATACATATAATTATATTGACACTGATCATGATAACGGTTTAGGTTCAACTCTGAGCATGGTGTCAACTATCACTCTGGATGGCAATCTATTGTTTGTGCTCTACGTGCGGAGGTCCGCCATACAGAATTTTCTACTAATCTGAGCATTGCTTGCTTTGTGGTGAACTTATTGAACAGTTGTCGAAATTTGACATCAGATAGGCTGGTGCACAGAAGACCTTATATTAGTTCCTCTTAAAACGGCAATATTAGGACTTCTGACTATAGGCCCTATTTACAATTCCGACTATATGGACAGTGATAATTACAAATGAAATTTCACTCTTCTATATTGTTGTTTTTTTTAAACGAAGGCTACCATCTCCACAAAAGAGAAACGTCTGTCAGCTTCCGAAGAGTTGCTCTTCCTCCTCATCCTCCTCTTCCTCTTCCGATCGACGAGTATTCTCCGACAGCGAGACAGCAGCAGCAGCAGCAGACAGGTTTCGGAGACAAGGACAGGACGTTGATACCTGCCCCTCCCCGATGGAGTCCCGTCTCCACGCTCCCTCGTCCGGCACAAAGCCCCTGTCGCGACCGGCAGGGGGAGACCCAACTGTCCCTACCACTCCATCCCAGGCCAGGACTAAGATGAAGCTGCCGTCGAAGCCTGGCCTAAACCTGAACGAAATAAGAACGACTTCAGAGGAGAACTGTTCGGATGTGATTCCATCCGCTGTCTCCTTCTCATCCCTACCATCAACATCATCCTCATCATCATCCTCATCATCAACTTTCTCCGCTGGGAGGATCGCAGTCTCGACTAAGAACGTCTCTAAGATGGCTGAAAAGAAGTCGACGTCTAAGATAACAACGAAGACAAAGGACGTTCTCAATAACAATAACAACAACAATATTCTGAGCATCGCGAGTCCAACGGACGATTGGGACGAAAACGACAACTCACAAACGACGCACTCCCTCTCGTTGGCACCCCCGAGCAGGACCGCATCTTCGTCCAGCATCAGCAGCACGGCCAGCAGCACCATGACAGCAGCCGGCAACTGTAAGAGATCCCCGATCCCAACCCCAGAGGTCACCTCGGACAGACCGAGCCTGGAGAGCGTCAGCAGCCCAAACCCCGGGAAGAGAGCCTCGAAACTCGCCCCTCCGTCCACCTCGTCTTCCTCCTCTGCGAACAAGGCGTCGAAGCTGAGCAAACTGGCTTCGCCGCCTCCGCTGGACGTCTCCAGGAAGGTGGACGGTAGGACGGGAGTTGCACTGATGCGCAGTCATTCGTCTGGGGACACGGAGAAGAGTCGACTGAAGAAATTCGCCCGTGTTCCGGAGAAAGGTTCGAACCCGTCCATAGCTGGAATCAGGTGCCCGGTGACGTCAGCGTCGGCTTCGACGTCACTGATTATGTCTGATGGCGGCACCGATTGCGATCGGTACGAGAAGGAGGCTAACCAGAGGATGATCAGTTCTGCGGGGAGTTGTAGGAAAGATGAGAATCATCATCCACAGACGACATTTGGACTGAAAACTAAATTGGCAACAAACGGT
>OY744605.1:73949099-74033742 GCA_963556255.1 Allolobophora icterica | reverse complement strand
CTGCTCTGCTTCTGCATGTTTATAAAGGCATGCTTGTCACTACAGACGTAAGTGACGCACTATAGAAAGTAAGAGCTGCAGCTTTTATATTTCCTTCAAAGTGATACTTTGTTTCTTAAAGACAGGGTTCGATTCCACTGCTAAGTTTTCTGGTTGCGGCAACAATAGGCGCAGAGGATTCAAGCAAACTGAGTCTGGTTAGTTCTCGGATGAGTAACGCTGTGTGGGATCCCACTCCACCTGGCGACTAATCAGCCTTTCATCTTTTCACGAGTCCACACCTGCTGGGAGGTTAATAAAGGTGTCTTATCGTTGGATTGCTCTGGTCGTCTCTGCGCCTCAGCCAAATGATCCATCGACGACCTCAGAACCATGCTTCTAATGAGTTTATGTAGAGATGTATAAACAAAGTCTGCTACATTCACCCTACACTTTTGATGAACTTTGCTACAGGCGCTAGACAAGTTGTCTTTACTAACACCGTTTATCCTATGCATTGTTCTTTACTATAGCTGCAACGAACTCGACTCCGACGGCACTTCCGGTGACGTCACGGGCAGAGCAGTGACACCTCGTGACATAGCGGAAGTTGTTTCGAAGACGACACGTGGTCCCCGGCCAGAACCCATCACGTGCCAGATGAACCCGTCGAAGCCCGGATTCCCCCAGCTACCATATACGACGAAGGATGACCCAACAACTGCTGACGGCAAGGGAGGCCTGCAGAGAGGCGTAGCTGCTTCTCAGGTGGGACTGGGAAAAAGTACCGTATCGCAAGTAACCGGATCAACCCCACCGCATCCAACCCATCCATACCGTTTTGAACGGGGGATTCGTCTACCGCGCCACACTCCCGAAGACTGCGAAAGTCGTCAAGCAGCAGACGTGCGACCTTGGGCGCCAAGTCGGGTCTTGGGAAGAGTTACCTGAAGCGTAACGACCAGGGCGTGGTGCCCTCAGATAGAAAGGAGGGCCTTCTCAGGGCCCCTGGGGATGCACGTAACGGTGACACCGGGTTGATGAGGAAGCTGTCATGTCCTCTGCAGCAACTGGATGTCAGGGCAGAAGACGGATTCCCGAGACGAACAGCTGAGCAATCCATGTTTGCTGCTACTGACACACAAGTGCAGAGCGAACCCCTCTGACCGTGATCGGGTGCCGGGTGAGCGACCGCAGGAGGTCCTGCGCACCTTTTCGCCCGGTCAGAGGGGAATTCGTCTTCCCCCTCAGTCCCTCTGGGAGGACAGAATCGGCTGGTCCCTCTGGGAGGACAGAATCGGCTGGAGACTACACGAAACAAACTCAAGGACCAAGTGGGCTGCGCAGCTCCGAAGTCGTTAGCGCCGGGAAGGGTGCTTCAAGTTCCAACGCGCTCATAGACGGTCGGATGAAAGGCAAAGGAAGCCACACAGACAGAGGTGGAGGAGGAGAAGGAGGAGGAGGAGGAAGAGAAGGAAAGCGCGACGAGGGAGGAGGAGGAGGAGCAGGAGGACTTCAGAAATCGGGTGGAAAGAAGTTGGAACTGTTTCCAGCGGAAAGGATCCAGTCATCCCGTCGCATCCCCTCCAATCGCAGCATCAGTTTCATCACAATCATCCACCAACTCACTCGCCAGTCCCATCAGTCCGCCCTTGGCCCTGGCCACAGCAGGATTTGGCTTCCGAAGGGACGATCGTAGCCGCCTCGGTAGCAGCAGCATCCCCCTGGGGCCGGAGGAAGCCGGGGCCTGTCTGCGATCCGGACGCAGCTTCTCCATGTCGGCAGCCGACGGTACAACAAACCTCTACTCCAACAGTCTTCCAAGGATGGGGCGCCCCACCCAGCTGACCCACGCCAATACAGGCACGGCCATTTCGTCTTCGGCCAGGGAGTCCCTGGTACTTGACGATCGACCACCAACTTCACCGAACAGTGTCAGTCCGCGTAGCAGTACTGGATCGCAGTCCAGCTGGTCGAAGCTGGCGATGAGACAGTCCATCGGGGGCACCTGCGCTGGCTCTCTGTCGCAGTGCTCTAAGAGGATGACGAATAAAGATGAGGATCGTAAGCCATTGAGGATTTCATGAAAATGCCCATTTATTACGTTATTTTCTCAGAACAAGTTATTCGCATACACTTGTTTCAGATTCTGATATACCAACCTTGCGCATTTATTAAGAGAAATAAATAAATAAATAAAATTGTTTAAGCAATTTAACACAACAATTTTAACAAACCTGTTTACACGTAACACGTTTCTATAGAAGCAAGCTTTAAATTCGAGGATCTGAGTAAAAGAGCAAACTAGGTTGAGAAGCAGATATTACACTGACAACAGACCAGGTCAGGCCTATTATGGGTGTTGCAGTTCAATATTCTATTCACATAGCCCTGGCTTGACCTGGGTTTGCTAATAAATACCTGGCCTTACCTTGCTTCATCTCTTTTCACCTTTTAAAATGATAAGTACTACTTCACTTGATTCTTCTCTACATACATTTTATTTTTAAGCATACAAGAAGTTTTCTTCGTTGTTGAAGTTAAATCGTATTTTTTCTTGCAGTCCATGGTTCAATGTTGTCGTTGATATCGACTGCTTCGTCCGTCTACTCATCAGTAAGTCACCTCATCTGCTTCTGTTGAACTCAACCTCACCTAGTTTAACCGAATCGAACATTTGTTGTATGTACACTGTACAAGAACATATTTCGAATATCAGACGTTCTCAGTGGCTGGTCGAAAACTTTGGGATTTGCGGACAGTTTCTGTGTGTACTCTCAGAGCTCCAATTGCATTCTGGATTTAAGACTCATCCGTTTCATCAACTGTATTGTTCTTCTCAGTGTAGTGTAGACTAGTATAGTCTAAGTGTACTGTATTGTAATGTAGTATGTGTTACGTAGTGTGCAGTGTAAGGTTTTAGCATGTATATGATGTGTAGCGTAACAACTAGGGACCTGCGAATCGCAAATTTTAAGTCGAATCGAATCTCGAATTGAATCGGGGGAAAGATTTGAATTCGAATCGAATCTCGAATCGAATCAGCGGCTACCAGTTTGATATACATGAAGTTTGATTGCACAGGCGTACCACAGTATCAATATATCAAAACATTTCTGCAGTTTAAAATCAATTAAACTAAACATTAAGCTAAATAACGATTAAAAATAACACAAATAATTTATGAGTTAGGTAAGTAAGTAAGTATATTCTTTATTGTACCAATTGCATAACTGCACCTGGGTGTACATACATCTAAGCGAAAAATAACCAGAGCTTCTCGTTTTAGGCGAGCGATTAATCGCTCTTCTTGGTCGCTCGTCTTGCAAAGGCATGGGCGTAATTTTGTAGGGGGTACGAGGGGTACCCGCACCCCCACTTTTTGAACTGGGGATACCGTACCCCACTTTTTTAACAATGCCAATCAATGTTTTATTATTGTGCCTTCCCAGAGATCGCAATCTCCGCCTTGCTTCGTTGTGTAAGAAATTGGTGCCCCCACTTTTTACACCGAAGTTACGCCCCTGTGCAAAGGTACGGGCGAGCGGTTAATCGCTCGCATAGCCGAAGGCGTCGCACCGTCGGTCATCGCTCGATGAGTTAAAGTTAAACTCCCAGACGATAGACGGAACTGCAGCCAGACTATTATTTAATTTACCTAATTTACATTAATTCACTTACTTGCGGCAGCGGTGAATGCGTGCCGTGACCTAATGACTACAGTAACTGGGTGTTCACTCTAATTTCGTGCAATATGATTGGCCATAACAACACGGTCGACTCCTCACGCCGCGTGACATCATTCGTAAAGTCACTAATTGTATGCAGCTATACAAATACGATACACAAAATACACTGTAACCCAAAAGCACTAGAGGTCGACCGCGCATCGCTTGCCTACTCAATCCAGCGTGATCGATTTTAAAACCGCCTACTATTTTCAAATTGGAAGCTGCGAGTATAACATTATAATTATAAACCCTTTTCTTGCTAGAGGGTTTGTTGTCGTGTGCAGCCGTTGCACGCAGAAATTCAATAACCAATTCACGCGCAATAAACAATTAAAAACAATTAGTTTACAACAAAGTGCGTCAAGGGCTAATCATTTTGCCGAAAAATGATTCGAAATATTTCGAATAATGACATCATTTTCGAATCGAATCGAATATCGCCGTCCGATTCGTTTTCGAATCGAATATCGAAGCTTCGCAGGTCCCTAGACTGTAGTTGTTACGACTTAATTCTGGTTTCCCTGACAATTCAGGTAGGCCCTATGACGAATTAAGGTTTTAAACCACGGTTGCACTGGTAGGCCTAATGCTTTGAGCATTATGATAATGGCGCTACAGAAGTCATTACATTAGATAAGACATTTGTGAATTTATTGGTATGTCTGCTCTCGAATGACCAACGTATGTCCCATCGCCTGCCATGTCTCTGTCCACTATTTGTCAGTGTATGTGTGTCTGTTAACCAGTCTCTCTCTCTCTCTCTCTCGTCTCTCTCTTCTCTCTCTCTCTCTCTCTCTCTCTCTCTCTCTCTCTCTCTCTCTCTCTCTCTCTCTCTCTCTCTCTCTCTCTCTCTCTCTCTCTCTCGTCTCTCTCTTCTCTCTCTCTCTCTCTCTCTCTCTCCTCTCTCTCTCTCTCTCTCTCTCTCTCTGTATCCTATTTTATGTGTGTGGCACGGTGGCCGATTGGTTGAGCGCAAGGTATTTTAGCGTGAAATATGCGGGTTCGAAACTCTCCTGTAAGCCGATTATCGTTTAAGGATCTTAACCAAGTTTTTAACCCAGAACTGAATAGCACCAACCTTTGATGCTAGTCGTGGGATCGTAGTGCAGCATGAATGACAGCGTAATAGAAAACCCTGTTTGAGATATTCTCTCGAAAGAGGCGCTATATAAATGTCTAGTTATATCAAGTTACGCTAAATTATTTGTGAGTTTTACCTTTGGTCTGTTTCTTCTTTCAGTCGGAGGAAAAGCAAGTTCAGGAGGTAAGTTGGATCAAGGTGGACTACGTCTGGGCCGACTAAATGGGACAATTCTGATGGGCTAATTCTGCTGATATAACGACTTATGTTCAGATTCTTTTTGAAATCAAAAGTAGGCTCTGTAGAAAAGACTTAAGTTCTTTGAACAATTTTTTCATGAGAGACAACGTACTGAAACTCTGTTTTGGTAATATGTCGCCAAAATACATTTTCAGATTCTGTTACGTAACTCTGTTTTTGGTGTCATCCACTACAATCACAATATGTGTGACGTAATTCCTTTCTAGGACAACATCGCCAATTACATTCACAATATGTATGACGTAACCTCTTCTAGGATGATAATTATATCGTCTATTACATTCACAATTATATGTGACGTCACTCTCTTTTAAGATGATAGCGTCCGTCATATTAACTATATAGGTGACGTAATTCTCTTCAAGGATGCTATCGTCCATTGCATTCACAATATATGTGACGTACACTCTTCTATAACGATTTCGTTTATTACATTCACAATTATATGACGTAAATCTCTTCTAGGACTATGTCGTTAATTGCATTCACAATATATGTGACGTACACTCTTCTATAACGATTTCGTTTATTACATTCACAATTATATGACGTAAATCTCTTCTAGGACTATGTCGTTAATTGCATTCACAATATATGTGACGTACACTCTTCTATAACGATTTCGTTTATTACATTCACAATTATATGACGTAAATCTCTTCTAGGACTATGTCGTTAATTGCATTCACAATATATGTGACGTACACTCTTCTATAACGATTTCGTTTATTACATTCACAATTATATGACGTAAATCTCTTCTAGGACTATGTCGTTAATTGCATTCACAATATATATGACGTACACTCTTCTATAACGATTTCGTTTATTACATTCACAATTATATGACGTAAATCTCTTCTAGGACTATGTCGTTAATTGCATTCACAATATATATGACGTACACTCTTCTATAACGATTTCGTTTATTACATTCACAATTATATGACGTAAATCTCTTCTAGGACTATGTCGTTAATTGCATTCACAATATATATGACGTACACTCTTCTATGAAGATTTCGTTTAGTATACTCCGACAATATATGACGTAACTCTCTTCTAGGATGATATCGTCTATTACATTCACAATATAATTATGTGACGTAAGTCTTCTAGGACAGTGTCGTTCATTACATTTACAATGTAGGACAGTAGGGGACGATACTTGGTCCAAAGTGGTTCTCAAAGCGTGGTCCACGGACTATCTGTGGTCCGCGAGTGTGCGCCGTGTCCAGCGATTTCAAGTTACCCAATATACCCGAACATCCTTCTCTGTGTACAACATAAAGCTTTGTTGTCGCAGTTCAATAAATAGCATTCGCCGGTTTTTGCTCTAACATGATGTTGATTCTATAGTTTTGGGCGGCGTCTCTGTTTCCAAATATCATAGTGAAATTTTTACCTTATCGGTTTTGGGCGGCGTCTCTGTTTCCAAATATCATAGTGAAATTTTTACCTTATCGGTTATATCTGTTTATTTCTGTCAAAATGGCTCTCAAAGTGTGATCCACGGGATGTTTAACTCGGGTAAAGTGGTTTCGGGACGAAAAGTTTGACAACCATAGGGTTATTAATATAATATCGTCGTTGTTTGCAAAATAAGCTTAGATGATGCAATTCTGTTGCACTAATACTCTCTGTAATGATCTTTGGTAATAATCTTCATGGTTAATGGTGATTGCAGGTGCGGAAACTTCGACGAGAGCTGGAGATGGCACAGGAGAAGATAAATACTCTAACGACACAACTCAGCACTAATGTGAATATTAGTTGATATTACTGTGTTGTCTTTGATGGCAATTTCTAGGACTCCAGTTTGCATGACTTCATCGTAGTACAGTTTTCTGTTTTCGGGCATACTCTGCTCTTCTGGCCGATTGTGTCCAAAGCTATCGCATGTGTGACCAAGTCTGACGATGAAGTTCTATATGCTTGGCCCAATAGACCACTTTGCCCTACTGTGAGCGTGGATTGGCTGACGTACATGTATGGAAGCGATGGATTAGCAATAACGTTTGTAAAGATCTGCGCTTGTGCAATGGCGGAAGCATCGGAAAAAATCACGTTTGCGCAATTGCAAGCGTCATTGACCAATCGAAATCGTCTGAGCTGATATAGTGTGGAGTGCAGTGTGAGAGAAGCACAATGATTGAGGAAAATAATCTATCGTGTGCTCTGGTGACTATTTTAAGTTGGAAATGTTATCGATGGGTTTTGGGTCTAGATACTGTTTATAGACGAATTACGTGCTGTGTGAGTTAATTTTAGTCCCATTTAATGATGCGCAAACATTCAGGGACTGGTTGTATAATACCGACTTGTGTTACGGATCGGATGGATCGATAGTTGGAGTACTGGCCGTTAAAGAGCTTAGGAAGTCGTTTACACTTCAATTCAGAAACTTACCTTAATTTTTCTTACAGTTACTCAGCTCATTTAACAATAATTAGCTTAGGTTGATTTACCCTACTTTAACTTATCTTACCTTATCTTACCTTACCTTACCCTACCCTTTCTGTGTAGGTTTAACCTTACCTCGTTTGTTTTTCAGGTCCATGTTGTGTCAGCTTTTGAGCAAAGTTTGTCAAATATGACTCAACGTCTACAGAAATTGACGGTTACCACCGAACTCAAGGTTTTGATTACTAATAATATTATTAATAGATGTTATTAATAATTTCAAGGTTGATGTCAGCCGTCATAAAAACAAAGTGGGATGCAGATCATGTGTAACTTCTAACCCGGCTCCGTATGATTTGGCAGCGGACACTGAAAATCACAGATTGTAGTGTTGTCTGCAAAAACTGTTCGTTGTATGGTCTGCTTAATATGTAGTTCGCTGCTTTATCTAATCTTGCCTTGGCCTGGCTCCTGTTACCTGGCCTTATCTTATTTTATTATGACTTCCTCAGGTAACTTTGCCTTGCCTCACATAATTTGTAGGACGCTGAACTGAATGAGCTGAAAACAACCCTACAGAGTCTCCACCTCCAGTCACGGAATCACTTCGGAAGTCAAAGCTCCAACGGAAGATTACTTCAACGCCAGTTGTCGCTGGTCCCAAAGACATCAAAAACAGGTAAATCCTTAGTGTAGGATGCTTTGAAGAGGCGCTATATAAATCTCGGTTGAATTCATATGACATTGGAGCGAAATTTTCAGTTAATTGCCTCAGTTTTATCAAAGCCTTAGCGCAAATTTGCTCGGTATGTTTTAGGGGGAAATTGGCTTTTTAGGTGTAATGTAATGAATGCAATTAATATGATATTGCATCGTAAATAGCCAGCTACTTCTAAGTTGCTTTACAACAACGTCAATTGTCACGGAATTACTAAGAATGAATGCGGTCTCGACGAACTTAAGTTGATGACTACTTCATAACTACAATTCCATGATCAACGACTACGTACTCGATAGGAGTGCGTTGACAATTATATTTTCTTAATTTCTTTGTTTACACTCTTGCCTCGACTGATCTCGCCTTACTAAGTTACTATAGACTACCTTTTAGTTATCTATCCACTGTGAAACTGACCTGATCTTAACCAACCTTCCCTTAACTTACTACCTGACCTAGATACCCTGAGCTACATGTAACCTGGCTTTGATGATATAATTTCTTAACATATCTGAATTAACTTTTACCTTTTGATTTAAATTACTACTCTGTTTAGATAGCGAAAAGTCAGTGATCATTAACCACCTGTCGATTGATGACGTCATGCTGTCCAGTTCCCTATCCGGCAGCGCAGTCACTGACCTCTGTGATGCCAATTCACTGATGGAAAAGAAGCAGAAGAAAAAGACAACCTGGGTTTGTCCACTCAATCATTGGAAAACAAACCCATTTTATTTTCTGTGCATTCAATATTTGCGCTAAGAAAATATGCGTGTTCACAACTCCATTCACAAGTCCTTTCAGTATTACATTATCAGCACCAGTTGTAGATTAGAAATATCAATAGTATGCTAACAATATCAATATCACACTCACAATATCAATAATACACTAACGATATCAATTATACATTAACGTTTCCAATAGTACACTAACAATATCATCTATGCACTAACAATATCAATAGTACGCTAACAAAATCAATAGTATGCTAACAATTTCCATCAAGCTTAATCAAACTTTGCATTCTTCGGTGAACACACTAAAATGTTCGACAAAAAATTATTTATTTATTAGTGTTTATTTTTCTTGCTGTAAGTTTTACCATTTTGAGGGCGCTTTCATTGTTGTCTTTCCAGTTATCTTTCTGTTGCCCTCTTTTGTTGTTGCCTTTTATTGTAGGCCTACTTTTCTCTTGTTCCTAATTTTATTCTTGTTCCTATATTTTCTATTGTCTTTTGCAGTTGCCGTTTGCTGCTGTTCTGTTGTAGTTGTGATTTTGTAATCGTCCATTTGTAGCTGTTTTTTGTTCTTGTTTATTTGTTATTTCTTTGTTGTTGTTTATTTGCTATTGTTTATTTTTCGTTATCCATGTGTTGTTGTTTATCTGTGTTGTCAGCTGAAGAACCCGTTTACGAAAGCGTTCTCTCGCAAGAAGCACAAGCAGTCGTCTGACAATGATTCAGACGCTGTCAGTATACGATCTGACACTTCAGTACCAAATTCTCCACTTCTGACAACGTCGCGTACTGTCAGCGTACCAAGTACGCCGATTGCTAACAGCTCCAGAAAGCTCCAAGCACCGTTAGTATGCAATCTCTCTTCCTCTGTCTATCTGTCTGTCTGTTTTTCATATCTGTCTTTATGTATGTCTCTCTGTCTGAGTCGGTCCATCTATCCGTGCCTCTCTCCGTCTTTTTTGTATTGTATTGTATTGTATTGTATTTAAACATTTATAAAGCGCCTCTAGTAGGGTGAACCGTTCAGAGGCGCTCCCAGTGCGCAAGGCCAAGAGAAAAGAAATAAGTCTTGAGGAAAGCAAAAGAAGATGAGGGGTTACTTATTAAAATTTGAGAGCGAGTAGAAGGAGACAGTGTATTCCAGAGAGAGGGACCAATTGAGGCAAAAGATCGGGTCTGAGCCATAGTTGTTCTAGTATGAGGAACTGAGAGATCCAATCTGTTTGAGGAGCGAAGTGGACGATGCGAAGAGACAGAAAGAGGCCGGTGAATTACATCAATTAAATATTTGGGGGCGAGACCCCGCTGTGTCTTTGACACCAGAATAAGGATTTTGAACTTAATACGTGCAGAGAGAGGAAGCCAGTGCAGTTTCTCAAACATGAAGGATGAAATGTGTGAGTAGCGTGGCAGACGGGCAATTAATCTCGCAGCTGCATTTAGGACTGACTGCAGAGGCATAAGACGGACCTTAGGAAGACCGATTAGAAGCGAATTGCAGTAGTCAATTCTGGAGCAAATGAAAGCATGGACCAGCGTTGTGAAAACAGAGGAAGAGACAGATCGTCGAACAGCCCTGAGACGCCTTAAGTGGAAGTAGGAAACACGTGTGAGGTTAGAGATGTGATCTTTGAAGGAGAGAGAGCTATCAAGCGTAACACCTAGATCACGTACACTTGATGAAAAGGAGTAGTGAGGGAAGATTTCCAAGAGGAGGGCGAAATCAATCTTAAGCAACTGTTGACGGGAGCCAAACCAAATGAACTGGGTTTTGGAGGCATTAAGACAGAGACTCCAAAATTTATATAATTTTAATTATATAAATTTATATAATTTATATAATTTATATAAATTTATATAATTTTTTAATTCTTGCTCTGTCCTTCTGTCTTCAAACATATGTTTGTCATTCTGACAGTGTTTGTCAGTATCCTTCTTAAATAAACTTTATTTCACCAAGGAAGGACATATTACACGAACACTAAAAAGGAAAAATACACGAAAAATGCACATAACAGAACCAAACGCAAATGAAATCGACTCTCCGCTAGACTTGGAATCACAGAGAGAGCGAGAAAAAGAGTTACAGAGTCACATAGAGAGATAGAGAGAAAGAGACGGAGAGAGAGAAAGACAGAGAGAGAGAGACAGAGAGAGACAGCGAGACTGTCTTATCTCTTTCTCTGTTGAGGGACAGAGACAGACAGAGAGAGCGAGACAGAGAGAGACGAAAAGGGAAAGAGAGAGAGAGACGGAGAGAAGGATACTGTATTGTCACTTGAGGTCATATAGTTCAGTAAAGGTGCACTCGTTTGACTCTGGACACATTATCGTGAAGTTCATAAATGGCGCTAAATTTCCAATAATTTATTCAGACATTTTTATAGCGCCGCCTACAGATGTCCACTCAAAAATTGTCCCAGGCCAGTCTCAACAAAAGAAAACAGTTTCCCAGAGCTATGAAAGTTAATTTCAGCGTCCAGTACATATCACCACCGTTTTGTAACAGGTTTGTGTGTGTATCCGGTGACTATCCATCTTCCTCTGGTGCTCCGTCCCCTCAGCCTCCAGCACAGAGCGTCGAAGTCGTTCTCCAGCTTCAGCAACAGCTACACGAGAAGGACATGAAGTTGACGGACGTCCGCTTGGAGGCGCTGTCGTCCGCTCATCAACTGGAACAGCTCAAGGATACGATGAATCGGATGAAGGGAGAGATCGTTTCTCTGAAGTCGGAAAACGATCGGATGCAGAAGGTCATTCATCAGAGAAGACTCGACGTCAGCCCACCGCCGTCGACGGTCGATTCTAACAAGCAAGGAGTGGCACCTAGGATCAGCCTAGATGATCCGTACAGCTTTGGTATGATTTGATCATAAATCAATGCGTGGATGTATGAGTTGATGGATGGATGGAAAGATGGATGGATGGATAGGTGGGAATTAATGGATCGGTGGACGAACGAGCAATTTCTAATTCATAAAGAAAATATTATTATTATTTTTATTATTTTAATATTATTATTGCCATTATTATTAGTCGATATGTAAAACGTATGATAATGTTACTGAATGCATTTGTGAGGTTAGTTAAATCTAACCTAATTTCATCTTCACCAACTTACCATCATTTAAATTATCTGTTGGGGTTTCATCATAAGAATGTTATATACCTTATCCAAACTTTATTAGTTAAATCTAACCCAATTTCATCTTCACGAACTTATCGCCATTTAACTCATCTATTGGTTTTTCTTATTCTGTTTATTGCGCCTCGTTTCGCATGCTTGTGTTTTGTAAGCCGCAGTGCGTCTGCAAGCGGTTCAATAAAGAACATACTTACTTACTTACTTACTTATCGTGAATGCCCTTAAGTGGCTGCTGATAAGATGACTTAAACAAACGAGGCTTCAACGAATCTGAACAGGCAGACAATTGTGCTTGGCATTGTAAGCGGCCATCGACGATCGCTTACAATGCCAAGGCTTCAACATCTTCGAGTTCATGAAAAAATGAAGATTAGAGAATTAGGAATGGCGGCAAAGAAGACGATGGCGAAGACCAAAATTCCAAGACCAAGACCTTAAGTTCGAGACCAAGACCGAAATGAAAGAAACAAAGACGATGTCAAACATTCGAATATGCGAGGAAGTATGAATGTACGAAAGAAGAAGTGAAAGAGAAGAGAGAGAAATTAAACATACTTTATGACAATGTCTCAACTTGACGCAACAATATTTAATCAACAGGCTTTAAATCACAAGAAATTCATTGCATGGCTCTGTTACACTGCGTTTCACAGTAAATGTATTGTAAATGCGCTTTCCTAAGAAATTTAGCATATCATGGTATTTTTTATCTGTAGTCGGTTTATTCTAGAGGTTTGTGGGAGTCGCCTTTATACGTCCGAAAGCATAGAAGTAGGCCTACCTAATCGTCTGTTAAAACCACAGGCTTTTATAAGAATGAATCTTTTTAAAGATCTGTTTGAACATTATTGTAGATGCTATAACAGTGGATTCGCTGAACAAGGATGGTGGTCAGATCACAGTTTGCGTTCGCCTTAGTCCATCCGTCAGCGATCAATCAAGTCGTGAGGTCAGGAGTTTAAAACATGACTAACTAACTGTGAGGTTCTTAGCGTATTTGTCAAGACCTTAGCGCATTAAATTTGTGAGGTCCCTAGCGCAGTCGTGCGGTTGGCATTTGACAATTTTTTCGTGCACAGTTTTAAGTTTATCGAACACAAGAAATGCAAAATACTTCATTCCAGAGTTACATCTGATTGGATAGGCTTTCATTTTGAGGAAGCTGTCTTCTAAGACATTAGATGCACGATTACGATTGCAATTATAATCGCAAGATAATATTTCATATCTTTACTTGATAGTCTTCTATAGGAATTCTATAGGCGGAGGAACTCTTGTTCTGTCCTCGACGATGGAAGACTTCCAAGGTCCTGGAAACGAAACCATCGCATCGCAAGACTTGCATTTTATTTCCCAGCGTACCAAATTCTATTGCTTAGCTGTAACCACTTGCATGTAGGAGGACCATTACACGTAGTCTGCTCAGTAGGCTCGAACTTGCTGTTGTTAAATTACATACACACCAAGCGTAATGAAGCGCTACCGAATACAACAGAGTGTTGCATATCACTTTAGATACCCATCATTATGTGAAGTTTTGCTGAAGTTCGTCATACTTGTTTCTTGCAGGCGAATCGTGTCATGATTGGAGTTCTGTCTGTGACTCACAACACGGGTTGGGAGACGCTGGAAAACAGTATTCGACACCTGATCACGGTATACAGCCTCTTTTTTTTCTATAGGCTTAAATAAATTAATATTTCGTTCATAGAAGCCATAGCGCTATAGGAGTTTCCTGATTTGGTCAAACATTCGTAAAATGCATTCGCCTACTTGATTTTATCTCGCTTAGATCAATATGATCGATTCTTATATGATTTAACCTAATTATCCTTCTAATATTCTATAATATTCTGCTCCAGTTTCATTCCACTAAATTCCAGCTTATTCCTTTTCATCATGTCTATTCCAGTTCACGTCAATCCGATTAATTTCATTCCAGTTAATTTCATTCTAATTAATTCTATTGCAGTTCATTCTATTCCAGTTCATTCCATTTCAGTTAATTCCATTCCAGTTCATTCTATTCTAGTTAATTCCATTTCTGTTCAATCCATTCCAGTTCCTTTCATTTGTGTTTAGTCCAACCCATTGCAATCAACTCCTTAAACTCAGTGGACCATGGGCCTGCGTGACCCATTGGATCCGCCTTAGAGTGTTACTGTTGAGGAGTATAAACCAGCGTTTCATTCTTAATTTCAGGAGTACGTTCGCAGAGTGGATCCGGGAACCAGTCTGGGGCTGAACGCATCCAGTCTGTCCAGTTACAAAGTGGGAGAAATAACTCGATCAAAGGGTAATCCTGGCATCAGAGTCAACTGTCTTAATGTTTTGGTTGAAATCTCGCATATACTCTTTTAACCTCTAAAGGAAATTTTCTTTTTTGGTTTAATATGTCTTCGCTTCATGCTCAAAATTGTTAAACTCAAGAACCATTAAGTTAATTGAAATGCGTGAAAATCGAGCAGTTAATTTAGGCTTACAAAAACGCTGAGAATAATGTGGGTTTACGCATTCCATTGTCCAGTAGATATAAGTCGCACTAGGCTAAACTAACCTTCACTCAAAAACAGTTGGGCTACACGAGACTTGATTAGATTAGACCAAACTAGATTACACTAAACTAAATTAGACTACATTAGACTAGACTAGATTAGACTAGACTAGGTTAGACTAGACTAGATTAGACTATACTAGATTACACTAAACTAAATTAGACTACATTAGACTAGACTAGATTAGACTAGACTAGGTTAGACTAGACTAGATTAGACTATACTAGATTACACTAAACTAGATTAGAGTACATTAGACTAGACTAGATTAGAACAAAGCAGAACAAAGCAGAAGAAAATAAATCTGAATACATTAAATGAGAAAAAAGCTACATCAACGTCGGTACTGTTCTATTCTGTTCCGTTGTGTTTTACTTAATTTAAATCCATTTAGTTTCTGCTTATTCTGTTCTATCCTATTCTATTTTTACAGAGGGAAATGCTATAGTAAAAATTGAACGAATGATATAAAATAGAATTATATACATGTAGATGTAGGAGAAACTTTGATTTTTCACTATAAAATCTTTTAGTCGATTTGGTCTTGGGCGTTGTTCTATTCCTTCTATCTGGGTTTTTGGTTATTCTTCAGGTTCTAGTCTACCAGAGTTATTGCCGTGTGGATATCTGGTCGGTGAAAACATGAACATCGTCTTAACGTTGAAGGGTAAGATAAGTTCAGTCAACCGTGAATTTAGTTGATAATTATTTACATACATGTTCAGTCAACCATGAATTTAATTGATAATTCTACACGATCTAGAAACTTCAATCAGATGTTAATCTTTATGATCTTTGCACCGAGTCAAATGAAACAAATAACAACTATAATTGCAACACCAGTAATCGATATCTGCAATATGGGTTATATACACCGTAGTATACACGTATGTCCAAAAAGTAACGAATTTTAGCAATAAGAACGATATGCGTAAAAGAAGAAGAAGCTGTTCCTTAAGCTAGCCCTGGTTATACACTGTTATGCAGTGTCAGCGACTTCATTTTCGTAGCCTCAGTATATGAGAACGGGTGGCCAGTCCTCTCCCTCACCGTTTTCACTTCCCAGTGACAATGTGTGGTCAGTGCAATCATTATAGCTGAATTGGCTAGTGAGTGTAGGTGGAGAAGAACTCTAATCAAATTTTTCCCTGGCGGGGATTTGAACCCTCGACCTCTTAGCTGACAGTCCAGCACGCTATCCAACAGACTATCGTGTACCCTCGTGCGTTCTAAGTAGAAGTAAAGTGTAACTCCTTATAGCTATGTGGCACATTTTCCGGGCATGGCTATAAATCTTTTATGCTCTGATGCTCTTCCTCATTATCTGCGTAAGTGTTTTCCATTTCCCGAAATCGACTAACATCCTTGAAGCATGATAGTAAAACTTACAAATGGGGCAAATTGATGAAGACAATATAGATGGGTGGGGAATAGATAAATGGTAATACTCTTGCACGAAGAACTTAAGATCTCGAAAGACGCGGTTCGATACCCGCAGGCCCTGTAGGTCGACTCAGCCTTACACTCCCTAGGGGGCAGCAGTAAAATAAACGAGCGCCTAACAGGCTGCTAAGTCTTGTGTTCGATAAGATCTTGATAATTGTACTGTCATTCGTGTTTCAATATTACTTGCTGCGGTTTGTCAGTGGGAGCTTGCCAATAAACACGAATATATTATATAATTATATAGAAGTCTTTTATTTATTTCAGATTTTTAAGATAAAAAAAACTAAATTTTAGGATTAATTTATCTAGGAAATGTTTACAAGTTTAAATTTAGCCGACATTTAGACCGTACCTTGATAGTTCGATTGCATCACAGGACCTTCTGAGAATTGCGTTGATGCCTTGGCCTTTGAGACGCTGGTGCCAAAGAGCATCCTCCAGAGATACGTCTCTCTGCTGCTGGACCACCGGCGAATGATTCTCTGCGGACCGAGTGGAACCGGAAAGACTTACCTAGCCCAGAAATTGGCAGAATACCTTATCATCTTGTAAGTTTTCCTCCAAAACAACTTATGTTGATATTTGTGATTGTTAATAAATAAGCTTGCATGCATGTAGGTATCAATCCACTTTATAAGTTTATATAACGTAGGCTATTTACGTTGTCTTAGCGCACAATTGCTTACAGTATTGCGTATTATTATTTTAATCGTTTACTGATTCCTCGCAGTTATAGACCTACATAGATACTAAAATGTAGATTCGTTCTATATACGATGTACTTTTGTGGTACTTGTTAGTTCCGGCAAAGACGCAAGTACCGGCGTTATAGCGACGTTTAACGTCGACCACAAGTCTGGCAAGGAGCTGCGCCAGTACCTGTCTAACGTGGCTGACCAGTGCGAGGCCTCGGCCTCCGATCTGCCCGATGTCATCATCTTAGACAATCTGCATCACGTCGCCTCTCTGGGAGAAGCCTTCAATCCGTTCCTTGGCGTAAAATTTCAACTCTGGTCAGTTATTTACTTCCCTTCCATTCCCTTCCCTTCCTTTTTCTTACATTCCCTTCTATTCCCTTCCTTTTCCTTCCCTTCAATTCACGTCACATTCACCTTATAATGTCTTTACTTTACCTCACTTTATGCTACTTAACCTTGCCTTACTTAAATCAAGTTCTACCTTACTTGATCGTACCTTACTTAATTAAAATCCTACCTTACTTGATCTTACCTTACTTATTTCAAATTCTACCTTGCTTAATCTTACCTTATTTAATTCAACTCCTACCTTACTTGATCTTACCTTACTTAATTAAAATCCTACCTTACTTGATCTTACCTTACCTTACCTTCACCTAGCTTGCTTCATGGCCTATGCGGGTTTTCTTCGAATTCAGTCCCTATATCATCGGGACAATGAGTCAGACTGGTTCAACGTCAACGAACCTCCAGCTGCACCACAACTTCCGGTGGGTTCTGTGCGCCAATCACGTGGAACCGGTGCGCGGCTTTCTGGGACGGTTTCTGCAGCGCCGCCTGGTGGAAGAAGAGGTCGCTTGTAACATGAAGAACCCGGAAATGGAAAAGATCGTGGACTGGCTTCCACGCGTCTGGCAGCATCTGAACAAGTTCCTCGAAGCACACTGCTCCTCTGATGTCACCATAGGTAAGATTTGTCATCATCATTCGCTAGCGCATTAAATATTCATAGGATGTGAATATCAATATTTTGTAAAGTAACATCAATCTTGGTCCGCAAAGGTTCACCAGTCACTCTGTTGCAGAGTAAAGCAGGGAGGCGACCTGACCGACGTCTCTCATGAGCGTAGACTCGGATCCGACCTGGGCTGGTGAACCAAAGTCCTCCGTGCCCACCTTCACGTGGTGCGGACTGTTGGTACCCTTCCAAAGGAAGGGGAACTGTTGGTACCCTTCCAAAGGAAGGGGAACGAACGGGCACGGCAGGCAAAACCAGGGGAAGGCAATGGCAAACCACCCCTGTTAACATGCCAAGAAAATCGTCATGAGACACACCAAACCACGCCGATGATGGGACTCCCAGGCCGGAGCGCTGATGGTGGGACTCCCAGGCCGGAGCGCGACTCAAGGGCTACTGGAGAAGTAGCAAGACGGCAAAGGAGACTGTGTGTCATGACGATCGCTAGGGCTCCTAGAGCCGACAGCACAAGACAAGACAAGACAACATCAATCTGATGTGAGGTGAAAGGAAGTGAAGAGAAGGTAATGGAAGGAATTGAAATAACTGACCAGAGTTGAGACAGAGAACGGATTTAAGGCTTCACCTATAGGGACCTTGGTTTGAACCAAGCTGCGTCGATAGTGTGTGGCTTTCTTCTGATCTCCATGATGTCAGTAATCGCGCCTGAAGAATCATGATATCGAAACGGGGTTCTGCAAAAAAAGTGTCTGTCAATTTATGTCTTGTTTGTTGCAGAGGATTCCAGATAAGATTAGATGTGTGTTGGGTTTAGTCCGTACACGCTTCTTTAGATTGTTTGCTTTGAATTGTATAATTTTGGGATAGAGATACTTGATCGAGATCGAGTGCTGTCACTGCTGTGAGGTCGGTAAAGCCTCTGAGAACTTCCTTATTAACGGCGCTATATAAATTTGCGATTATGGATTGTGGACTTTATCTTTTTTTCTCGATGAAGGTCCAAGACTGTTCCTGTCGTGTCCGATGGATGGAAAGGGAGCTCAGATTTGGTTCACGGATCTTTGGAACTACTCCATTGTTCCATATCTGCTCGAAGCTGTCAGGGAAGGCGTTCAGGTGATGATGCGTTCTTCTTAGGTCTTCCTCTACGTTGTTTATCTAGCATTGTAGTAGTAGTAGTAGTAGTAGTAGTAGTAGTAGTAGTAGTAGTAGTAGTAGTAGTAGTAGTAGTAGTAGTAGTAGTAGTAGTAGTAGTAGCAGTACTGGTAGTAGTAGTTAGTAGTAGTAGTAGCAGTAGTAGTGGTGGTGGTGGTAGTAGTAGTAGTGGTGGTAGTAGTAGTAGTAGTAGTAGTAGTAGTAGTAGTGGTGGTGGTAGTAGTAGTAGCAGCTGCAGTAGTAGTAGTAGTAGTAGTAGTAGTAGTAGTAGTAGTAGTAGTAGTAGTAGTAGTAGTAGTAGTAGTAGTAGTAGTAGTAGTAGTAGTAGTAGTAGTAGTAGTAGTAGTAGTAGTAGTAGTAGTAGTAGTAGCAGTAGCAGTAATTTTGCTACAGATTTTTTATGCGGTATCCAATATATGTGCTTATGATTTGTGTGCTTAGAGCAAACATAAGTCTTGTTAGACCACCCACGGGTATAAACCACGTGGTACAAAAGCCCATTCAGCGTCGCCTACCGCTTGCTATGCTTAATAAAAAGGTCACATTAATGTCTGGCTTTGGGCCACCATGATAGAGCTTAAGCGCCAGACAGTTATATTTACGAGTATTCGAGATGTTTTGAGCTATAACTTTTTAGTACCAGACAATTATTTCAGCGAAGGTTCTTACACATTAATGCTGCTGTTTCATGGCATGGTTTTTAGAGTACGGACCACACTGCATGTGATTTAGTACTACATCTACGAGCATTCAGGCGTCAGTACTGTAGTGTCTGGCTTATGGGGGAATACATACAGATCACCTTGAATTTGGTACTAAATCTGGAACAAAACAACCCACCTTTCATCTACGTGCTTTAGTATCAGACAATAATGTCTAAGAACATTCTGGCTACATTATTAGTGTCTAGCGATTCAAGACATCGCTTCTAGGAATGATGCAATCGTGGAGCTAAATAAATGATCGATGGTGTTACTTTACCTCAGACGTACGGTGCCAAAGTGAAGTGGGAGGACCCGACGGACTGGGTGCTTGGCCATTACCCTTGGACGGAGACGGAGAAGGAGGGTTCCTCCAGGGACCAGAAGTGGCCGTCACTGCTCCACCTACGACCGGAAGACGTCAACCTCGATCCACTGTCCTTGGAAGACGCGAAAGCAGCGCCACCTAGCGACGCTTCGTCCGTCACGGAACCGGAAGCGGGCGATCCACTGGTAGGTCGACGCCAATTCCTTTAGCGCCTTTTATTGACAAAGTGGGGTTAGACCTATGAACAGAATTTTAAGGAGAATTTGTATCTTCTATGTAAGACAGTCTAGCTAATATGAGGTACAGCTTATGGACAGGAGCCACGCGCTTGGGGAATATAATTATATCTCTGACGGAAAGCACCTTGAAGCAGTGAGAGATAGACCTATAGGCAGAAACGAAATACTGTGTCTTCAGTGGGAGACTTTCTGGACTAGTGAGGAATGACACATGGAACAAAAAGAGGGGAAAGCAAAGGTTTTTACAGCGGGAGAAAGTCAAAACCATTGAGGGAGTCCCCTTTCTTATAGAAATCACAGCCTGGGTAGTTTACAGCATTTTCTGTTGCTGATAAAGTTGTCTTTTCGTCAGAAAATTATTCATGTTTATGTATCTGTCAAAAGCGTAATGTAACTATTATTTGGGGAACTGACGAAACTAAACTGATTACGAGTATTTGCAGGTAGTTAGTTTTGGCAGGTAGTTAGATTTTTACTTACGCTAATTTAGTTTGGTTTGGAATAGTTTAATTTAGTTTAGCCAATCACTGCTTGAATTCCTGGTTTTGATCTCCTTTTGAAATATGGATATCGGACGACTTTAGTGCATACGTGGTTCGCACACAAGTTTCAAAGACGTCCTCTCCCAATCTGATCGGATGCAACATGTTTCCTGACCAACTCATGACAGGCGGAGTTGTTATAACAATATTTCTACCTCCTTTTAGTCATAAAGGTTATTTTCCACCACAAACCGCCTTCCATTAACTCTGCATTAGTTTCCACCATAAGAAAATGCTCAACATTTCAAACGTCACAACTCCTTATCTCCTTGCCTCTCTCTGTGGTTGTATCCAGCACAGTTATCGAGATTGTTCATCCCGCTAAATTCAGCATTTTCTTAATACTGGACAAGTACAGTCCTGTCAGGGTAGAAAAAGAGGGTTGCTGCACGCCCTTTAGCCACTTCCCAGCCCTGGTACAACTGACGCTGCCAGTGTAGTTTAGTCTAGTCTAATTGCTCCTTTCCTCATTGCATACGACTGTCTGCAGAGGCTACTTCTTGCCTACTCAATGCTGTCATTTCGGCTCCAGATGAACATGCTTCTGCGGCTGCAAGAGGCCGCCAGTTACTCGAGCGCCCAGAGTAACGACAGCGACACGACAAGCCTCGACAGCCACGACTCGACGGAGAACCAGACGCTGAGCGCACGGTGAGCAGGGGAACAGCGTCAACCAATGGCGAACAAGCAAACAAGGACACCGCGCCGCGAGGAAACTAGGTCACCACGTTACCATGGTGACGTTTATCAGGCTGCCGATTGTACGCTAAACCAGTACATCGAATTTAAGAGAATTATGCTGGGAGAACTAAAGATGAAGTCACAGCTGTGGTCTGATTTGTGTTCAGCTTCAGAGGGAGAGCTTCTGTTAATGTTTTTATAACATAATATGGCGGATAACAATTTTTACTAATAAATATTTGTAAACCTGTTGCTGATTATTCCTTTAAGCGTTCATTAACGATAATCATTCTTATGTTTATAATATTTTTAGCAGATTGATGGCTGCGTAATCTTTTAACAATTGTTAATTTTAAAATGTGTTTAAAACATTGTCAAAGTTTAGTATTTTAATATTCCATACGTAATTTATAAGTCATAAATATCCACAATGTTCTACTAGAAATGTTTATAAGATATGCCATTAAGAATATTAAAATATTTATAAAACAGGGTCGAATTAGTTTACAAAGGCAGCTGCATTTTGACGCTTTGACTGTTTCGAAAGCAGTTTATCGATTTCGCAATTTTTGTGTGTTTGAAAGTCGACTTTTGTCGCTGTAGCTTATGAGCTTTTAACCGTATCGTTATCTTCTTTTTGCTATACCTAAGCATCCATTTTGTCGTCGATATCATAAAACTATTGTCGTTGTCAGCACATTCTCCTAGACTCCCGTCACTGCAATGACCTTACTCGTCAAAATATGTTCATTGAATTGGCATCATACTCACCTGTCCTTCAAATTAACACCGTCGTCTTGGTATTACTGTTCTCGAAATTGACACAATCATCTGCGATGTTTCATTGTGCCATGTTTGGATGTGGTTGCAGTGCTGTTTTTGTAGTGATTGTAGCTGTAATAGTAGTTGTAGTTGTGGTAGTGTTGCCATGGTTTCAGTTTGAAACCAACCTGTAACAACGGTTACCATTGGCGGCCATTTCGGCTGAAAGGTTTGGAGACACGTATAACGTAATATGTTCTTCCGGGTTTCAGATGTGGGGGACGCGCCCACTGTCTCCCCTGGGATCGCCATCCTTCATGGCAACAACACAAGAACCTACAGCAATTGTTAAGCGTTGTATTGTCAGTGCCAAGCATGATCATATCTGCAGTTATGTCGCGCAAATTTTTATTGATCAGCATCTATCGACGGTGCGTCAGGCAAAAGGACTTAACCGGAAGTTCTGGGACAGTGCAAGTCATCTAAGAGTAGATTCGAACCCGCATTGAACACGCCAAGAGGTCAGCCCTTAACCAATGGGCTAATTTACCAGTCGTTGATTTGCCAACGCTAAGGAGGTGGAAGGGGTTGAACTGAGGGAAAATGTAAGAACAGAATTATGAACCGGTGAGGATGTAATTACGTAGCTAGGTAGTTTTTAGACATTGATATAGCGCCGTTTTTCAAAGAACCCTCGATGCCGCTCCTCGCTAGTCTGAATGGTGTTATGAACATCTGTTGAGACCGACGATTTACTTCACGACGAATATCTGTTTCTTTGAACAGATAGGATTTACGTGTGATTTCTTCAACGTAGAAATTATTTACAAGCGAAATGAAAAGCTGTTGCGATTGGGAAGATATAAGAAAACTATGACTATTGTTCGAAGAAAGAAGTATCCGATGGTTGTGGGCATTGTGGTGCTAGACCAGACGTTGGCAAAGACAGAGGGCATTGTTGAAGAACTAATTATCATCTGAAAGGCATGTTTATTGTTGTTGTTGTCATTGTTATTATCATTATTATTATTATTATTATTATTATTATTATTATTATTATTATTATTATTATTATTATTATTATTATTATTATTTTTATTATTTTTATTATTATCATTAATCATATCATTATCATATTATTATTATAATTATAATTATAATTATTATTATTATTATTATTATTATTATTATTGTTATTGTTATTATTATCATCATCATCATTATTATTTTTATTATTATTATTATTATTACGATTATTATTATTGTTGTTGTTGTTGTCGTTGTTGTTGTTATTATTATCATTATTATTATTATTATTTTTATCATTATTATAGCTCAAAAGATCAAATGCAGTGGAGGCAAGGGAGAGTACATCTTCGGAATGATGATGATAATGATGATGATGATGATTATTATTAATATTATTATTTTTTATTACATTTTGTTATAAAACTGCTGTTTGATTGTGTTTTTGTTATGCTCAGTGTGGCATTTAGAACAGTAAATGATAACATCGATTATTTATTGAGTTATTTATTGACTGGCAATAATTTTAAGTTTCTGTTCTTAAAGCTGTTTGTGGCTTAGCAACGTTTTTAAATTAGCTTTATAAACCTTCGAGGAATCATTTAAAGACAATTCCAGTATTTGATCAGCTAACTATGCAGTTATTTAATAATTTAATTGCTTTTCAATTCTCAGTTTGTCTTTCTGTCCTTCGTCGTTCTTTATGTCTCCCTATGTGTGTCAATATCTATGAACAAAGAAAAGAGCGAGAACGAAAGAGAGGGAGGAAAGAAATATAGAGATAAAGGACAGAGAAGGAGGGAGGAAAAAGAAGACAGGGAGAATGAGAGTAAAAGTAAAAAAACGGAGTGAGATGGAGAGACAGTGAGGGAGACAGTGAACGTAAAGATACAGAATGAGAGAAAGAAAGAAACCGAAAGAGAGTGACTGAGAAAGAGGAACCGCAGATATAGACAGAGAAAGTTGCAGAAGAGCGTTAGAATGCGACATGGCTTAGGTGTATCGGACACGTTTCGTCGAAGGTGACTGGGTAAGGTTAGGTAAGCAATGGATCAGGGACGTATCTAGCGTTGGGCTTGGGGGGGGCTTAAGCCCCCCCCAAACGAAGTTGAAGCCCCCCCCAAACAAGTCAAGCCGTTGTATGCTTACGGCTAAAATTCGTATGAACACTGTATAAATGCTGCCATGTTCAAGGTTTAAGCCCCCCCAAACGAAAAAGGCTAGTTACGTGCCTGCAATGGATTGATCCAATTCACTATTTGTTTGCCTTTATATCTTTCTCTTCAAGACTATTTATTCTTCAAACTCCTTGAATCAGTTGACAAACTGTAGGTAACAATGGGTCCCGACGCTCAACTTGTGACCTAGCAAAATTATAAGTATTTGTACTTAGGTAGCAGCATTTAGCTTAGGGGTCCCCAACCTTTTCTATGCCTCGCACCCCTTGAAAATATTTGATTAGCGCTCGTACCCCCTACAAAAGTCGTATCACATTTGAAGACGACTAAGTCACATATCTATTTTTTGAACCTCAGACTGAACCACATACACTCATACAGTACTGTGGGTGAACAAACTGAACTAAATATAAGCTTTTAACTCGGTGCATACAATGCACATGTAAATTCATAACGCTACAAAGAATGCACTGGGGTTTTTGCAAGTCATCATTTCCTGTTGTGCAAGTGAAACCAAAGCGCACATACTCATCATTCCATTTCCTTCTGTTTGACATGATGAAAAATGGAGGGTTAATCTGCGAACCAGCAAAAGAAAAATGTGAGCTAATTTACCTGTTCATAAAGTCCGTTTTAACAAATTTTTCCTGATCATTGCTTCTTTCAAAATATAATGTCAACATGACATTGCATTCAAAGCAAAAATAATGACCTACAAATGCCGGCACACTGCAAGACACCGGTTGCACTATGATACAAATACTGTTCAGTATTAAGTATACACACATGCACACACAATTATTACATTTATTAATATCAAGTTCTCTTATAATAAAATAAATGTGACCTCACCTTCAATGCAAACAATTTTTTAACGAGTTAATTTCGTGACATTTGTATAAACATGACGGATTTTCTATCAGCCGATAAAAAAGTTTACCTACTCTTTCTCGCACCCCCTGAAATGCCATCTCGCACCCCTTGGGGTTGCGGGCACCCTTGGTTGGGAACCCCTGATTTAGCTTAACACAGCCCGACACACACATACATGCACACATTATGCTTACACACAAACAAACTTCTTTATTTTCGGCGCAATAGAAGTGACTAATTACAACTACAATCTACAGCGCCAAGTCGCCTTTCATTCCTGCACACTTGATTGCATTCTTTTTGTATTTTCTGTTGATTTATTTGCGAGGCGCTCTGTGGAATTGGTCCAAAAAGGCGCTATAAGAATTTCCATTTACCTTGCCATATATTAAATTACCCGTATTGGTCCGGCTTTGGCCTTCGGTGTCTGCACCGTTGATTTGTGTAAAGGAATTTAATTAAGACGTCTTTCAATTAACCCGCCTTTTCGTGAGGACTGAAGCTGATATTCTCTGGCATCGGAGTCGCTGCTCGGCCCACTGACGTTCATCCATCTTCTCAGTGGTTTTTAGCCTGCCTCCGCAGCCTGGAAGATGGAGTCTTCGTGGTCACCAGTGAGCGCTGGAGGTGAGAGCGACTTCCTCCGTGAAGCACACGGTCAGTTGTCGTGAAACGAGGATTAGTATGAGGTCAGTTGGTCAGTTCAGGTCCAGATGATACTTACGGACGTCTGTATAGTTAATGACTCGACGTGATCCGAAAACTGGATACACTCGACCGATTTGACCTTGCGTTAGCTTTTAACGGCGCTACAGAAATGTTCATATATATGTGTTGATATGTACCTATGTTCATGCATAAAAAAAAATACACACATACATACATCCATTGATAAATACATGCATAAATACATACATACATACATACATACATACATACATACATACATACATACATACATACATACATACATACATACATACATACATACATACATACACACATACATACATGCATGTCATGCACACATACATACATACATACATACATACATACATACATACATTACATACATACATACATACATACATACATACATACACATACATACATACATGCATGTCATGCACGCATACATACATACATACATACATACATACATACATACATACATACATACATACATACATACATACATCCATACACACACATACATACATACATACATGCATGCATACATACATACATATATACATAAATATATACATACATACGTGCATGCATGCATTGCTTACTGATTGACTGAACTTACTGACTCAGTGACTCACTCCTCTCCTGACAAATAGACAAAAACGTACTCATTAAATTTGATGCTCCAATCCCATTAGTAAACGTTCGCTAATTAATTACTAGATTTGCCCGCAGCACACTAACTGCTGAATAAGCAACACGTTTCACACAAGAGAAACAAATTTACTAAGCATCCAGTGCAGATGAGATCCACATTGTATACGATGCAATGATATAGTAGGACGGACTAACGGTTTGTCTGTCTGTTTGTCTGTCTGTCTGCCTGTGTGCATGTCTAATTGTCTATGTATCTGCGTCCTCTGCACATTTTAGCTTAATTATGATCATTTAACGGACGGAGGCTCCGCATTTATTGCAGATTTGAAGCACTGAGTGCAATAGGATAACATTGTATACATTTAAGGTATATATATATATATTGTACATACATCTAAGGTATATATGTACTTCTTACTTAGGTATAAATATATATATATACATTATATGCAGTGCATTACGAATATTTATATATTTATTCATACATAATTATATATGTTAATTATTTTTTATCTTGTCTATTGCTGATAAATTATATAACCGTAATGCATTTTGGAGCTGTCTCCGACAATTTAAACTGCAGTCTATATACAGATGAACATATATATATATATATATATATATATATATACATATATATATACACATATATCAATCAATCAATCAATATCTTTTATCGGTCCAATTGAACACAGCAATACAAAGTCAGTACGTTAGTTCGTAAAGAGCGTGTTAAATTGGGCACAAAAGGGATATATATATATATATATATATATATATAATTCATTTGCTGGTTACTTTGCTCTGGCTTCCACGGTGCATGAACACAACACAAGGTCAACCTCCTTATATCGCCCTGTCAAAGCACGCACTAACATTAGATTATTTTCCATAAAAGCTACGGGTCCATCCATTTGGAATTCATTGCCTTTTGACATAAGAACAAGTAATAGTATGTTACCCTTATCCTCAGATATGAATTGAGAGCCTCGGGGCATGATTATTTAATATGATTATCCAAACTGAACGAACGTCACACTGGAGATGGAAACAGTAACTACTGTACAGTAGTTAAGGATAGTTAAGATAGATAAGATCCACTCTTTACGTACAACTTACTTTATTATGTAGTATGCAACGACAAAGATACTACAGTCCTACTGCATCAATTTGAAAAACATATATTGTCATATATAGGCATCCCTGCCTTAGTGGAACTTATGTCCCTTAAGGGATGCCATTTGCTGTTGATGGCAGTTCTAAGTTTCATTAAACAGATGCTAAAGATTTCAGTATGTGACATGTTTAAAGTACTCGCAACAATTCTAAATGCTAATTAGTAAATGACTTATTTTTAATGTATTCTTGTTTGCTTCATAATGTTTCTCGGCATATACTATTAAGTTCTTATGTTAAACATTTACAGTACATGATGAAATACTGTCGTTGATGCCAAAAAATGATTTTGATTGATTGATTGATATATATATATAAATAGAGGCTGTCTTTTAATTTTGAGCTTAGAGGATAATTATATATATATCCATAAATCACAACATATAGGCCCTAGGCCTACTACAAATCGGGTATGGGGTCTAGAATTTTCTCGATTTAATGTTCCAGAGAGATTAACGTCTGGCGAAATTAAGCATGTCTAACGCTTAAGGTATAATTACACTTTACATACATTTTCTTTACATCAAAAAGTCACATTTAGTTATATTTCAGAAACATTTAATTTACTTCTAATACCGTAATTTGTTTACATTTTCTGCAAAATATAAGTCAAATGGTGTGTACATTTTATTTACGTAAGATGTTTTGTTTCATCTGCATTTCATTCCCATTGGAATTTGCATTTTGTTTCCTTTTATTTGCATTTCACAATGCTTTCTATGTTAGATCATCTTCATATTTTTCCCATTTCCGCCCTAATTTTCCAGCACTTCTCTCGTGAAATTTGATTTTCTTTCCCAGTTTATTGAAAGCTTTATTGTCCTACTGGCAAAGCCTCAATTTCCGCAACAGGCAAGCGGTCAAGAGACGGGGCTACGTCCACCCCTAATAACCACTCAGCCTTGCGGACCATTGAGGGTCAAAGTGGACCATATCTCTAATGCAGACCGCGATGCTCCTCATCTGGGATGTCGTGTCTCCGGCTCCGATAAAATATCCGGCGAATTTGGCGCTAAATCCGCGGCTAAGACGAGTAGGAGAGGCGGAAAAACAGCGGAATCACGGAACGGGATGGAAGAGTAACTGCCCTGTCGACATCCGGGTTTTTCGTCGGACGAACGATAGATGGAGATTTCGCTCCGGAGATTTGTCAGACGAACTACTTCCGGTTTAGCGGAAGGTCTTGATCGATGGTCGTGGAGCACCTGGACCAGGCGAAGACCTTCGACGGTGCATGTGGTAAGCATGGGAGTCAGAGAGTCATGGCCTGCACCCGGATATCAGGACCTTCGATGATCGATACATGTGCCAAGCAAGAGGCTGCGGAGGGTGATTGTCCCAGGTATAAAATTTAGGGTCCAGAGGTGCTTTGATACCAATTTTGACCGGGAAGATTAAATTCTTGATGTGCGCAAGTTCTACCAAAGGTGAGAAGTTACATCTTGACTAGGTGTTGAGAAGTTGTTTGACAAACGGCGGAGAGCCAAGAAATCGTGAAATATTTCATATGAAAGAGATCGTCAGTGAAGTCGGAGTGGATAATTTGACGACCCAAAAGGTCACCATTAAAAGTAAAGGGGAAAATTTCGACAAAAAGCCTCTGGTGGCAAAGGAGTTGGTGCTGGCGGGAAAGGACGAGACAAGCTGAGAAGTGGCAAATGGCAATCGGGATATGTGACAAGTGGTAGATATGGCAAGTGGAGATGTGTCATGGAAACTGAGGGAACTTGACAAGTGGGAGATATAGCAAGTGAGATGTGACACGAATTGGCATTTTGGTCTTAGCGATGCCAGGTGGGAATGCCCCTTACTATATAGGCCTACTACTATCTACGCTGCCCCATTTCAGGTTTTCCCTGGCTAGGGAAATCTTTGTTCCTCCGCTCGAGGCGTACCGGTACTGTAGTTGTTTTTTTTGTACACACCTCGACGATGCATGCAGAATCGTGCTTTTCCGGTGGTTGGGCTATCATCCACCTTTGGTTTTACGCATTGTCTTTTAGCTATGGATGATGCATGTGATTTCTACAGGGTCCGATTTGTCAAAAAAGAAGCAGGGGGGTCGGAAACCTATATAAAAAATGACTAAGCCGAAAACACTGGCGGCGATCTTGTTTCACATGTGGGGGGGGGGCACGGGTAACTTTTGAACTGGTCTGGTAAAAAAGAGGTTTTCAGTAGGAGTTTTAGCTAAAGTAACCTACTAATAACAACAGAGTCGGTTTTAGGGTGGTCGGCCCATGGGCGCCCAATATGGTGGGGCTCTTTCTGCAGCGGATTTGTTGCCTTTGTTGATGCGCTTCAACAGGGACAACCCGCATTCCAGCAGTTATAACACGTCATACTGACTCATACAGGCAAAGGTGCTAAAGGCAATGTTTAAAATTTTAATTTATTGTTTTTTTAAATGTAGGGGCTACAAAAAATGAAAATAAATTAGGAAGATCATTTTGCTTATAAATAAAGTGTCTTCTATTATATTCATAGGTGTGCAATAATTTCTCAAATACAAGACAAAATGAAAAGCTTTAAGATTCTTAGCCAGTTTTAAGTAGAGGTTGTTGATACAGACAAACAAAGAAATTTAAAATAGTGGTACGCGGGACCTCCAAACTAAAAGCAGATAGCTTGAGTCAGTTAATTAGGTCAGTTAGGTCTAAATTTTAATAGGCCCAATAGAGACTCTGCACGCTTTCTATTGGTAAAGTCATCAATAAACTGATTAAAGTCCAATTGAATATCATTGTTATATGCTCAACACTGCAAGTTGGATAAGTCACTCATGTGTCATACTTGTGCGAAGCCTATTCTTAGGCCTAATTATCTTCATCTTAGACAGTGAGCGTTCAGCACTACAGTTGTGACCATGATCACCAAGTAGGCCTACATTCTTGCCATAATTTCCACATTTGGAAATGAACTTTTAACACCTTTGTCGAGAATTGGTACATGAACTGGCACTGCTCGTGACTTATGTTGAGGCCTGTGCTACCTGTATTGTTTTTACACATTTTGACAAAATAAGAAAACTGCATGAGCTCATTGCCACGACTTTCATGAGCTCATTGCGAAGGGTTTCATCGAGGTCATCGCCGTATATTGCTACAAGATTTTTCGCTGAGTTGTGTAAGTCTTCATCACTACATGATTCAATCCTAGATAGAAAACCAAACCTTGAGCAGAGTAGTTCGTATGGTGCTAGTCTTCTTGTCAACTCGGTTGTGAATTGATCAACGATGGGCAGACAAGTGTCAATCTGAAACATCTCTGAAGCAGAGTGTGCAGATTCTGGCGCTCGACCATAATCCAATGCTAGGAGATTGCGTTTTGATGACGTGTTCTTGTTGATCTTATTCTGCTGTTCCACAACAGTGGGAGACCCGACTCAGCGGGAACGTTGTTGAACTGGCGGATGTTCGACAACTGCAGTATCACCAGTGACACCAGGCTCAAATGAACCTGCATTTTAGCCATCGTCCACGTAAGAGCAGATGTTCTTATAGGCTACTTGTAGCTGTTGCTCAAGGAAAGCAGCAATAGGAGGCGTCTTTGTATGCAAGTACTCTGTCATTTTGATATGTGTTTTTTCTTTACTTAACTTGTGTTTTTGAGAGCCACTAGGCCGATTAGTGCCTTATGTCGACCTAATTTCGATTCATATCTGTCGGCTGAAATTACAGAGAATCTTCAATTATATCATGTAATACTAATTTGCAAATTCAGACTGTATGATACAAAGGTCGAATCCTATAAGACTGCGTGCCTCAAAGCCACTATCAGCACAGAAATGACAGCCAACAGCTGTGGACTGCCATAGATGTGAACTGTATAGGTCATTCGAGGTCAAAAGCGACAGCGAGTGCTGAATCTCAGACGGCATACCACGGAAGACCTTTACCCCACAACTGCATGCTAGTGGCTATGGAGCTGATATGCCTGAGGGTGCTGGCTTGAGCACGGGGCCTGTGTCCATTCGTTGTCTGCTGGATGTGGACCGAGCCCTTAAGGTCATGACCTGTGAAATATCTCGCACCCTGCTTCTGCCTACATCCGTAGACGACCTCAGTTTGAGTTAAAAGTAAGATAATCTGTCAACAGCTGTAGATACCAAGTTGTTGTATTGTCTCAGAGCCTGGCAAAGGATAACCTAATCCTTGAAAAGTATTTCACAGTATCAGCCTACACCAGGGTACCGACTGGATAATAAATAATTACTGAAAGGTGACAAGGCAGTATTGGAGTCTTTTGGTTTACAACTGTGGCTAACGAATTTGAGGGGGTTAGGCCGACCCCCCCGGGGGTCGGCCAAAGACTAGAAGCATGGGGGTCAAAAAAAGAAGCAGGGGGGTCCAACCCCCCTGGCCCCCCCGGCAAATCGGACACTGGATTTCTATAAACATTTGAAAACTGTTCTTTCCAGCCGGAATTGGACTGGGAGCGTCTCTGAGCAGAGATATGTAAATGCTCTGAGTAAATGCATGAAGCGGAAGATGTGACTAACGGGAGATGTAGAAAGCGGGCGATGTGGCTAGTGGAAGATGTGGCAAATGGAAGATGTGGCAGTGGGAGGTGTGGCTCGTAGGAGATGATAAGAACAGAAGAAGAGAAAGGAGGGAAGACGCGAGGGATGGATGGGTTGGGATCGGAGGGGCATAGATCAACTCGTCGGCCTCTTGGCAGCTAACTCACGTAGAAAATAATTATCTTCTGTAGGAGTCCGTTCAAGTCTCGGCTGTTGAATAGTCGCAATCGATATGTCACAGGGTCGGCCACGAGGGGCTTCTCCTCGCCTTCGCCCTCTCTGTCTCTGTCTCTTTCTCTGTCGCTCTCTGTGTCCCTTTAAGGCTTCCTGCTTCTGTCTCCTCCTCCTCCTTCTTTTTGCCTTTCTTCCTTGAGCCTTTTTTCATTCGTTTCTTTCAGTTAGTCTTTCCATCTTTGTGTATACCCTTCTGTCTGTCTGTATGCCTCTCTGTGTGTCTTTCTTTCACTCTTACTATCAACTACTTATTAACTGTATGCTGGCGGTTCTTCTTTCTGTACCTGTGCTTTCTGCAGGATTTTGTTTGTCTGTCTCTGCTTGTATTGTTCTTTCTCCTGTTGTGCCTTTTTTGTTTTACTCTTTCTGTATCAATAGTTTCTGTCTTCCTCTTTCTTACGTCTGACTATTGGTCTGTCTTTGTGTCTCACTTCGTCTCTCTTTGTCTATCTATGCGAATCGCTGTCACTCGATCTCTTCGTCTCCCTTTGTCTTCCATCCTTCCGTTCGTCTATCTCTGTCGCGATGTTTTCCCTTTTATCTCTTTGTATGACTGTCTCTCTCTCTCTCTCTCTCTCTCTCTCTCTCTCTCTCTCTCTCTCTCTCTCTCTCTCTCTCTCTCTCTCTCTCTCTCTCTCTCTCTCTCTCTCTCTCTCTCTCTCTCTCTCCGCAGTTCTATTTCTTTGTTAATCTCTGTGTCTCACTGTCTGTCTCTGTCTCTGTCTCCTTCAGTAACGTCCTTTTTGTCTCCTCTTTTTCTCTTGTTTCTCTCTTTCTCTCGTTCCTTCTCTCTGTCTCTGTCTGTCTCTCTGTCTCTGTCTCTCTATATATGTATATACATATATATATATATATATATATATATCTCTTTGTCTTACTCAGAAAAACTTCCTTTCTTTTTCTCTTCTGTTTCCATTTTATCTCATGGTATAACTATCTCTCTCTATGTCCGTCTGTCTTTCTCTAGATATCTTTGTCTCACTCAGTGAATTCCTTTCTTTCTCTCTCTGTCTGTCTGCCTAAGTCTCATTTATCTACCTCTACGTTTCGCTGCCTCTCAATGTGTTTATCTGTATTTTCTGCCCACTCTTTGTCTTTCTCTGCCCGTCTGTTGTGTTCGTGTGAATGGTAAGCGTGTGTGCCCGTGGCCTCTGGGGGAGTGCGGCGGTGGCTCTTCGGGGAGGGTGGGCATCGAAGCGAATGCAACGCCGCCAGGAAGACAAACTGTGCATTGGAGCAAATCAAATGCAGATCCCAGTCGCCGTCAACGACCGCGTCGATTACCGAACGTAACCCACATCTGAATCGCGCTCCATCCGGTCTGTCTGTCTGTCTGTCTGGGTGTCTCTTTCTGACTGTCTCACCCTGTATCTGTGTGTGTATGTGTGTGTCTCTCTCTCACACATCTGAATCGCGCTCCATCCGGTCTGTCTGTCTGTCTGTCTCTTTCTGACTGTCTCGCCTGTACCTCTCTCTGTCTCTCCCTATCTCTCTCTGTTTCTTTCTCTCTGTTTCTCTCTCTGTCATCGCCGTCTCTTTGTACGTGTTATATGTAGATGTCTGACTCTCTGTCTCTGTCTCTCTGTCTCTGTTTTTTGCTGTTTCTTTCTGTTTCCCTCTCTGTCTCTGTTTTTCTGTCTGTTTGTCTCTGTCTGTCTCTGTCTGTCTCTGCCTCGCTCTCTTGCTCTCTTTGTTAACGTGATATCTTCACGTCTTTCTGTCTCTTCGTGTACCTTCCTCTGTATTTCTCTCTTCAATCATTGCCTTACAAGAATTGTCTATCTGTATATATATGCCTGCCGCCCGTCTATCACTAATCGCGTGCCTACGTGAAGCCATGTAGAAAGTCATATGTCATGCGTAACTTCTCTAACTACCAGAAACCGTAACAGGCGCACAAAGGTCGGGCAGACGCCAACAAATAACTGTGCGAAGGAAGAAACCATTCGGATTGTACTTCGCGTTCAAGATTCTATTAGGAAGTGCTACATGGTTGCCGACAACAATAGAGCCACGAATAATGGAGAGAGAGAGAGGAAGAGAGAGAGAAAGAGAGAGAGAGAGAGAGAGAGAGAGAGAGAGAGAGAGAGAGAGAGAGAGAGAGAGAGAGAGAGAGAGAGAGAGAGAGAGAGAGAGAGAGAGAGAGAGAGAGAGAGCATAAAATGTGGAGAATTCTGAGAATTTAGGATTGGAGCAACCGGCCGACAATATATTGTATGATTCCAGAAGTGGAGCGGATGATTTAGGACGCCATCAACAGAACATTGAATTTAGAATGTCGACGAAAGAAGAGAGAGTTTAGTATCTTCACAATAAAGCAGAACATTTATTATGTCGGCAATGAACAGACATTTTACTATATTAATTAAAGAACAAAGAATTTAGGATTGAAGTAATAGCTTAGAGAACTGCAAGACAGCGGCGTAGCTAGGATATTTTGCGCACGGGGAAGAACAATGAAATTGGCGAACCTTCCCTGTTTTATTTATTTCACATTTTCCAAATACAACAAATGTAATGAGTATATGGTGCCCCTTATTGCTCACTGGGGCGTCAAAATCATACCTGACAACTGGTTTGTAAGTAATGAGGATATAATTTGATATTTTGGGGCGCCAAAATTAAATCTTACAAATTTATTTGAGATAAATTAGTTAAAAGTTGCATCAAAATTTAGAGTAAATTTAAAATTATTAATATTTTAACCATCATTTTTGCGCACCCTTCCTTTGGTGACCGGGGACACATGTCTCTCCTGCAGCTCCTAGCTACGCCTCTACTGCGAGTGCCAACAGCCAGACAGAACACTTTAAGCTAATATAAAAGAAGAAGAGAAAATTTAGTATACCATCAATAGATATAATCATGGAGACAGGTATGTGAGGTGCCAGCAACATCAACTGGCAGTCCGGGAACACACGCCCCTCTGCACCCTAGCTAAATTTAATCTAAATTAAGAGAATTAAACATGCCTGTAGAAAAACTGAGAGATTTTAACAGCAAACAACATAGAAGAGAAATTATCACGTCAGCTAGATAATAATTTTGTATTCAGGCAACGGATTAGAATTTAACGGAGAAAACAGAAAATATAGAATGCTATCAAAAGAGCAGAAAGTTTAAAATCAGAAGAGTAGAACTTTTGATTGCAAGTTGCAAACCAGAAAAATTAGTAATAAGCACAGAAAAAGGTGATTCATTAGCAGATTTTTTTAAAGGTGCAAGCAAGAGATCAGAGAATTTAAGACGGAGAAAAACAAAAAATAGGATGCCAACAAAAACACTTTGAGTGTGTGCAATAGACAGTGGAGGGACCTTTGAGTGTTAAAAAGTAAAACAGTAAAAAAGACAGAGAATTTAGAAGCAAATAATAGAAAAGAGAATTTATCATTTCGGTAATAGAACAGGTAATTCAAGTTACAAGCAAGAGATCAGAGGGAGGCATCAAAGGATGCTCGAGCATCGTTTGTGTGTAGAACTTGTCGTTCTTACGAACGGGGAGTGCCTTCAACACTATAAATGTAAATGTGCACGTTTTTATATGGCGACCGTATGACCCTGACCCTGCTTATTTTTCAACGAATTGATCGGGTAAGATACTCCACCACCGCTGCCCGTTTGAATGGGTGCCACGCCATTTAAGGTTCCCATGTACGGACCGTACTGGCCCGAGATTCAAATCTCTGAAACAAACCACCATCTAGGATATGTCGGGAATCGCACGCACAGAGATGCATGGGACAGACGCTCTACCAATGCAGCTAACCGGGTCAAGTATGTATGTACACATGGCTATGTAAACACAACAGTGTGTTTGCATGTGAGGGAACAATCGCCTGCTCCATGGATCTCTTATAAAAACTAGACGGAGCTTTCTTTGTCTATAGATGAATAGACGCGTTAACGTCAACGGAAGCCTCTGGAAACAAAGCGCCGTGGCAGAGAGCGCTGAGCCCAGTAACAAGCCAATGCTTGTTTCTCGCCCATAAAAAAACCGGCTGCCAAGATGCTCACGAAGATGGCCTCTTTGTTTCATAAAAAAAACGTTACAGCACCCGCCTGTTCTGTCCGACAGCTGTCAAGGAGTAAGAAGCCGCAGAACGAACAATAATTTCCTGTTCGAAAGGGACAATCACTCGCTCGTCCTTTGAACAAACGCCGAATTGAAATCCGCTCGAGAAAGCCGCTGTCAACATCCGCTCGAGCCGTCGGCTCCCAACGGAACTCATCGTCGGAGAGTTCAATCGAACAGAGTAAGAGAGGCAATTGTGCGCCACCGTGATGCGTCCAACACGAGAACAAACATCTCCAGGAGACGTATCGGTCGCCACCGTGAGGCGACCACTACACAGGCAAACATCTCTAGGATACAGCTGCTTAGCGGTAACATCGTTTGCATTCTGATTGAACTGTTGCAAGTTCGATGCCATACTACTACGTCGTGAGGCCTAGAAGTTCGTGTTAATCTCACCGCTGGAAAATTGATGGTTGCCAAGAGAAGCGTCATCGACGTTTGGATTTGAGATGAGAGCTGTCAAGATTAATGGAAAGAGAGACGTGTCGGTTCTTTAAGACCTTCCAGGTGCTGTTACCGCAGCCAGATGGATACAAAAATACATTACGGAACCAAGAGAGACGGACAGACGTACAAACGATAGACTGAAACAGAGAAACAAGCAAAGGACACAAACGACAGAGACAGGCAGAGATAGACAGAGATACAGGTCGACAAACTGCACACACTGAGATAAGCAGACAGACAGTCAACCGCACGCACACACACACACACACACACACACACACACACACACACACACACACACACACACGCACACGCACACACACACACACATAAATATATAAACACGAACAGACACAGACAGGCCCATATGCACACATACATAGAGATAGATAGAAAGACATGTGCAGACAGACATACAGCAAGACACACAAACACAGAGACATAGAAAGAGACAGACAGACCAGAAATAACGACGTGGCGTTGGAGAGGCACTCTTTCTTCAACCGAAAATAAAAACGACGCTCATTTATCGATCATGCCCCGCGATTGACGCCCGCCCGCCGTCCGTCCGTCCGTCGTCCGTCCGTCCGACCCTCCATCCTTCGGTCCGCTGGGCTGCCCGGCCGGGCAAGCGGAGCTCAGCGTAGGTTGTCGTCCGTACGTCCGTTCGTTCGTCTCAAGGCGCTTTAGGGCGGATTTTGCTGTTTGCCGCCGAGAAATCTCATCATCGAATGAAGAAGAATTGCGGCCGAAATAATTCCGGCGAAGATTCAAAGATTAGAGGTTGCAGATGAGTCTCATCGACGACTGGTTTCTTCTCTTCGCTGTTGCGCTGTCAACGCTCGCCGTCCACGGCCTAGACCTCGGTAAGTCCACGGAAAACATGCTTTCTCGTCTCGGGAATAAGCGCTATTCGGTGCTTGGAAAAGATGTCAATTGGTTTTAAAGTGTAACACGCTATTCCACTTTTGGAAAACGCGCCTTTCGGTCTTAGGAAATCCCGCTATTCCAATCTTTGAAATAGCGCTAATCGGTCTTGGGAAAACACGCTGTACCATCCTTTGAAATAGCGCTATTCGGTCTTGGGAAAACACGCTGTACCATCCTTTGAAATAGCGCTATTCGGTCTTGGGAAAACACGCTGTACCATCCTTTGAAATAGCGCTATTCGGTCTTGGGAAAACCCGCTGTTCCATCCTTTGAAATAGCGCTATTCGGTTTTGGGAAAACCCGCTACTCCATCCTTTGCAATAGCGCTATTCGGTCTAGGAAAAACCCGCTTTTCACCCCTTTGAAAACGAGCTATTCGGTTTTAGAATACCGTAGCTATTTGATCGCTAAAAACATGCTGTTCCATTCTTTGTGAAACGTATTCGATTCTTAGAAAACACGCTATACATCCCTTGGAAAACTGGCTATTAGGTCCTTGGAAGGCCATGCTGTTCGGTCCTTGGTTAACTTACTACTCGATCCTTGGAAAACGCTCGTTGAGGTGCCTGGACAATATGCTGTTCAGTCCTTAAAATGTTTCATTCCATCCTTAAAAACACACGCTATTCGATCATTGAGTGGACAAAGCGTTTCTTGCGTGCAAATGAGAAATAGTTCCGACTTTTCATCTTGGGAATTTTGTAATCAGAGATCAAACGTTTAGAAAATAATTATTAACGGACAGACAATGTTCGTTGGATGAGCTCCTCGCCTGCGTAGGTTTCAGATGATTTATCCAGGATGATATGGAACTCTTCAGCTTTTCTTCAGCTGAACTCATCAATTGTTTTCTCCTCTTCTCTTCTATTAAAGTAAATTGGATGGGTAGCTTAAAATTTGCTCATGTCTCAGACTCTTAAATACTGCACTCGGTCATGGGAACCAGTGACTGTTCTATCCCGAGCCAATTGAGAAACTTATCGGGCTTATCGGTTGCTGGTCCTGAGGCTCTAAAACACGTTTTCTATTTCGATCCGCTCCACAGCCTATCTGATATCGTTCCGGGTAAGGCTAAAATCTCATCATTTCACCCATTCTAATATGCCAAAGCTAAGATAGTGAAATCGCGGACATTCCAAACCAAGAACTGCTTCTCAAGATTAGCTCAATGAAGTCTTCTTCATCTTCTACCATACTTTACGTTAACTTGCTTGCATTGCCTTACCATTCACGACCAATCGCGCCCTGCCTGTCTATTGGTTGAATTGCTATTGTCGGGTATACGCGCTGCAGTCGAATTAATTATCCGTTACCTCTGTATACCTCGCCTCGGAGGAGTAATACTGATAGAGGCGAGTAATAAACAAGGTATTTACATTACGTTTACCGAGTAAATCGCCGTCTGTTAATGGATATATATATCATTATAAGACACATCCCCCTCTGGTGATTATATTGGTCTCTGAGGTATCGTCTCAGACGTCAGCAGAGAAGCGGATTTGCGGCTTAGGAGGATCGTAGTAAGATCTCCCGTCGTCATTTGCATTCCGTAATGTTAAGGAAATCTCTGAAATAAATCCACGGATTTGGAGATTTCTCTTCCTCGCTCCGTGCAATTGTAGAACGAAGTATGATCTATACAGTCTTTGCCTAGAAACCAATAGGTCCGCTGCATATGGATGTGTCTCAGGTCGTCTGTGGGTCCTCTTCCGTCACTCCATCCGTCCTTCCTTCCGTCCATCCATTCGTCCATCCGTCCGTCAGTATATCCGTTACTCCATCCTTCCGTCCTTGGTGTCCTTTATCCTTCAATCCGTCCGTCCATGAGTTCATTCATCTATACCTTTGTATGGAAGGATGGGTGTCTGCATCCATCCATCAATCCACCCACCCACCCACGCACCCACCAACCCATCCACCCGCACCCACCCATTCATTTATCCATCCATCAATCCATCCATCAATCCATCCATCAATCCATCCATCAATCCATCCATCCATCCACAAACCCACCCACCCGAACCCACCTACCCACCCACTCACTCATTCATCCATCCACCCATCCATCCATCAATCCATCCATCCATCCACCCACCCACCCACCCACCCATTCATCCATCCATCCATCTATCTATCCATCCATCCATCCATCCATCCATCCACCCATCCATCCACCCGAACCCACCCACCCATTCATCCATCCATCCATCCATCCATTCATCCAGCCACCCACCCACCCACCCATCCATCCATCCATCCATCCATCCATCCATCCATCCATCCATCCATCCATCCATCCATCCATCCAGTCTTCAACCTGTCATTTCATCGGTCTGTCCTCCGATCCGTCCTTCCACTATTTCGTCCATCCGTCCACCCATCATCCATCCATCCATCCATCCATATAGCAATGTATCCATCCATCCTTCCATTCATCTACCGGTCAATCCGTTCATCCTTCTCCGACCCATCCTTCCCTCATTCCATCTTCCTTCCTTCCATCCATCCATCCGTACTTTCGTCGGCATGTGCGTGAGTCGATCGTTGCAAATAGATTGTTATTTAAGGCAATGTGATCCGCGGGACAAAAAGCGCGAATAATTGGTCGCTGATCCGGACTTCGCTAATCGCCAGCGGCCGCAACCAGTTTATTGGGCGCCTTGATATTTGAGCGAAAAAGGGAAACGCCCCTCATTTGCGCCGACCGGTGCCGACTTTCCAGCGCCGTAAATCGTTTACAGCGACCAAGTCTTTCGGCGACTGCGGCGGTCGACAGTAATGACTGCGTTTTATGCTGGCTCTCTTTTCAGTATTGTCTGCTTAATGTAGAAACGCGTGTGGCTAAAGAACGGTCGCGGACATGCACTACACGTCCATGTTTGTTTGGGATTTGTGTACTTGTATTACGTGGATGTATGTGTGATGTGTATATGTATTTATGTATGTGTGTATACAAGTATGTGTATGTATGTGTGTATGGATCTATGTGTGTATGCATGCATGCATGCATGTATGAATGTATATTTGTATATCTTTATGTTTGCATGTATGTATGTATGCATGTATGCATGTATGTTGCGCCGTCTTTCGGATATTTACGGGGTCATTGACAAGTCACAGGTTACCCCCTTGGCACTGTACGATGTTAGCGCTTCATTCGATACTGTTGATCATTCTATCCTTCTAACGCGTCTCTCCACTTTCCACGGCCTATCTGGTAATCTACTTGACTGGTTTACATCCTACCTACACGATCGTTCCTGCACCGTTGGTTGTGGGTCTGCTAGGTCTTCCTGTCCCTGAGATTGTCCAGGCCAGGGAGACCCTGGAAGCTTGTCCTCCAACTCCTGCAGCTTAACCCGAGCATGACGTAGTTCATCTGGCTAGGTACGCTCCAGCAACTTGCAAAAATTAGCCTGCAGGCTTTAACTCTTGAGTTCCTTCGGCCTTCGGGTCTCTTTTGCCTTCTCTTTATGTGATCCTGTCGTTATCCTGGACCAGGAACTCACGTTCACCCGCCACATTAACTTTCTATTTCGCGATTGCTGTTACCAACTACGCCTATACTTGCGGGATTTTTCTGCCGCCCTACATCAGATTCTGTTGTCCAGCGGCGATCTACTCTTCGATCAACTGAGCCAGCTAAACTCATGGTCCCTCGCTCGCAATCATGCAGCGCCGCTCCTTTTCTGTTGCTGACGTTACAACCTGGAACGGGCTCCTAATGGCGCATTATCTGATCCCTAGGTTAACTCTACTACTCGTTATGCTAATTTAAAGACTACTTAGAGACTACTCTTTTTAGCCGTGGCTGGACTGAGAGTCTTGAAGGGGCGCTATATAAATGTCCTTAATTATAGTAATGTGAACTGAGTTTTGTGTACAGTCTTGCAGTGCGAGATATTAGCGTATATATTTAGTGCGCTTACTTTAGTTTCACGTGTATATGTATATATGATAGATGTATAACGTTTAGTCTTAGTGACACGCGCGGCCGGCCGATATCGGCAGCGGCGCGCTATATGTATATTATTAGAGTTCGCTTAGGCGCACAGAAGACAGGTGTGTCAAGAGGCGCGAAGAATTATGCTGACTGGAGAAGTTTGAACTCGTGTGTGTTCGCTGTAGTAGTGTGGCTGACTAGTTGAGTTGTAATCGAATTGAGTTCTGTCTGTTTGTTTCGTATTAAACTAAAAGATATTAAACTGTGTTGCTGATTAATTCAGGTTATACTTATACGTAGAATTAGTGTTCAAAAGGTGAACGTTAAATAGGCGTTAAGTAGAGAGAGAACAAGGATTTAATCAGAAGGATTGTCAACGGAAGGATTGGGTTGACATTATTGGTGGCAGCGGTGGGATAAATACTCACGGTGGATAAATACTCACGGTGGAATAAATACTCACGGTGGAATAATTACTCACGGTGGATATAAACTCACGGTGGATTAAACTTCACGTTATCACCTCCTTCGGCGGATAGAAGAATCTACGACGGTGATAAAAGAATTTACAACGGTGTTAGAAGAATCTACGACGGTGTTAGAAGAATCTACGCGTTGTTGCTGTGTGACGTGTCTACGATATCAACGACGGTGGAACACGAGAAACGGTATAAAAAATTTCGTTGTTTTCCACGAACAAATATAAAAGAAATCCCGTTTGTTTATCGATTCACACACCAAGAAAAACCGTGACTTCTTTGAAAAGAGATAGGGAAGATGCTGAAAGAAGAAGATTGGAGCAGATGATTGAATTTGAAAAAGCTAGAAAAAGTGATGAAGAGGTTCGTCAGCAACAGATTGAAGCAAAGAGAATGCGTGAAGAAGAAAAAGAAAAAGCGCGAACGTTAGAGTTAGAACGTGCAGAACAGATCAGACAAGAAGAACTCAAATTTCAGAAAGAAAGTTTGGAAAAGGCAGAGACAGAAAGACAAGAACGTCTGAAACTGGAGAAATCAAAATTGACATTGAAAGAAACGCAAATGAGAGAAGAACGGGAAGCAGAAAGAAGGAAGCAGCAAGAAAGTGAAACTTTGGTGTCAAAAATTAAGAAAATCGGTGATGCAATGAAGCATGTATTGCCTCAAATGCCAACTGATATGATGGAGGTGCCATTATATTTTGAAACAGTCGAGAACGCGTTTCGTAGTTTTGCTGTGGAAAAGCCGTTTTGGGTTAAATTATTACTACCATTGATGACGCCAAAAGCTCGAACCGTTCTGAATAGATTGTCATACGATGATCTAGACAATTATGATAGAGTCAAGCAGCACTTATTAAAAGAATTTAAATTGACTTCGAGAGAATACAGAGCCAGATTTGTGGATGCTAAGAAGACAACAGAAGAGACTTATACGATGTTTACGGCAAGACTGAAGAACTTGCTAAACTATTACGTGAGAAGTCGAAACGTGAACAGAGAGTATGATACGCTCTTTGATTTGCTGGTAGCGGATAAGCTAAAAGAATGTTTACCGCCAGGTCCACTACAGTTTGTATTGTCGAAGGAAGGAACTGACTGTCTTCAAGCTAGTGCAGTGGCAGACCTAGCAGACATTCATGTAAACAATCGAATTGGGTTTGCGATCCCAAATATAAACAGCTATCCTTCTCAACGTTCCGTAAACCAAAGCCAGAGTGGAAAGTGGAAAAGTAATCCAGGACCAGGAAATCAGTTCAAAGGTAAAGAAGTCAAGGCTAATGTCCCTGTACCCAATGAGACCAGAGAAGTGACGTTTGGTCGTCAGGGATTTAACAAATCGTCAGCGCCGTTTGCCAAGAGGGAAGGCAACACATCGTTTACGCAGTATAAGAGATATGAAGGCAATGAACAACGAGGTATGGTGGTGAAGCGTTGTCACAACTGTGGTTCAGACAAACATTTGGTTAAATTTTGTCCAGTTCCAGTGGCAGCAGCTAGTTCTAGCAGAAATCAAGAACACACAAGGGTGAATTTGATTCAAGTGGTTAGTGATACAGATAATCAAACCGCGAGTCAAGAAAACCAAGAGACTGAAGTAAAGTCAGTAATGAAATGTGGTATTCAAAAAGAAATTCTATTGGATGCTGAAATTCAGAGAGAAGTCATAGGAAAAGATGACAGTCGAATATTGAAGAAATCGTTCTTGCAATATGTCGAGGTCGAAATTCGTGGAGTAGACGGTAAAGAGCCAGTGAAAGTCAAAGCACTGAGCGACTCGGGTGCAGAGATTCCGGTGATTAGTGAAGAATTACTGGAAGGCATGAAGGTGGAACAAATTGGAAAAGTGAACTTGCAATGTGTGGCAGGAGATGCCATTCCTGCGAAGTTAGTGAAAGTGGATGTTAGACTGTGTGGTAGTGACGTGGAAGAAGAGGGATTTCCGCGTAAAATCCAGTGTTCACTTACACCTTATGTCACCTTGATGTGTGCTAGTATTGCAAAGATGGGCAGTACAGAAAGATTCTTGTTGCATCCAGAGATAATTGCCGAATTAAAAGCCGTACCACAGATGAAAATTAAAACGATACAAGGAGATGTGAGTGTACGAGCAAATGTAATGACGAGAGCGCAGAGTCGGAAACAGGAAATGGTAGATGTTGATGAGAAGAGTGAAACTGAAAGTTCAAGTGATGAGGAAAACGACAGTAATGAGCAACGAAGCTTATCGCGAGATGGTGTAACATCAGAGATGAACGAGCAAGAGATGGTTGCATGCGAGAATGGCACATTAAATGAAACGGAAGAAGACAATGAATGTGATGTGGGGATAGGAGACTTGTATAGAGATGAAGAAATGGATGAAGAACAAAAGGTGCAGATTGCCGATTCGAAGAAGTTCGAAGAGCAACAGAGAAAGGATGAATCGTTGAAGCCGTGGTGGAAGTTAGCACAAGAGAAAGAATCTGAATTCTGTGTGATCAACGGTTTATTGCATAAGAAATATCAGATATTAGACCAGACGATATATCAACTAGTGTTACCAAAAGACAGACGAATTAAAGTGATGGAGTTGGCGCATGAATCAGTGTTTGGAGGACATCTAGGAGAAGAGAAAACAAGAGAACGAATAAAATTATCTTTTGTATGGCCAAAGATGAGAAGAGACATTGTGAAATTTTGTAAGTCTTGTGAGAAATGTCAACTAAAGGCAAGGAGTTTGGTGATGGATAGAGTGCCCATCACTCCAGTCTCAAGAGAAGAGGTCGCCTTCAGGAGAATGACGATGGACCTCGTTGGCCCGATCGATCCGGTATCTGCTGCAGGTCACAAGTATTGTTTATGCATTGTGGACTCGTGCACAAGATGGCCTACAATCTTTTTATTGAAATCGCTGACAGCGAAGGCTGTGTGTGAAGCGTTGATGGAACTATTCATGAACGTTGGTGTGCCGTCCGTGATTACAAGTGACCAAGGAACGAACTTCACAGCCAGTTTGACTAGAGAATTTCTCAATTTAATGGGCTGTAGTCCACGATTCGACACACCAGGACACCCAGAGGCTGCTGGATTAGTAGAAAGATGGAATCAGACATTTAAAAAGATGATCCATCATGTGATAATAGACAACCCGAGGAAATGGCACAAGATAATTCCTTTCACAGTGTGGGCATTACGAGAAGTGCCGAATGCAACTACTGGAGTATCACCATATATGCTTGTCTATGGGAAAATTCCGAGAGGACCATTGGCAATATTAAAAGAGAGTTGGACTAGAGAAATAAACTTACCACCTCATGTTGGAGTTAAACCAGAAAAGTATTTGAAAGAACTCAAAAAAAATATGGAGAAAGCATTATTGTTTGCAGAATCTTACTCTCGAGAAAAGCAATTACAATACACGAATCAGTATAACAAGAGAGCAAAGCACAAAGAATTTGAAGCTGGTGAGAAAATCATAGTTTTGTATCCAACGTCAACAAACAAACTTATTTCTCGATGGCATGGTCCATGTACGATCATACATCGAAGATCAAAGTACTCTTATTTAGTCGATATGGGTGAAAATGGTCGAAAAATAATTCACGCCAACAAGATCAGAAAATATGTAACTCGAGCATTAAGTTGTGGTCTAATCGTTGAAGAAGATGAAGATTTTGGTTCAGTGGTGGAATTACCAATGAGGAATGAGGTTCAAGATAACAAGAATTCACTTAACCTCGATCCTGAACAAATTAGCCATTTGACAGTAACTCAGCAAGAACAGTTGTTGAACGTTTTAAACAAATACTGTGACAGATTTTCAGAAAAACCCGGATTATGTACATTGGTTGAACATGAAATTGAACTAACACCAGGATTTCATGGAAAGGAATTTGCAGCATATCGAATTCCTTTGATTTATCGAGCAGAAGTGGAACGTCAGATCAAAGAAATGTTAAAAACAAACATTATCAAACCGTCATCGAGCAGAATGGCAAGCCCTTTGGTTATTATTAAAAAGAAAGACGGATCTTTAAGACTTGCCTGTGACTACAGATACATTAACTCATTCACAGTGGATTGTAAATATCCTATGCCGATTGTCAGAGACGTTTTAAACAAAGTTGGAAAATCTAATGTGATTTCTATTTTGGACTGTCGAAGTGCTTATTGGACTTGTCCTGTAAAACAATCTGATCAATGGAAGACAGCTTTTGTAACACATAATGGACTGTATGAATTTACTCGTGTTCCTTTTGGAATGATAAATTCAGGACGAACTTTTGTTAAGGCGATAAATTTAGTTTTACAGCCTATAAATGACTTTGCAGAACCGTATGTTGATGACATTGCTGTGCATTCTGACAGTTGGAAAGTTCACTTGCAGCATCTAGATGCATTTTTGATGCAAATGAGATTGCATAACGTTACTTTGAATTTGAAAAAATGCATATTTGGTAAGAGTGAGGTAAGGTTTATCGGTCATGTGGTTGGGTCTGGTAAGATAAAGATGAATCCAGACAGAATTGAAAGTTTGACTAATTTGAAGATCCCAGAAACTAAGAAGCAAGTTAAGCAACTGCTTGGATTTTTTAATTATTACAGACAGTTTATTAAGGACTTTGCACAGATTGCGAAACCTTTATCTGATTTAACTAGTAAACGTGTTTCTGATAAGATTGATTGGACTGTTGAACATCAGCAAGCATTTGATTTACTTAAAGAGGCTGTGCGATCCAAAGTAGTATTATATGTTTTTGAAGTGGGAAAACCATTCAATTTGTACTGCGATAGTAGTGACTTTGCAGTCGGTGCTGTTTTAACACAGATGGACGACAAGGGAATAGAACGCCCTGTGTCATTTATCAGTCAGAAATTAACTGATACCCAGAAGAGATGGGCTACTGTGGAAAAGGAAGCCTATGCTATTGTTTGGGCTCTAAACAAGTTAAAAGAAATTATAATTGGATCAAAAATTTTCATTTTTACTGATCACAATCCTCTTACATATTTGACTGAGTCAATGTCTAAGTCTGCTAAACTTGTGCGTTGGGCGTTAGCCTTACAAACTTTTGATGTTGAGGTGAAGTACAAGAAGGGCAGATTGAATGTTATTGCTGATTGTTTGTCAAGGTTATAAGTAATCGTAAGACTGTTCATTATTTAGTTAGATATATATATATATGTTTCATGTATTTTGGTAATTTCGCAAATTTTGAAATTTAATTTGCTCAATTCCAGAAAAAGGAAGGAGGTAATGTGAACTGAGTTTTGTGTACAGTCTTGCAGTGCGAGATATTAGCGTATATATTTAGTGCGCTTACTTTAGTTTCACGTGTATATGTATATATGATAGATGTATAACGTTTAGTCTTAGTGACACGCGCGGCCGGCCGATATCGGCAGCGGCGCGCTATATGTATATTATTAGAGTTCGCTTAGGCGCACAGAAGACAGGTGTGTCAAGAGGCGCGAAGAATTATGCTGACTGGAGAAGTTTGAACTCGTGTGTGTTCGCTGTAGTAGTGTGGCTGACTAGTTGAGTTGTAATCGAATTGAGTTCTGTCTGTTTGTTTCGTATTAAACTAAAAGATATTAAACTGTGTTGCTGATTAATTCAGGTTATACTTATACGTAGAATTAGTGTTCAAAAGGTGAACGTTAAATAGGCGTTAAGTAGAGAGAGAACAAGGATTTAATCAGAAGGATTGTCAACGGAAGGATTGGGTTGACAAGTAATAATAGTAATAATATTAATAATAATAATAATAATAATAATAATAATTATTATAATAATAATTATAATAATAATTATAATAATAATAATAATAATAATAATAATAATAATAATAATAATAATAATAATAATAATAATAATAATAATAATAATAATAATAATAATAATAATAATAATAATAATAATACTTTTCCATATCCTGAGGGATCCTTGATACCTCGGGTTAAAAAAAAAAAAAAATAATAATAATAATAATAATAATAACAATAATAATATTCTCGATCAAAGAAGGCAAGCGCCACCGCGGTCCTCACCATAGCTGCTTACATAACTTCTTCAGTGCACCCTTGGCTGCTGCCGATTCATCTACCACCACCTGTTTCAACAGGTGCAAATCACTGGCTGGCGCTGCCCCTGGTAAGCGTGACAGAAACCATGGCTTGATGTATACACCGAATCGAATACCCAGAAGTCCCCGATATCTTGCATTTCTCGCTTTGTCAATTTGAAGCCAGAATTTCCGAACAAGAAGATTTTCAGTGCATACAGTAGTCTTGAACCGTGCATAGTGGATGGCACCTGGGTTCCAGAAGGATACGCCACATGGTGGAACTCGTCCAAAGAACAGCAGACTAAGATCGAGAGGTTCGCGATAATCGTCACGTTGATGTGTCCGTCCAGGTTGATTGATCACAAAGTCTATGACGTCAGCAGACACACAGGAGAGTGCAGCTGCAATGGTTATAACTTCAGGTGTATAATCAGTCACCACAATACTAGACTAGACTGTCTTGAGCCGCATGAACAAAAGAATCTCAGGACCACTTGGTTATTCCATCGTGGTGCTGAATCCTTTTTCTATAAAAAATCTCATGAACATGATGCCGACGCGCATGGTAGAGAACTTTCTCTCGAGCAGCTTCTCAAACAACAAACGTGTCCAATTCTTCACTCCTGTATTACGAGCTGTATTACTAGAAGCGGTATCAAAACTGATACATTTAATTCGGTCTTCGATACACCAATCAGTTACCGCTGCAACCATTACACCTGCCATTGCTTGACCAGTTCCAAAAAGCAACCTTGGGACACATATTATTGTGGGGCGTGGTGGCTCAGTGGTAAGTTCGGCGCCTTGTGACCGGAGGGTTGCAGGTTCGAATCCCACTCTAGCCGCCATAGTGCGACCGTACGTTACCTCCCAGAATAACGTACGCGTACTGTACGTACGTTATCGAAAAAAATAACGTACGCGTACCGTACGCGTACGGTAAAAATGCCACAAATTTATCTGGTACTTCACAAAGAACCTCAATATAACAATGGTCTTATACGTTACGCGTACCGTACGCGTACGTCAAAATGATCAGTTTAACTCTACAGACTGTATTAGTCTCTCCGTACGCAGGCATATTTATTTACGAACGGTACGGAAATTTAGTATTACCAATAAAATGACCATCCTATAAAGTGTGCCGTAAAATCTTAATATTCTTCAGATTAGACAGAATATTACCAATTTGGATTTTAAAAGTTTGAAAGTAGAGATCATTGAACAGCCACAGATGACTGATGTAATGGTTAAAATTGGTTACGACCGTCAATCACCAACTATTATTGACTTCTGTTGTGCATAATGTTATGTATTTATTTTCGTCATGAATTGATGTGAACGTACGGTAACGTACGGCATAATAACGTACGCGTACTGTACGTACGTTATGGAAAAAAATAACGTACGTACAGTACGTACGGTCGCACCTTGCTAGCCGCTGCGTACGGACCTTGGGCAAGTCCTTCACTCGCAATTGCTCGTGGCGCTTAGGCGTGAAAACTCCGACACAGTATCAATGCTGCAGTGTAGTCGGGAGCGCCTCTGAGTAGTAGTAGACTTGGGGAGGCGCTATAGATTAATCCGAAATAAAATAAATAAAAAAATTAATAAAACATCGGAGCAGGTCAGATCCTGAAACCATGATTGGTAGTCGATCGACTTTCTGATCTCCAGTCAGATCTTCCATTAAATTTCCATCCCAGTGAAGCAGCAATAGTGTCTCCCGGTTGAACTCAACCATCAGCTCTGTTGCTGTATAGCACAATGCAGATGACGGTTATAACGCCGAATACATGACCGACTAATGGTGTATTTTTTCATTTTTTTGCCCGTAAGCTTGAACTGTTGGGGCAATAATTTGAACTGCACGGCGGTCACGCATCTCTTTACGATCTTACGATCGAGCGATGATGAGACTGAAGGGGCGAGTATGCTTTTCCTTCCCCTTATTGGTGCCGATGGCAAATCTCCGCTAACTGCCCATTCAACGTCAGAATCAGCCGCGTTTTCAGAACTAGAAGACGATCAATCAATCAATCAATCAATCAAATTTGTCTATTCATACATTAAGCTGACACAGACGCAACTTAGACAAGCTAGACTATGGAGGACATTTCTGGGACCAAAAGTGCAGGGATTTGTACAGGGAGTTGTATGGACACGATGTACAGGATTCCATAGTAAAAACTTGATTCAAAGCGACCATCTCTGTATCTTGTTTCTCCTTCCACACTCGCTACTTTTCTTGTTTATTTGCCTGTGCTTCCTTTATCGGAGAAATATCAACTCCAGCCATCACTCCTCGCCGTCCTTTTCCCTTTGTGAGAACAATAATGCATTATCTTCTTCAATTTTCATCATCGCCAATGCATCTTGACGGGCAATGAGGTCGTTAAAAGATCCCTTGAAGGAGACCTCGCTAGCCACTTGGGTTGTTGTCCTCTTGGCTCTGCTCTTTTTAAGTCCATCCCATTTCTGCAACAAATCATCTAGCTGCTTGATTGCATAGTAAACACGATGATATACTACACATCGGCTTAATGCACACTGTGACAAATTGTCACAGTGACAATAAAGAAGTGCTTAACGCATGCCTAAGTGTCGACCGATCCAGACAATTTTTGGCATGAATAAGTTTCTACTCACAGAACACCCGATGGGAGAGTGGGAGGTAAAAAGAAATTTGTCTCCATGTAATTTTGGACCACACACTAGTATGCATGCATGCTTATATAAGTGTATGTATGCGCGAGGTCATGTTTATGTGTATTATACGTGCATTATATTGGATTGTGTTTTTAATGATTATAATATCAGTCAACTTCTTAGTAGCATCAAAAGCACCTCAATTGGTCCTGATGGGTTATACCCTCATGGTTTCTTAGGGAAGCTGCATTAGGTCTTGAAAAACCCGTTGCTCATCTCTTTAATCTTTCTCTATCTCACTCCTTTGTTACTCCAGTGGAAGATAAGTAGAATTTCCTCTGTTCCTAAGATTGAAACCCTCTCTCTGAAGCAGATTTTAGACCTATTTCTATAACTCCCAACCTCTGTCGCATGATTGAAAAGCCAATAGTTAGTCTTTTCTTTTACTCTATTCTAGGAAATCCTATTTTTAATCAACCTTTCTCTTACCAATATGCATATCGATTCTCTGGTTCCATATCCGCTGCCTTAATAGCCCTGACTCATCATGTCATTCATATGCTAAGCTCAAACCAGTATGTTCACTTGATCGCATTCGATTTCTCCAAGGCATTTGATTCCGTATACGTCATAATCACTTAGCAAAATCTCTCACCAGCTTGTCAATTCCAGATAGCATCTATAATTGTTCTATTAATTTATTAAAAGGCCGACTGTACTAAATTCCACGATGAATTATCAACTTTATGTTAATGCTAGTTTAGTTCAAGGTTCTAGTTCAGGTCATGTAAATTTCATTATCTCATTTTCAAGCCTTAAACTGCGCACCCTCAAAATATTCTTATTAAGTACGCTGATGATCCTATCTCTTAATTCCGTGGTCTACTAGCTCATCCATCACCACTGAATTAGAGCACATTGAGTCTTGGGTCAAAATTTGTAACCTAAAATTAAATCATAGTAAAACGTATGAAATGATTTTACATAGACCCAGAGGGAATTTTTCTAATGTAAACGCTCCTTTATCCACCCCTGCACTCCTTAGGGTTTCTAGTCTATCCATCTGAGGAGTAACTGTCTCTGACAACCTAGACATTTCCAATCATGTCAACCGCATTTATAGTCAGGCTCGCCGCTCCATATGTGCTCTTCGCCCCTAGAAGCTCACGGTCTACAAGGACCTTGCCTTTATGATGTGCTTCCCCGCTTGGTGGGGCTTAACTACTCAAAATGACCGCGATAAACTATCTTCGATCATTAGAAGATTATTTAGAGGACATTACCTTCCTGAAGATGACCCTTCTTATGCCCAACTCTGTCTACAAGCTGATACCCACCTCTTCTCTGCCATAAGGAGCTTTAATGGTCATGTCCTTCATGATTTATTGCCTCAAATTAAATTGACAGGATATTCATGTTGCGCCCTAGTGGCCATAATCTACACACTGATAATCTGGTTAGAAAAACCTTTATTATTAGAATGTTTTTTGATATTATTTAATTAATTACACTTTTCTTTATCTTTTAAAATCTCTTTTAATTTGGTTTGCCTTTGACAAAAATGACTGGACTCCTTTTGTGTACCTTAGAGTAAGGCTTAGACATCCACTTAGCTATAGACTATTGACTATCCAATTTCTTATCTCTTTTGAAGGTGCTTTTGATGTGGCATAATTAGTTCTATTTTTCAACTCTTTTAGCTTTTTTGCTCTCTTTATTCCCAAAATTTCATTATCTTCTTATAACTTCTATGTTTTATATTTTCTCTCATCCTGTTCACCAATGTGCGGTTCGTTTTTGGTTTTTCAATTAAATAATAATAATAATAATAATAATAACAATAATAATAATAATAATAATAATAATAATAATAATAATAATAATAAAAACAACAACAACAACATATGTATGTATGTTTATAAGTATCATGCCTGCTTCTATGCATCTGCAAATTTATACAGCACCTGAGCCTCATCTCACGTATTCATCCCTAACAACCGAGCATCACCTGAATTAATCGCTGTAGATTGATGGCAAACACTATTGTCTTATTTCTTCAACAGTATCTGGCCATGGCAACACAGTCTGACGTCAGTAGTGTCTGCTCTCTACAGTCATGGCTACCACGAGAGTAGGCCATATAATAGTTCTACGTGTCTCTCGCTCACGCCAAACGGCCGCCAGCCTCCCATATGGCGCAATTTATTTGGCGACGTCTAGCGGCGAGGCACATACAGACGACGCCGTGTGCTGTGTTGTCAACAGCAGAAAATGGACTCCCTGTAAATTATGTAGTTCACTCTTTGTAGTGGTGGAACCACCAGCGCTACAATGGAAATATTAGCAGTCGAAGTTGAAGTGGAAAAGGGCCATAGTTTGCATAGGAGTGGGAGTATATAGGTAAAAGTGAGCAAAGCGGTTGGAAACATGGTTAGGGTGACACATGAGTTCATGTGCCTCGCTTATGGAAACTCCTTGTAGGCACATGTTCCAGATGCATGATGTAATCGTAATCTCGTGATATCTACAGCGCTTAAAAAGAGAGACCAGTTTATTCACAGGCGTTTAGTCAAATCATAATCGATAGGCAGGGTGAATCGGTTCCAGGTCAAGATCCATGTATGTATATAAGTATGTATGTATGACATGTATGTATGTATGTATGTATGTATGTATGTATGCATGTATGCATGTATGTATCAATCAATCAATCAATCAATCAATTCTTTTTATTGGTCCAAAGAACACAAAACAATAAAAAAATTAATGCACTGGTTCATAAAGAGCGTGTTCTAGTGGGCACAAAAGGGGGAAGCCCAGAAGGGACGAGAGTCCCGCTAGGTCAGGGCCACCTATGTAACACAAAGATAATAGTGATGCATCGCTGACTAGCAAATAATATCTCAGTCAGAAATCATTGAACATAATTATGTGGATAGTCTTATTATAATAATAGTCAGTATAATGATTTTATCTTAACTATAAAACTATAAATCTTAACTACAAAATAGTTAACATTAATCACAATACAAAACAAGCTGAACCCGAAATTTTAAATAACATTTATCAACCAACGAGTAAGCTGCTTTTTAAACAGGTTTCGGTTGGATATGTGTCGAAGTTCATGAGGCAGTTCATTCCATGTACGAGGACCCAAACATTTAATTGAAAACTGTCGAGAGTTAGTCCGAGCGTATCCACTTCGGTATGAATTTAAGTTCCGTGTAAAATAAGAGTGAAAGTCCGAGGTTAAATCAAAGTAATTGTTGAATGCACTTGGTAGCATGTTGTAAGTATATCGTTGCATGAATTCATTGATCTGTAAATTGTTGATTTGATCAACTCTCAGCAGGCCCAATTGTTTAAATGTATAAGAAGTAGGAGAGTTATATGGAAGGCGCGTTATAATGCGAACAACTCTTTTTTGTAGGACAATGATTCTATTAAGACGGGAAGTGTAGTTTGAGGCCCAGATCATGTTACAATAAGTCAAATAGGGATAGATCAAGGTAAAGTAAAGAGTACGTAGAATGTTGGTTGGTAATAAGTAAGCTAATCGCGATATTATACCTATATTTTTGGCTATTTTCAATGATATTTGGTGTATGTGCTCATTCCAGGTAATGTGTTGGTCCAGATAGACGCCCAGAAATTTTACAGATTGCACTTGTGGTATGACAGTATTGTCTATTAAAACCGTGCCTTTTAAATGTGGAATTGGTTTCCTGTGGGAGGAAAATAAGATATAGTTCGTCTTGCTTACATTAAGTGACAATTTGTTTGCTTTAAACCAGTCAGATACGGATTTCAACTCGTGATTTATCTGGTGAAATACATTGTCATATAGCTTGTGAGAAATAAATACATTAGAGTCGTCTGCAAATAATATGAAATGGAGAAGAGACGACGTATTAGGGAGATCATTAATATATATTAGGAATAATAAGGGACCCAAAATAGAGCCTTGCGGAACTCCGAATCTAATTTCTTTAAAACTGGAGAACGCATTGTTGCACTTTACTTGTTGTTTCCGGTTGGTAAGATAGTCTTTGAACCAAGAGAGAGCAACACCCCGTATGCCATAGGTTTCAAGTTTTTTTAGGAGTATATTATGGTTTACAGTATCAAATGCCTTTGAGAGATCTAAAAAGATACCTATTGCATATTCGTTATTGTCGATAGCCTGGGTTATTTTATCCTGTATGTTCAGGAGAGCCATTGAGGTGGAGTGTCCTGATCTAAAACCATATTGGGAAGGGTAAAGTATATTTTTAGTAGTAATATAATTGTATAATCTTTGATACATTACTTTTTCAAGTACTTTTGAGAAGTAAGGCAATATAGATATCGGTCTATAGTTTGTGGGATCCGCTTTATTGCCCTGTTTAAAGATCGGAGTTATTGTTGACATTTTCATTCCGTCGGGTACAATACCAGTTGATAATGAACAGTTTATTATATCCACTAATGGAGTTATAATGAAAGAAAGGTTTGGACTAATAATACTAGGATCCAAATGATCAGGACCAGAGCTGTGAGTCAATTTTAGTGTAGAGTTTAGTACCAGAAGTTCTTCAGGAGTTGTAGGAATGACAAGCATGGAGTTAAGAAGGGAAGGTTTCATATAGGTCATAAAAGTTTTGGCAGAGGTGGGGATTTTGGCTGAGAGGTCTTGTGCAATTGCAGAGAAGTAATTGTTAAATTTATCGGCTATAACTGCATCATCCGTAATAGTTGAACCATCTACTGTTAATGAAGAAACTTTAGTATCCTGCGATTTAGATTTAATTAGTGAGTGTATAATTCTCCAAGTTTGTTTGATATCTTTATTATATTTAGCAAATTCTAGTGCATAATAGCTTTGTACAGCTTTGCTTTTAATCGATTTAAATTTATTTCTATATACTATGAATTTATTCTTATTGATTTCAGTTGGATTCTTTATATATTTTAGGTATAATGTGTTCTTCTTATTACATGATTTCAATAAACCCTTGGACATCCAACAGTTTTTAAAAGTTCGACGATTCCTTTTATCAAATCCAATCAGTGGGAATGCCTTGTTATACGCCTTAGTGACTGTATTGATTAGTGCATCATAAGCTGCGTTAGGTTCATTATCTGTGCAGAGAAGTGAGACTGGTGTGAAATCCGCTTGCAAGAGAAGCGTTTTAAATAACGCCATCGAATGATCATTAATAATTCTAGTCTTAAATACTGGTGACTTTTCAGGTTTTCCCGAGTGAACAGTAAACCACGTTACAACAGGTAGGTGATCAGATATGTCAGAAACAAGAATAGCGGAATTAACCGTCCTTGGCCATAAATTAGTAAGTATGTTATCGATAAGTGTGGAAGTAGTGGCTGTTATCCTAGTTGGTTGGAGTATTGCAGGTAGGAAATGATAAGAGCAGAGGGTATCCAGAAAAGTATTTGTTGGCGTATGCTCGTTATGCTTTAACAGGTCTATGTTAAAGTCACCCATCAAGATTATGTCCCTTTTTGTTTCGGTTAAACTCTCAAGTAGCTGATTAAATTCCTCATTAAATACTTGCAGAGGATTACCTGGCGCTCTATAAATAACACCTAGCGTAAGCGGCGCATTATTTAGCTGAGGAATACGAATGAATAAACTTTCGTATGATGTGTGCGAGCAGTTTGGAGTGGGTTGGGGTGCTAGCTGGTAATCTATGGTTTCTTCGACAAAGAAACCAACTCCTCCTCCACCACCACCTGTATCTCTAGGTGTATGTACGAAGTTATAGCCTGGAATCTGGACAGTATCGGCTGAAGTCTTGTCTAGCCAAGTTTCAGTTACAGCTAGAATCTCTATTGGTAATTGTTCAAGTAACAGTTGTATATCCATAGTTTTACTGGCAATGCTTCTACAGTTTATGTGCATGAGTGAGCATAGATTCGCTTCATTATTCAGTAGCGAGGCAAGTTGCAGAGGTGTGTTGTAACCATGATCAATCGGTCTTTGGATAAAGTAATTATCATCTGGGTCCAAATCACTATTGTTCACTAGCGGTCTATAAGTCTGTTCCTCGGTAAACAGTGACAATTTAGGACCATCCTTTGTTATATGTACAGTCACAGAGGTACCTGTGCCCTCCCCATTACATTCCATGTAAACTTCATCATCAATTATATTATTAAAAGGCAAAGAACTTGCTATGCAACCTTGGCACTGCCATGAATCAGGAGCATTAAACTGATGGGGATCACTTATGCAGCAGCTACAGTGGTAACAATTCCTACATAAAGTACAAAAAACGCGGGTTTGCGTAAGCAATATAGGGTTCATGCATGTTGAACATGTAACTATAACATCCATATCAACAAAAAAGAAAAACAAAACAAGAACTTAAGTAACCAGCGAAAAGCTCGTGAATAGAGCAGAGGAGCCACGATCAACGGATGACGAAAGTACAAGGAGTTAAGTTTATGACACAAGCACAGTTAAAAAACAACATAGAACGGATCTTACTCGATCCTTAGAGAGGAAAGTAGAGGAAACACAGCTGCCGAGTTGATTGTGACTGAGGTAGCAACTGGTCAGATGTCCTCAAGTGAATGAGGATCGTTGAGTGGTTCAACTGGATCCTTGGGAAGGAAATAGAAGAAACATAGCTGCTGAGTTGACAGTGGCTGAGGCAGCAACTGGCTAAACGTCTTCAAGTGAATGAAGGTCGTTGAGTAATTCAACTCTCCTAGGTTTTTCGTCGATAGAATTGGTTTTCCGGGTAAAGACGATTCCACCGGACGTCCAGGTCGAGTGAATCTTTTTGTCCCGGACCATCTTGCGAGCCAGAGCATGAATATGCGCGTTTGTTTTAGTAAGATGTTCATTGATATAAACTTGAGTCTCCTTTATGTTCTGAGGTCCTGATCGCAGAGATTTTCTGTTGGAGTAGACCAGGTTTCGAGCATGACGCGAGGAGAATCTGATCAGGAGCGGACGATGTTTGACGTTGACTCCGGATGCCATTCTATGGGCGTATGAAATATCAGATTCGCTGATGTTTAGACCCATGCGAGTACAACAGAGATCCATGATCGAGTTAAGATTTTCCTGGGTGAGCTTCGTTGAGGGTTGAGCGAATCCCGCTGAAGTTTGGTTGATTGGCGGTTCTGGGAGACCGTGTATTACAAGATTATCCAGTCTCATTGAATTTTCCATCTCGTTTAAACGACGAGAAAGGGATTTGTTTTCGTCCTCAAGCTTGGACATTTGTTGGTTGAGCTTCGTCGTTGCAGCTGTGATGAGCTCAGTTGTAAATTTCTCCATTGCTTGCTTAAATGTAGCCATAAAGTTCTCAGTGAACTTGAGAAACATTGCTTCCATGGTAGAATTGAGATCTGTTGGTAAACCTAGGCGTGTCGTTAGCGTGCTAATTACACGTTCATCCTGAACCATCTCAAGCAAGTCTTCAACTTTCATTACCTTTTTAGACATTCTGATGATGTATGTTGAAAAGTGTTAGAAAGTGTAAAGTTTGTACCCAGAGCTAGTTCAGGCAACTTAGATGTCTCGGCGAAGTCGCTTGATAGACCCGTGTATTTGTTTACCTCGAGTGATTGGACCGTAACCGCCTACCACTCAACGTGTCACTTTCGTTCGTTCGAAACTCAGACGTGAGAAGACATAAAGGAATAATTTATATCCAAGTTAATTCTAAAGACAACATTATCCTCGGCGGTTGAAATTCGAGTTTACGTACGACTTTTAAACATAAATTTAAACGAATTTCGTCGACCGCAACCGTTCACTATGTCTTAGTCAGCCGCCATCACGTGACATCGATGTATGTGTGTATGTATGTATGTATGCATGTATGTATGTACGTACGTATGTATGTATGTATCTATGTATGCATGTACGTTCGTACGTAGGTATGTATGTATGTATGTATGTATATAACTTATATATAAGTGTGTATGTGTGTAAGTAAGTATCTATGTATTGTATTGTATTGTATATGGGCATTTATAAAGCGCCTCTCGCGGCATAAACCATTCAGAGGCGCTCCCAGTGCGCGAGACCCCGAGAGAAAACGCAAGATTTATGGTGTGAAAAGGAAGAAGCAACGCTACCAGAGAGAATGGTGGTGCGGACAGAAGGAGGAAGTCGGTTCCAAAGTGAGGGACCTATGCAGGCAAAGGACCTGGATTGAGCCATAGTAGTCCTGACACGAGAAACTAAGAGGTCAAGACGATCAGAAGATCGGAGAGGACGCAGCAAAGCAGCAGAATGAGGCCGTAGAAGTAGATCACGCAAACTTGTACTGTGGAGCAAGAACCAATTGAGACTTAAGCACAAGAATAAGCACTTTGAATTGTACACGGGCAGAGAGAGGGAGTCAATGGAATTGTTCAACCATGAAGGTGCAGATATGAGAGAACTGAGGGAGACGGGCAATGAGTCTAGCAGCAGCATTGAGTACGGACTAGAGAGGAGAAAGACGGATCTTGGGTAGGCCAATAAGAGATGTATGTATGCATGAATGTATGTATGTATGTATGTATGTATGTATGTATGTATGTATGTATGTATGTATGTATGTATGTATGTATGTATGTATGTATGTATGTATGTATGTATGTATGTATGTATGTATGTATGTATGTATGTATGGATGTATGTATGTATGTATGTATGTATGTATGTATGTATGTATGTATGTATGTATGTATGTATGTATGTATGTATGTATGTATGTATGTATGTATGTATGTATGTATGTCTGTCTGTCTGTCTGTCTGTATCTATGCATGCATGTATGTATGTATGTAAGTAAGTGAGTATGTATGTATGTATGTATGTATGTATGTATGTATGTATGTATGTATAGGACCATAGGTATGTATGTATGTATGTATGTATGTATGTATAGAGGATCTTTTTGCAGAAACGCACACATGGAGTTAGCAGTCCAACAAGACCGCCTTTTAAGTTGGTGATGGCTTTCATCTGCTATAGAAGCAAGAGTGGCTCAAGGTGCTTTCTGTAATTACTAATGCTGTTTGCATAATATTGAGTGCGTCGTTCGGATCAATGGCGAGTTTTTCTCGCATTTTATCTGATGGATCACGTTGCATTAAATAACAATCAATTTGCAACGATATACTCTCTCGCACTTAGACAAGAACGTGCTGATGGATGGACGGATAGGTGGATGGCAGATGGATGGAGAGGTGGATGGGTGGGCAGATGGATAGGTGGGTGGCCGTGGGATGGGTGGATGGACGGGCAGGTGGGTGGGCTTGGATGTCTTTCTGAAGGTGTGTCTGTGTGCTTGTCAGCTTGGAAGAATGGACAGAAGGACAAATGGGACAGGAGAGATAGACAGACTGCCAGTCCTCCTGTGTTTCTACCTGCTTGTGTGTCTCAGTATTGTTTCCAGTCTGTGTCGTTGTATGTCCCTGTCTATCTGTCTGCCTTTCTCTGCCTGGTTGTCTGTGCCCATCCTTCTTTGCCAGTCTGTCTCTTTCTGTCAGTCTGTCCGTTCCTAATTCTCTCTTGTAGTTGTTCTTCAGCAGTCAACAGGTTTCTTCTTGGAGATTCAGAATTTATCAAAGATCCTGATCGTGTAGAAGAACTGCAATGTTCCGATCATCCTCTGGATAAATGATCCATTGGATCGAGAGACTCACATAAGCGCGTGGATAAGCAGCAAATGAGCGATGTGTACAGCCCTCTGTCTGTCTATACATATCTCTTTCCTTCTGTCCGTATATGTCCGTTAATCTATGTGGTTCTGTATGTATGTACTTTTGTATGTCTATCCGTATGTCGCTGTGTCCCTGTCTGTTTATATTTGTGGCTACCTGTATGTCTGCGTCTACCTGCTTGTTTTTTAATTAGTGTTTCGATTACTTTTCCATATTTTGGAAAATATTTTGTTGTTTTCCTAGCTCCCTCTTTCCGGTTTTCTCCGTCTCTCTGTACCTATGTAAGTCACTCTCTTTCGTAGGCGTCAGAACACATTTTCGCTAATGTCTGTCTGTTTGTTTGTTCGTCTTTCTGTCTGTCTGTCAGTCTACCTTACTCTCCCTTTCCCTAAGTTTCAAAACAGATTTTTACTGTCTGCCAGTCTCTGTCTTTGTCTCTTTATCTCCTTGTCTGTATCTCTGTCTTCGCTTGTCTTCTCTCTTCATTTCCTGTGTGGTTCCGAGCAGTTATTTGGCATGGCTGTCTGTCTGTCTGTCTGTCTGTCTGTCTGTCTGTCAGTGTACCCATCTCTCTGACTCTTTCCATCTGTTTCCCTGAGGCTCGGTACTGATTTTTAGCTAATGTATGTCCGTCTGTATAACTGTCTTGATATCTGTCTGTCTGTCGTTCTGTCTGGATGTGTGACCCTGTAACTGTCTTTCCTTTCCCATCGATGCGAACTCGTGTTGCCCGTGGGGCATCTTCACGAAAATAATCGGTGCATATAAATATGCATCACTGCATTGATGTAAACACCTTTGAATCCATGTCTCCACTTATATATATGTATACATAACAAAATAAACAATATAATTATATAATATTATATATAACTATCTATTCATGAACTATTCCATTCATCCATCTTCCACCCATCCATGTATTTTAAGAGGTTAAGAGAAGGAGCTATATAAAGTATAGACACATACATACACTCAATGTCCGAATCCATTCTTTTAGAATTTCAATCATGCATCCAATCTTACACCAATTAGTTTATAAATTCATTCATCCATGTTAACATTCATGCATCACTGATTTTAGTCAGCGGTCATCTATTTACTGTTCATCCATGCATGACTGAATCCATCCATCCGTCCATTCCACCAACCATCCATCTATCCACTCATCTATCCATCCCTTCCGTCCGTCCACCCATCCATTAATCTATCCATCCATCAATCCAAATAAAAAGTGTCGACCTGCTGTCCGGTTTAGACTCTGGTCGTCTCGTGCGATTTTTCTTTTTTTCTTCCAATCTTAAAACGTAATTATTCAGATCAGTCTTGTATGTTGCTTTTTGTGAAGAACTAAAAAGGCGCTGAGCAGGTGTTTTCACATACATACATTCATACATGCAAGCATGCATACATACATATATACATATATATATGGATACATATATACATACAAAAATACAAACATACATACATACATACATAAATACATACATACATACATACATACATACATACATACATACATACATACATACATACATACATACATACATACATACATACATACATACATACATACATACATACATGAATACATACATACATACATAAATAAATAAATACATACATACATATACTTTAAAATACATACATGCATACATAAATAAATACATACATGCATACATACATAAATAAATACATACATGCATGCATACATACATAAATACATACATCTATATAAATGAAGCGAGAATTCTGTGTGTCTGTCTGTGTGTCTGTCTGTCTGTCTGTCTGTCTGTCTGTCTGTCTGTCTGTTTGACCGGGCTTAACTTCTACAATTTTGCACCTTTTCACTCGAAACCTTCACTACTGTGTCGGCCTCGGCATCGGACACCCAGTGGAGGGGTTCGCGTACCCCCTTTTCACCGCTAACATGGTGAAAATCCCCCAAAACTCTACCCAACCGACCGTCGCTCACGCCCCAGCTCGCCGCTTCCACTGCAAAGCGGTTCTATTTATGGCGCCGGTATTGCCCAACGTCCTTAATAATGCGCATAACGCCCCAGCTCGCCTCTTCCACTACCAAGCGGTTCTATTTATGGCGCGGGTATTCCCCAATGTCATTAATAATGCGCATAACGACTTTGTTTACTTTCGCACAAAATTTAATTACGATCGATTCGAACTATATTCATCGTTTTACAGCAAAATTCTATGTTCAAAGACTCTGCTTTACTAAGGGCAGTGACGGCTAGATTTCTGGCGTTTTCTTTAATCCGCCAACGCCGGGTTCACCCTCTTCGACTGCGAAGCAGTCAGTCCACGGGAGACTGCGAAGCAGTCGTCGCCACAGGGCGACTGCGAAGCAGTCAGTCCACGCCTAGACTGCGAAGCAGTCTCCCCGATAGGTCGCCTAAATTTCTTCCTTATTCGCTACACGGATTTAAACTTATACCTAAATTTGTTGCTTATTCGCTACAGGGATTGAAACTTATAACCCCGGACAACGCCGGGTAAACCAGCTAGTACATAAATAAATACATACATACAATGTCATACATACATACATACATACATGCATACATATATACATACATACATACATACATACATACATACATACATACATACATACATACATACATACATACATACATACATACATACATACATACATATATAACATCGATCTATCGATCCGTTTGTCATCCATCGATCTACCCATCCATCAATTCTTCCATACATAAGACCTGTCTTAATGACTTCTATAGCGCCATTAGTCGTGTCTGCTTTACAGCGAGATGTCGTTCGGCTCTTGGGATGCAGTCAGGAGAGATTTCGGATGCAGCGATCGTTGCCAGTTCATCGTTTGATCCATCTGTCGTTGGACCAGCAAGTGCAAGGTCAGCATCTGTGTCATCATCACAACTACCACCATCGTCGTCGTCATCGTTATCGTCGACGATCATCATTTTCATCATCATCATTATCGTCATTACCAATATCGTCATTGTCATTATCGTCATTGTCATTATCGTCATTGTCATTATCGTCGTTGTCATTGTCCTCATCATAATCATCGTCACCATTGTCGTCGTCTTAATCATCTCAATCAACGTTATCATCATTATCGCCCCAACGTTGTCTTCTTCCTCCTCCTTCTCCTCCTCCTCCTCCTCCTCCTCCTCCTCCTCCTCCTCCTCCTCATTTATTAGAACCTCTTGCGCACCTTAAATACTCATTCCAACGGCAGCAATTCCATTCCATCCCTTACATCCATAATAAGCCACCACCAGGAGAGGAACCGGATCTCCATGCACAGAGGACGCATACGTTACTACCAATGTATGTATGCATAAAGATACTTAATATAGCGCCTTTTAAGTACTTCACAAAAACGGTATATAAATATATTTATGAAGATTGCATATATATATATATATAAATATATTTATGAAGATTGCATATATATATACATATATATATACATATATATATATATATATGCAATCTTCATAAATATATTTATATACCGTTTTTGTGAGGTACTTAAAAGGCGCTTTATTAAGTATCTTTATGCATACATACATTGGTAGTAACGTATGCGTCCTCTGTGCATGGAGATCCGGTTCCTCTCCTGGTGGTGGCTTATTATGGATGTAAGGGATGGAATGGAATTGCTGCCGTTGGAATGAGTATTTAAGGTGCGCAAGAGGTTCTAATAAATAAATAAATATATATATATATATATATATATATATATATATATATATATATATATATATATATATATGCAGAGATCAATAGCCCTGCATGGCAGCCCTTATATTTCGCTATTTATACTCGGTACTATTACTGAAATAGAATTTTATAGTGTTAAAACTAATAATTCGTAGTTGTTGCAGACTGCATAGATCGTGTGTGTACTTAGGTCTACATAGTACTACATAGGCGCATATTACATACAGGACTTATGTATGTTGCCGTTGACTCTGTTGTCCATACATTAATGGGCACTTATTTACACCTCTTAGATAATTAACAGGTAAAGCTCTTTTGTGAGGTACTAAAATGCGCTGTATTAGATGTTTTGATGCATACATAAATACATATACATTACACATACTTACTTACACGCACGCACGTACACACGTGCATACATACAATTAGCAATCTGGGGGACGTTCATATCGTAGGACAAGGAAGAGGGAGGAATGGGGCGAGACATCTTGGGCTTGTTAACCCTCGGGATTGCATGGGACCGCAGTGGGGTGTAACCACAGAGGGAATAGTCGGGACGAGTTCCTTCTTTTCCAACTCGACAGGTATTAATTACCGGAGCGTAACGGGGCAAGGTGGAGGGAGGCAGGGAGGGAATGGAGAGGCATTGGGAGGAGGAGGAGGAGGAAGAGTAGGGAGGATGGTTTGGGCAGGCGTTGATGTTATTCTTCTCGCGGGAGAAGCGGAAATCTTCGGCGTCAATGGACGAAATGTAATAATGCGCTGACCAAGTGCACCCATGACGAACATTAAAGACGTCATGCACTAAAGATATATATTTATATAATAATCCTTATCTTATATAGACATGTATATTGTATATAAATAAGTACATATATATATACGCACTAAAGATATATATGTAGGCCTATGCTTGCTACATAGAAGTATAAATATAATATTATATGCCCTAAAGAAACATATATATAATTTTATATAGACGGATATATATTCAGATGGCATAAATACATATTATGTGTCTTCTTAAAAGTAATGTCTGGAGCAGCAGACACTAATGTACCCGGAACGTTCATGGACATTAGAGTTCTGGTTATAGCATATCGCCCACGCGGCCTGTTTAGCCTGCTCTTGCAGGTAGACCGAACATTAAATTTGTCTGACAGTTGGCGACAACACTGAATGCCCTTCACACCAATGTCTGATTTAACTAAGTTTTTCTTTAAAGAATAATATGACAGGGATTTTTTTCAGCCGGAACGAGCCGGAACGAGCCGGAACGGCGTTCCGGCACCTTTTTCAGCTACTAAAAAATAATTTATTTATTTTAATAATAAAAACAATAATTTAGTTATTTTAATTTAATTTAAGTGTTTTTGAACTGTTTTCAGTGTTTATTGAGACCCCTCCCAACCCCTAACCCCGGTTTTCTCGTGATTTTAGTCCGCCCATAATTGTTGCGTTCCGGAACCTATTGTTCCGTTCCGGAACCTTTTTTTCTAGAAAAAAGCACTGATGTATGATATATATTTAAGGAGATATTAAATCCATCGAGTACATGTATATTGTATTGTATTGTATTGTATTGTATTTCAAAACTTATAAAGCGCCTTTGCCCAGTGCCCACCAATCAGAGGCGCTCCCAGTGCGAAAGTCCTCGGGAATAAAGGCAAGTTTTAAGACAATGTAAAGCTGTGACAGGACCACCAGATATTATGTGTATATGTATGCTTGCATGTATGTATAAATGTAACAGCGTGTGTTTGTGTGTGTATGTGTGTGTGTAGGTGTGTGTGTGTAGGTGTGTGTGTGTGTGTGTGTGTGTGTGTGTGTGTGTGTGTGTATGTGTGTGTGTGTGTGTGTGTCTGTGTCTGTGTCTGTGTCTGTGTGAGTGTGTGTGCGTGCGTGTGCCTGTGGGTGTGACCCATTTCAAGATATCATTTATGCGCATGAGTATATTACTACGTGGAAAGGACTGCGTATATTCTATATAGCGCTCTCTTCTGATGCGATTTACGTCGGCATCTTTTCTCGGTTCGTCATAAATTAATGTGCTTTTTACACGCCTAATATCCATAAAGTTGGCGCTCCGTATATAAGAGAGGCGTTGCCGTTCGGAGCAGCTTTATCAGGACCGAGCAGGCACCAGTTCCAGTCAATGAAACGCTGTAATATGACCGGTGTTTATGTGAATTGAAGCAGAGTGCGATGGGAGGGGGTGTCCATTGACTGATACGTCTTCATTAGTTGGACCTCGATGGCAGTTCTACGATGGTGCAAATACCATATTTAGGGACTAATACGCTAACCAGAGACGTGGTCTGTTGTATTTTTAATGCAATCTTATCTAATCCGATGCGATTTGGACTGATCTGGTCTGGTGGAGTCTAATCGCACATTTTAGTGCCATTTCGAGAGAATCTCTTTAGATACTTTAATCTGATCAAATCTCTTCAGATACTTTAAACTAATCTAATCTCTTTTAGTCTAATGGAGTCTAATCTATAGTCCAGTCTTATCTTATCCAGTACATTTAAGTTTAGTCTAGTCTTATCAAGCATAGTCCAGCCTATAGTCCAGACTAATCTAGTCTAGTCCAGTTCATTAATTAGTAATTCGTCTAGTCTGATCCATGCATCTACTCCAGTCTTCTCTAGTCCAGCCTAGTCTAGTCCAACATAAAGGTGGGACATGTGAGTTGTGAGTCTATGCTTAGACCAGAACTGTAGTAGTTGCGCAGTGAAAGGACCAAAGTCCACCGCAAATTCCGGAAGTAGATGCTACTAAACTCGATGCCTGGCAAGGTCAAGGGCAAGGTCAAGTCAGGCTTAGTCAGCTGTTCGTTCGTTGATTATCAACATTACGCCTGAGGGATGAGGTCTTGCGCTCGACGGATATTTCGGTTGAGGAGCAGAAACGACCACAACAATCCTATACTACTAGATAAATTTTCCATAAACTAGTTACACGGCTTGACAACACATACACGTATATGCGTATGCAACAATGCATGTATGTATGCAGGTAAATATGTAGGCCTATATACAAATATATGTCTATATCAATCAATCAATCAATCAATCAATCAACTAAGCATTTATATAGCGCCCCTTCAAGGAAACTATTCAGAGGCGCTCCCAGTCCAACGCCGGCGAAAGAAAAGAGTCTTAAGAGTAGAGAAGAAAGCGGTGAATGAGTTTTAAGGAAGAGACCGCAACTCAGGAGGAAGCCCATTCCAAATTGTGGGTCCAACGACGGAAAAAATCGCGCTGCTGCATAGTATACCAGTGCGTGCGAAACGAACAGAAAGGAACATAACATATATACATATATGCATACATTTATGCATCTATGTACATTTATGCATCTATGTATATATATATATATATATGCATATGTGTATGCATATGTTTGCGTATAGACATGTGTATGTATGTATCTAGACGCTTTCTATAGCGCCTTTTAAGTACCTCACAACGCGCTGCTTTATGAACATCTTTATTGCGCCCAATAGACAGTAAAAGCAGATAAAAACCCAGTATATTCGATAGCGTGTTTACGTTTATCGCCACCCTAACCAAAGTTATGTTTCTAAAAGACTACGAGCGATACGGCCGTAGCTGGAGGAGGCCTACACTGGTGGTCTCGCGCAGACACGTTTGCTAATTTTGTGCGACACATTGGGATTTGAACTGCGGACGCAGAAAGGCAACGGATATAATAAAGAACGGTAAAGAATGGATTCATGGATTTTGTTCAAGAGCAAATAAAAAAGAACGCAAAGAACTATAGCCGCACAGTACTCAGGGTTTAAAGTGGGTGGGAACGCGTGGGAACGGCGTTCCCACTGCTCTCGAAATTCGTTGTTTGCGTTCCCACTGCTCACAAGGCAAGAACCCTGGTAATGCATGCGTTCCAATAAAACTCTGCTTTGGCGTTCCCATTGCTCACCCAAACACCTTTAACCCCTGACAGTACTGAACGTAGAACTACATAAAAATCGCACAAAGAACTGCACATAGAACTACACAAATGGCTGCACAAAAACTACTCATAGAATCGGGCGAAGAGCTACATGAAAATCACACAAAGAACTGCACGAAGAACTACAGAGATGACTACATAGAGAACTGCAAACAGAATTGAACGAATTACTACATAAAAATCAAGAACTGAACAAGGAACCCCACAGATGGCTACACAAAGAACTACACAGAGAATTGAACGAAGAACTACATAAAAATCTAAACAAAGAACTGCACAAAGAACTACAATAAATAACAACACGAAGAGCTGCACGCAGACTTAAACGGAAAACAATGCTGCTGATAACAATAGGTTCGTTGGTCATTTCTGACATGAGGGACTTTCCATTCGCTGAGTTTGCGTGTCGGAATTATTCTTCCTTTCTGCTGCGGAGTTTGAACATTTAGGACGGTGACTCCTCGCGTGCGGTCGTGCCCTGCGTGACTCCATGAGGAGGGATGGACTTCCTGATGAACGGTCCTGCGTGATTCCATGCATGAGGGGGGATGGACTTCCTGATGAACGGTCCAAGTCTCAGATCTACGGACGTACGTACGACGTATGCAGTCGAGCAATATCCATCTCAGCAGAAGAGGAGGGGAGCGGGTCTTTGGAGTGACAAACCACTAGTGGTGTTTCCATCTACCAACCGGCAGGCAACCAGTGTACCCGGTGGCTTGAGGGTATCCGGACGTCCGTTGTCTGCCACAAGTGAGGGTCCGTTGCAGGGCTGTAGTGGTGAAATTAGAGGTGAGTACACGTTACCGGTTAGTTTTCCGAAAAAAATTAGAGGTGAGTATACGCTACAGTATTTTAATACAAATAAATAAATATAAATATTTTGTGAGGTGAGTATGCGGTCTCTAGAGGTGAGTATACGCTGTATACCCGCGCATACCCTCGACTACAGCCCTGGTCCGTTGGGCGGTGATGTTATCGTCCACTGTGTCATCGCTGTACTTCATCATTGCAACTTGGTCCAGAAACTCCGAACATAATGTTATCTGTCAAGTTTGGATGGGATTCAATTGGTTGGACTCCACGTGGGTTCGAGGGACCGACACAGGTGTCTGTTATTTTGGTGCATTATTTTGGTTACTGGTGAGATTTCTGTGACATTTAGCACCATGTAGGCTAGCGTTGAGAGCACCTTCGACTAGTTTCCTGGAGTGGTGCAACATAAATTTTAAAATGCAATTACAATTACAGAAAGAACTACATGAAGAGCTCCGGAAAGAACTACCGAGGAGGTGCACCAAGAACTTTTTATTCTCTCTTGAATTCATTCTTCATGAGATATCACATAAAATAAAATATATGTATATACATATATATGAATATATGAGCATATCTATACACATATTTTCTTTCTTTTTCTTCTCTTGGAACCTTAGCACTGGGAGCGCTGCTGAGTGGCCTCAGCTGTGAGTGGCGCTATGCAAATATCCAAATATGATACGATACGATATATTTTATATGATATCTCATGTATATAGGCTATATACATACATACATACATACATACATACATACATCTGCATATGTGTACACATGTACATTATAGTACATGTACATATAAAAATATATGGCCTACATGTAGATATGCATCATATATATATATGTATATATATATATATCTATATATATATATATATATCTATGCATATCTACATGTAGGCCCTATTTTTATATACATATATACATATATATATATAAACATATGCATATACAAATACATATACGTATATATACATATACGTAGGCCCTATATATATATATATATATATATATATATTACATCAGCTTAGAGAAAACAACAGCTGCACAAAGAATTGCACAAGGAACTTCAGAGAGAAGAATTGCACACAGCACTACACACAAAAACTGTGAAAAACTACGCAACGAACGACATGTATATATAGGGCCTATTATGTGACGAGGTAAACACGCGAGACTGCATGGAGCTTTCTCTCTTGCAGTTCGTACGTTTCCCATTTGGTCGCCTGTTGAATGTGACTGTCATTTGACGACGCGGCTGTTCCTCTTTCGGTGATTTTTGTCCTCGTTAGGTGGAGGCCAACCCATCCCCCACCTCCTGATGAGAGAGACGTGTCCTGGGCGTGTCCGTTCCCCGGTCCCCGAAGCGTAATTCGCCCATCGCAGAGTCGCAATGCAAGCCCAATACAAGCCCAATACGCTGCGATGGGGTACGGCGCCAGTCCCAACTGACAGCGCGTCACAGCAGGAGACAGACGGAGGCAAGGTCCTGGGCATATGAAGAGATATGCACACAGACGGACTGACACTTCCGCGTGAACAATGATGTCGTATGCCTTTGTGCTGGTGTTGCTACGGCTGCGATCTTCGATGCGCTCGAGTTTAACGACGCGAACGGCGTGCCATAACTTACGGTCGCCACGTAGACTTCATAATGAGGCGGGGGATCGACAGCGTATGGCGCGCCGAGTTCAAGGAACGGCAGTTCGTCTGCGAAATAAATTGTTTATTGGGTTAGGATACGATGAGGCGTCAAACGATGAAACACCAGAGCATCCGGTCATTTCGAATTCAAGACGTTATCTAGTTTTATGGAGATTGGTGCGAGATTCTGCCGACTTCTGCTTTGGCCCAGACGCCTCTGACGACCCCACCCACAACGGGCTGTTCATCAACGATCTCTTACGCCGGTCCCAGAACTGTAATCAACTTACCATCAGTTTCTTACTTACCATTCATCCGCGATTATCTGTTCGGTAACCAAATGAGTGCGAAATCCAACGATTTCGGGTTCGAGTCCACTGAATCGATTCAGCGGGGTGTGGTGGCTCAGTGGTAAGTTCGGCGCCTTGTGACCGGAGGGTTGCAGGTTCGAATCCCACTCTAGCCGCTGCGTACAGACCTTGGGCAAGTCCTTCACTCGCGATTGCTCGTGGCACATTGGCGTGAAAATTCCGGCACAGTATCAAAAATGCTACAGTAGTCGGGAGCGCCTCTGAGTAGTAGTTGACTTCGAGAGGCGCTATAGAAATATCGGGAATAAATAAATAAATAAATAAAATAAATATCATTTTCCCTTACTTTAGCTCCTTCTTAAGCCTCATCTCATATTACAATACCATATCAAACTTTAAATTACACATTACATACCAAACCTGACCTCACCCGTGCACCCTAACCATACCTAACTTATTCAGTTTGATCTAACCTTTTCTCACTTACCTAAACTTACATCATAAACATACAATGCTGCTGTTATTAGTTATTACTACATATTTATTAAGCGCTACTTTCTAACTACATAGCATCATTTCGGTGGTGCTGAGCAATTATGAGTGAAGGACTTACTCAAGGATCCCACACAGTAACCATCTTAGGGGAGGCCCGAATCCGTACTCTTCGTGTTAATGTGGGGCGTGGTGGCTCAGTGGTAAGTTCGGCGCCTTGTGACCGGAGGGTTGCAGGTTCGAATCCCACTCCAGTCGCTGCGTGCGGACCTTGGGCAAGTCCTTCACTCGCAATTGCTCGTGGCGCTTCGGCGTGAAAATTCCGGCACAGTATCAAACGCTGTAGTCGGGAGCGCCTCTGAGTAGTAGTTGACTTCGAGAGGCGCTATAGAAATATCCGGAATAAATAAATAAATAAATAAATAAATAAATAAATAAATAAAAGGCGAGCGCCATAACCAAGCCATATCTTAACTTACTTTGTCTGTTTGCCATACATGTTTTAATTATGTCTGTAAAGTAAGGTATGGTTGGGGTTATTACCAAACCTTAACTTAACTGACCTTATCTCATCCGTCTGACTTGACCTTACTTGATCTACTCTAACCTTACATTGGCTTATACTCGCGGAAATTAAGACGAATGCCGCCTAAGTCGTGATCTCACGCCCGGTCTCATTTCCCTTCAAATCAATAACCGAATTACGGGTAGAGCCACGCATCCAGCGCTTTTTACGTCTAATGAAAATGCATTACGTCGAATGCTTAAGCATTGTTACAAAGCGCTAAGCTAAGCGCCACGGACGGGCGGACCGGGTTCTCATGAGTTAGCGAGACGAGAGAGGTTAAGGCTTCCTGTTGCAGTGGGGGACTTTGCGTCTCAACAGGAGTTTTGGCGTCCAAGTTCGTCGGAGACAGAAGGAATCGCATGAATTATTTATACAAGCTGTAGTAAATATGATTAGAATCGGACGACTCTCGGAATTGCTGCAATGGAAAGATGTGAGTTTTTAAAAAGGATTCTGCTTCATGTCATCTAGCGGTAAACCTGCAAGACGCGGAAGAGTTAATTCCTCAAGTAAAACAAAACGTCTCTCTACATGAATTTTTCTAAAGCTGTCAGAGAATTAGAGAGTCAGTGAGTCAGTCAGTTAGTTACTCCATCAGTGAATCAATCCATCAGTCTAGCAATCAATCTATCGGCCACCAAACCCATTAACTTAACCACACCCGCATCCATCCTTCCACTTATCCACATAATCCATCCCACCAAATCCCCCTTATCCATCCATCCATCCATCCATCCATCCATCCATCCATCCATCCATCCATCCATCCATCCATCCATCCATCCATCCATCTGTCCGTACGTGGTTCTTGTAGGATACGAACGGAGACAATGGGAGGAGCGTGGTGTCCGAAGTCACTCGTCTCGAAGGATGTCCTTGAATTCCTCCAGATCAACTTCGACCAGTTAAAGGTCATCACCTACGTCGAAACCCAAGGTCGCTTTGACAACGGACAGGCGAGAAAAACCTTATTGTCTTAACCTCATTGTTGTTGCGCGAGAGCGGTCGTGTATTACATATACGTGGAAATTTACGTCCGAGCCCTTAATTATTAAATTATTAAATTACCTCGGTTAAACGAGTAGTGTGCTTAATAATACTTGTAAAAGGAGCGTGGGAATTTAAAGAGTTAGATCAGCTTAAAAACAGTAAAACGTTAAGGAGCGACATTGGGATAAATTGGAGTCGAGGTATATCTGATTATCTTTGTGTGTTTTGTCTGGTCATACCTAAATCAAGAACTGTTCTTGGTGAACGAGCTTTTTCGGTGGCTGGTCCTACTTTTTGGAACTCTCCCCTTGTGTCTGTGCGCACTGCTCAGTCGCTTGTGTCATTTCATCATCAGCTTAAAGCTTACCCGTTAGGCGTATATTGTCTTCATACATACATACATACATACGTAGGTACATACATACATAAATACATAATACCGTCCATACGCATTTGTTAAGTGGCCTCACGGCTTATTAGAAAGTTATGTTGTTGGGAAAGTAGTGTTTAGGAAACGAAGAGAAACGAAAAACAGAAACATAAAGATCAATTAAACAAATAAATGAATAATTAATGAATTAGTAAATTTTTATTTTATATGTGGCATATTTACTAATTCGCTCGATTTACTAGAGTTCTGGGACTCGGAGAAGAAGGTTCTACAATAGAGGAGTAAAAGAATTGAATCGACAGTCGACAAACAATAGAACAAAAGAAATGAATACATTAAAGAATGAATAAATAAATTAGTCAATAATTAAGAGAATAAACGAACAAACGAAGGAACTATTAAAGAATAAATTAACTCAAGGAATTATAGAATTAATAAGTAAAATACTAAATAAGTAAGAAGATGAAGACATGAATGTATCAATAGAAGAACTGATCATTGAAAGAACTCAGCGTTGGTGATCGATGGTCGAATTATCGAGAGGATTGAATCACTGGTGCGGCTGCTTTCGCTTCTAAGTTCCTTCTTCCGACGGCGATTCCTATACTTCACGCCTCGCCTGATACACGGGTCATGACCTCTCCATGGGGTGGACGTGGGGGAAGGGCGTGATTCGAATGCGAAACCGTTCTGACTGTTCATTGGTTGATGTCGTTAGGGTCAGGAGTTCATGGAACAGTACACTCTTCAGTACCAGAGGGAGATCTCAGGTCCGTGGTTCAAGTTCCGGAATCGTCGATCACAAGAGGTGAGTGATTGAACGGATGGGTGAGAATGGATGGAAGGATGGGTAGGTGGATGGATGGATAGATGTAAGGATGGATCATTGAATGATGGATGGATGGATGGATGGGTGGGTGGGTTGGTGGATAGATAAATGGATGGATTGATGGGGGGTGGGTGGATAGGTGGGTGGGTGGGTGGTTGGGTTTGGTTGTATGAATGGATGGATGCATGGATGTTTGTATAGATGGATGAATGAATAGATGGATGGGTTTTGGGTGGGTAGATCTATGATGGGTAGGTGAGTTGAGTGGGAGTCGGTGGTTTGTTGGTAGGTGGGCGATTGGTTTGGGTGGATGGGAGGGTGAGTTGTGAATGGGTGGGTGGCTTTGGATACATATGGGTACCAGATGGATTTCCACCGTGCTTCTCCAGGTGGATTATGATTCTCGACAAAGACTTCACTCAAAGTGACCAGCGATTGTTGCCTTGTGTTATTGGCGCTATAGAAGTCATTAAAATATAGATTAAGTAACATTAATGAATAATTTGATGAACGGATAGATCGATAGATGGGTGGATGGAGGGACTGAGGAAGTGGTTGTTTTAGAAGAAACGGTTTCAATTTTCCAACATTGTGTTGTAGATATTCCAGGGCAATGCCAACACTCATATCGCCGAGATGAGAGACGTTGATCCGCCAATCATAGCGCAGAGGATTCGAATCCTTCCGTTCAGCGTTCACCCAAAAGCTATCTGCTTTCGTGTCGAAGTCTACGGCTGTCCGTGGAAAGGTTCGTCATTGACTACGCGCTATTACTACGATACTAATTCATCCTTTAAATACCGGTCGCACCTCGAATGGTTAATTGAATAATTGCTGTTTAACGACGGTGTCATAGGAAAGACGATTTGCGTCGCCCTCCTCCTTTATCCAGGCTTGGGAGTGGCACTACCAGAGTACGAGCAGTGGCGGAGTTCTGTTGGGCCGGTTGGTTAGATGGCGCTTTGCGAAGGACGATTAGCGTCGCCCTCCTTCTTTGTCCAGGTATGGGACTGGCACTACCAGAGTACGGGCACATTGATCATGTGCGGCGGATTTCTATCCCCTCGTTTTCTTCATGGGGTACGTGTCTTAAACCAATCGTCTGACCTTCAGTTTTATCCAGGTTTGAGACCTGGGTATCCCAAGGCGATGGTGACGCTAGCGTTAACCTTTGGGGTTCCACCTGAGCCTGTTAACCTCGCGTAATACCCTATAGAAGGGACTTCGATTAGTAGTGTCACTACTGGTGCTACTTCAGTTACACTACTTCAGCAGGCATTCCATTGCACACGTAATTATAATCTCGAAGTTTCCTTAGCGCCCAACAAAAGCTCCTGGAACCAGTTGTCTCACAGACGTTCATTAAAATGGCAAAATATTTAAGGCCTTGTTCGGTTCCGGGTGGAGACCCATAGGACCTATGGGTCTCCACCCGGAACCGAACAAGGCAGGTAAACAGTTAGATACCTAGATACCCTTCACCACGATAGCGCAAACTTCGTTGGCTGCCTAGTGCTAGCTCTTCCGGTAAGAATCTTGGTCGCTGCTACGTAGTACTGTTATGCTTTGGACCACCGTTACGGTTAAGGTGAAACTTCACCACTGCCCGATCATCATAAAAGCGAGGCACACGCTGAAGAACGTCCGTAAAACGATTAAATGTGCAGCGTACACTAATAGGGATGGCTGGGTGGAGGGTCGGCTGGGTGGTGGCTGGATGGATGAACGGGTGAATGGGTGGATGACCGGCTGGCTGGCTTGACAGATGGATGGATGACCGGTTGATAGATGAATGGATAGATGCTCGGCTGGCTTGATAGATGAAGTCTGGCTGGCTGAATGGCTACATGGATGGAAGGATGAATAGATGACCGCCTGGCTGGCTTGTTTGATGTAGATGGATGAAAAGACGGACGGGGTTGCGAATGAAAATGGTGATGAATTTGTCTTGATTAGGTCAGGGTCCTCGGTCGGGTAAAGTGCAACGGAACAGGTTCATGGATTATTGAAGAGGTGCATCAAAACGATTGTCATGTCGTCGTTTTGATAATGTTGCTTTTGATGATATTGATGACGATGACGACGACGACGACGACCATTAGATATGACTGATGACGAAATGCCTGCTCCGTTTGCCGACAGATGGAGTCGTGTCCTACAGGATCCCACAAGGGTACTTCAAAAACTCCGACATCGACCTAACTGATGCTACTTACGACGGCCAGATAGGAAAAGGAGGAGGAGGAGGAGGAGGAGGAGGATTGGATGTTCATTACCTGGACGGCGGCATTGGTCAGTTGGTGGACGGTTCCACTGGTCATTCAAACTTCCGGGTGAGTCAGAAGACGCGAGGGACCAAAGGCTACGAATGGATCGGATGGAACCGACTGGACTTCCGAGAAGGGCTCGTTGAAATCGTCTTCCGCTTCGATATGCTTCGCTTGTTCCGTTCCGTGTCACTGCACACGAACAACATGTTCAGTCAAGACGTCATGGCCTTCCGGTCAAGCAGGGTCAGTTTCAGTAGAGACGGAATGGGATACGGAATGACCGATGTCGTTGATTTCAAGACCACGGTGGACACTCTGTCTGAGGAGGCTAGATACGTGATCATTCCGCTCCAGGGAAAGAAAGGAAAGCAGGTCAAGGTTGAACTCTTCTTCCACTCTGCCTGGATCTTGATCAGCGAAGCCCAGTTCGATTCGGGCAAGTATTTACACCCTACGAGTTCTCTACTGGTAAAGTAAGGCAAGGTATAGTATCACTAGGTAAGGTAACAAACGCAGTATAATTTGCCCTCAATGGAAAACAGCATGATGCTACCGTGGTAATCGGTGATGGTAGTTGTGTGATGGCGCAGAATTGGAATCAGGATAGGATAGCTTGAAGAGTCGGTTGATGCCATCGGTTGATGCCTTGTATATTAGACACCGGCACACGAGGGAAGTTACTAATTACAAAACAATCAGCTTCAGTTGATTAGGATCGGTGAGCGCGTTAAAGTTCAAACAATGTCTTCTCGTTTGGAAGTTTACGCAGTGCAGTGCGCTTTCTCTCAGGCAGCATGCGACGTCCACTTGACGACCACAATCGAGGTTGCGACCGATTGGGGTCGGAATGCACTGCGAATGCTTAAACGCATTTGCGGTGCATTTAGTTACATTGTCTTGCGCTTCGAACTCGACTTTTAATAATAATAATAATAATAATACTACTAATAATAATAATAATAATAATAATTAAATCATTAAATCAGATAATTAAATCATTATTAATATTAATAATGATAATGATAATGATAATGATAATGATAATAATAATAATAATAATAATAATATTAATAATAATAATAATAATAATAATAATAATAATAATAATAATAATAATAATAATAATAATAATAATAATAATAATAATAATAATAATAATAATAATAATGATAATAATAATAACAATAATACGAATAATAATAATAATAATAATAATAATAATAATAATAATAATAATTATTATTATTATTATTATTATTATTATTATTATAATAAGATTTATTAATCTTGCACCTGAGGGATCATATATACCTCGGGTAGAAAAATTATAATAATAATAGTAATAGTAATAATAATAATAAGCTAGGGTAGATAAGGTGACGTATGGTCAAATAAGGTAAGGTAGCTTTGTAAAATGGGCATGTACAGTATAATTATAATGAATGTCCATAAATTTTACGGACTGACTTCTGCTTTACTGTTGTTTCTCATAAAGCTGTAAAACTTAATTTCAAGCTCTGATTTTTCATTAGAGTGAAATAAAAAATAATGTCAAGGCATAAAACATGATAATTAATAAAAAAATCGCATAATTGTTTTCTCTAGAACCTCTGACAGAAACCGATGCTTCAAATCTGGAACCGGGTTCAACAGTTCCATCAGGAGCGGGAAAATCGACCACAGTAACATTAAGTCCCAGTGGATTTCAGGATTCGCTGAAAGCCTTTGACGGTGTGTCAGCATTCAGGGCAACACATCTGGAGGCAGTGAACCCAACGATGCAGTTGATGAACTTAACCCTTTACAGTTTACAAGGTCCTTCAGGTTAGAGATACTAAATATACCAGCGATAATACACACGTTAGGCCAATGTTGACAACTGTTCGTCCAGCATTGACCCATTAGTGTATGTGCAGGCTGGGATATAGTGTGTACAAAAGATTTGGAAGTTATGTCTAATCCACATGTATACCAGGGCCTAAAATAGTGTGCCTTCTGACATAAAGTTGACACTGTCGAGTGTGCAGCTGACTTGTCTGGAGTATTCAGTGTGTAGTATGAATTTGGCTTAGTTCAAATACAGTTTGAGAGTTTGAGGAAGAGTGTGCAATTGACATTTCTGAGTATTTTAGCACAGCCAATCTAACGTGGTCTCTAGTTTAATACAGTCTATTCTTGTCTAATTCGTATTTTATTATCTGAGCATGTTCAGTTAAACTAAGCTTTGACTAATCATAGGCCTACTATATCCAATTCAGTCGTTATATTAGACAAATATGCCAGCATGAGTTAAATCCGAACTATACCACGACATAGACACGAGAATGGACCACAGATACGTTATATAGTGGAAACAATACGATAGTTGTACTGCCGTCAGAAACCTCTATGGATAACACTAATAAGGATACTATACCTATATGGCCTTTGGTGACAAAGATAGTAATTTCATCACTATTATTACGCATTTATTAAGCGCAACCATCTAATGACCAAGCATCAGTCGATGGCGTTGTGTAATGGTGACTTAATGTCCCTACACAGTAACTGTCTCACAGGAGGTTCGAACCCGAACTCTTCGCATCACAAGGCGAGCGCTATACCAATCGGCTATCGTGTCCCACGACGACCGCAAACACACTGAATATAGACTGAGAAACTGTGACAGGTGCGCTGCCCTTAAGATCCCTGTTTCTCAATACAGTAGAAATACTACAGCAGTACTTACTTACTCGCTCACTTTATTACTGGTTATATATTGCCCTAAAGAACAGCAGGTACACGATATACAACGAATATACTCTCTAACAGTTGCAGTTCCTTAAAGATAATTTATCGCTAATGTATTATGAATGCACAGAGGAACTGTAATGGGTAATTTACTGAGAATGACAATAACACATCTGCGTCTCTTTTCAACATCTTCAGCAGGTTTCGCATCTTCATCTTCATCTGGACCCGGAATCAGTGCGCTTGGCAACGGCGGCGAGAGTCCTTCTGTTGCCAAGGAAACCGTCGACGTGCTGCTGCTGGAACCTTCGTCCATTCCATCGCTGGTCAGCGAACGACGCCTCGAGTACATCGCCGTCATTTCCGGTTCAATGTTCACGATCCTTCTAGTCACCTGCGCCGGCGTCGCCCTTTTCCTCGTGCGCCGTCGCTACCGCAGTCGGCAGCGGAAGTATACCAGCGCCGTAAATTGTGGCGGCGGCGGGGGCGGCCGTGGCAGGGAGAGTGACACTCTGGCGGTGGCGATGAATAGGCTGTACCCAGGAAGCGACGACTGTGGGGGGAATGAAGAGGGAATCGGTAGGGGAGGAGGAGTAGGAGTGGTAAGTGGGTTGAGTGGGGAAACAGGCAACGCCCGGACTAAGGTCAGTGCTAAGACGATGAATGGTCACGTGTACAGGGTCGTGGCGACATCTGACGTTGACTCGGATGTCGGAAGAGTGAACGAGGAGTTGCGGCCTCCGTCGTCCGCGGAAGTGGAAGAAGAGGATCAAGAACGACGGGGCTTCGACGATTCCAGAGGTAAAAGCTTCAAGACCAGCAGGTGTTCCTCTTTAGTCACGTGCTGGTGTTCAAACTGACAGTGCATCTGCACTTCATGCCTAGTCTAGCATGTATCCAATCCTATCCTATCCTATTTTATCCTGTTCTGTATTGTCCTATCCTATCCTGTCCTTTTCTATTCTATCCTATCTTATCCTACCCTACCCTACCCTACCCTATCCTATCCTATCCTATCCTACCCTTTCCTATCTTCTCCTCTCCTATCTCCTCCTATCCTATCCTGCCCTATATTATCCTATCCTGCCTTGTCCTATTCTATGCTATTCTATCCTATCCTATCCTATCCTATCCTATCCTATCCTATCCTTTCCTATCCTATCCTCTCCTATCTACTCCTATCCTGTCCTGTCCTACCCTCTCCTATTCTATCATCTCTTGTTTTATCCTATCCTATCCTGTCTTATCCTATCCTGTCGTGTCCTATCCTATCCTATTCTATTCTATCCTACCCTACCCTATCGTCTCCTTTCCTCTCTTTTCCTCGCCTATCTTATCCTGCCTTGTCCGGTCCTATCCTGTTCTATCCTTTCTTATCCTATCTTATACCATACTGTACTACGAAGCCGTCGTGTAGACAGAACATTTGCTATAAAACTTGAACTAGTCCTTCCTTTATTTTCTATGTTATCTTCTTATAATATCCCCTTATAGTCTGTCCTGCGTGATCCTTCCATTTCATCCTATTGCATTGAATTCTATTCTTATTCTAGACTATTCCAGTCTGGACTAATATAGCCATCTCCAATCTATTATATCTAGTCTAGTCGAGTCTATTCCAATCTCGGTTACAATAGTCTATAGCAAAGCTCGAGGGTACGTACCATACGTATTCTATTTTTTGAAAGGTACGTACGTTTTTTAACGTACCCTATTTTAGGGTACGTAAACAATACAAAAATACGTTAACCACGTCATTGCTCTCCTCAGAATGAAAGTACAATTTGCATTAAATTAATTATAACCGAAGAATTTATCGAATTAAATTTACTGCAACGCTACCGGAAGTACCGGTTTCAATGACCCATACTGTTGACGTCAGATTATACGTAGGCTATGGGTCGCCGAGTAAACCATAAATAAAATTTTCGTGTATAATACGTACCATACGCGTATTGTATTTTTTGAAAGGTACGTACGTATTTTAACGTATTCTATTTTAGGGTACGCGTACCCTCGAGCTTTGGTCTATAGTGCAGTTTTCTAGTATAGTGCATAAAACGGTCATTGTGGGACACAGGAACTATCGCTCGCATTCTGACGGGCAGAGTAGGAATTCGAGTTTCTCCTGAGACGGTTACTCTTTGGGGAGATTGAAGCCTTAAGCAAGTCCTTCACTCACAATTGTTCAATGTTATCGCTTAATAAATGCATATTAATATTAATAGTTTAGCGTAATCTAGTCGACTATACAGTATATCGGATATTCTGTTCTATTTGAACCTGTCAAGTTGCTTGTGTTGCATTGTTTTGCAATACGCCATCCTGATTTGCTCTTTTTTTTAGGGTTTTGCGGTGTCTACGACGGAATTCTGGCAAGAGACGATTTCCTCATTCATCTTAAGAACAATGGGAAGCTTCCTCGCCGTAGCCTTGAGTTTCAGTCTCTGATTCCCCACAGATTCCCGACCGCCTTTACCACTTCCGTCTGCTCTACTCTCCCATCAGGAGTAGAAGATCTCAGAGGTTGCTCCGATCCAACATGGCGTCTACACTCAGGCGGAAGTCTTCGCGACAGTCCGGCGCAAGAGGTCGCCTCCTTTCGACACCGCTCGCCGCAAGGTGTCGTCAGTCTAACGTGGTCTTCCCCGGTAGGTGTCAGCAGTAGGTCGCGTCGGAAACGGTCTGGTTCTTTCGAGCCTTCTAGAACGCCGGATCTTCTAGAACGTAGGAATGAGCTATGGTCGCCGGGAAGCCAGGGTATTCGTCTGACTGGTTTCGTGGAGAAGCTGCTAGAAGGAGATTTCTACGAGGTAATGAACGCATCGGTATGGTATATTAGGGAAATTTGATGTGATGTAATATACGGTAAGGTAAATAGGTAAGAGAAGTAAATTAATAGACTAAGGTAATGTGGGATAAAATTAGGCAGGTATCTCTAGGTAGGTATAGTGAATAAGTAAGATGTGGCTTTATTAGAAGACCTTGAAAGGATGCCGGACTCAAAATTGTCCAACTCTAGTGTATCTTCTAGCCCTGTTTCAATACCCTACCGACGCAAGTGGTGGGGTTTAGCATTGTGGTTATACTCGCAAATTTACATAACGCCACTTAAAGAGAAGACCATCAGAGACGGTCTGGACCTGATGGCATAATAGAACGATGGAAAAGAATGGGTTTTTAAGGCTTATGGAAAAGAGGAGAAGAACGGCCAAGAACTCCAGTTGCGTGTATATTAAAAGTGGCCCTTAACACAAAGGAAAATTCTGGGTTTTAATCTGAATTCTGGGATCATCAGCAATGCTTAATCAGAAGAATTCAATTACCTAATGGGGAGGAACTTGGCGTATTAACAATGGCCTCCCACACACAATGGCCTCCCACACACACAATGGCCACCCACACACAATGGCCTCCGACACGCAATTGCACATCTGAATCCTTGGGCGATACCTCTCTTGGTTCAGTGGAAAAGCGAGCAGTCGCGTGTTGTTGATAAATTAATAAAATCGTTATCCGTTTGCTGGATTACTGAAGTCAAGTCTGCGCCTCAGCCAAATGATCTTTCGACCTCAGACAACGCTTCTGGGAGTCTCTTCAGAGGTCCATAAAACGTGTAAAAGTAAAACCTTTACTTTTATATTTGTATGCTTTACTTTTATTAATTTACCATTACTTTTATGCTTTAGTAAGGGGATTTTCTGTAGAGGCGTGTAAACATGTGTGTAACCTCTCTGCACGCGTCTAAACAAATGCCTTACACCAGGATTTTGTTTCGGATTGTGTACCTACTGAAGGTCTGTTTAGACCTCAATTGTTTCTTTAAATCAGATACTTGTGTATGACGCCTTACTTACAAATCCCTCACCGTTGTCATCGTCTTCGTCTTCTTCGTTCGCTGCTTCATCGGACGCACCGCTTCTCGTCGCCATTAAGAGGTTGAAACCAAACGTCAGCGAAGATCAAAGGTTAATAAAGTAAAGTATATATATAGCAAAGATCCTGTGAGGAACAAAGGTTAGTCTATACGCCCTAAAGTTTAACTATCGCCTACAATAAAAATCCCGTGTCCCGCAGTTTTATTTTCTTAAACTCTTGAGAAGGCAGTAGGCCTAGTTGTTTCTAGTGTTTAACGACGTCGTTTGGCTACCAGGGCCATTGACGTCGCCCTCCTCCTTTATTCAGGCTTGGGACTGGCACTAGACTACGGGCAGCGGCGGCGTTTCATGAACCGGCACTGGAGTAGGCCTAATCCAAGAGGTATCTCAAATTAATTAGGTTCGAAGCCGCAATCGTTAAATCGTTAGAACTAGCGCACGGAATGAATAAACCACCGTATCACAAAAGTAGTTGTCTAGTAAATTATCTAGACATTTATATAGCGCCCTCATCAGCGCTCTCATTTATTTATTTATTATTTTACTTATAGCAGCTGTTATGCGCTAAGGGTCAATAAATCTAAATTTTAGACGCTAAACAAACGTGCGCGAACGAGTGTGCATTTTGAAAATATAAATTGGTGTTCAGGAGTCCTTCAAATAATCCGGATTCGCCGAGTTATTAATATTTCCTGCGTGATGAAAATATATGTAGGGTAAGTAGTGATTTTCTCTGGCGTCGTGAAAAGGGTCGAAAGTGCTCGAGGCTACAGTTCACATGATTTACTTGATATTCAAACCGCTGCGGCCATGCTAAAACAGTTTCTACTACGATAACTGCTTGACGCCAGTGAAGACCCCTGCAGATGCACTATCATCCACCCAGTAAAACCACAATGGCACAACCTTGAAACAAAAATCGGATTTATGAAGGATACAAAACTGTAGGTCTACTATCCTATTCTGATTCTATTCCTGCGCAAACACACAACCACCATCATCACCGATTACCACCGTAGCACCATATATGCTGTCTCCTCGACTTGACCTCCCCAGACTCTGACCTGGCACCGAAACGGACCAAATAACATGGCTATTGCGAACTTGATTTGCTCTGGCGCCTGTGATCAGCTGGTCTCGTATGGCGCTGAGAAATTTCGGAGATTTACAGTACATACATTACATTACAAATCCAAGGCAAAGATGAAAATAATTCTGCTGAAAATTAATGTCGTTGATTTCCAGGGCGAGG